>CM034083.1:27207420-27527333 GCA_019845555.1 Aristolochia fimbriata | reverse complement strand
TTCAAAAATATCATGGTATAAGGTTGTAGTAAGTATTTTTAAATAAAAACAATTTGCTGATGGTTGTAGTAAAAGAATTTTAAGAAACACCACAACAAGAGGCTATAGTAAGGGAATTTTAAGAAAGATCAAAAGTGAATGCAATCGTAAGGGAATTTAAAAAAAAATCAAGGTTGAAGCCTATAGTAATAGAATTTAAGGAAAATTGTGGATAAAGGCTATATTAAGTGAATTTTTTCAAATATCAAGGAAAAAGCCAATTGTAAGAGAATTTGAAGAAAAATAATGGTTGAAGGCTATAGTAAGGGAGTTTTGACCAAAATTATGACTTAAAGGATATGTTAAGATAATTTTTAGAAATTCGTGGCACAAGGCTTGAGTAAGGGAATTTGATAAAAATCATGGTTGAAGGCTGATAATTTAAAAAAAATCAAGATTTAAGGTTGTAGTAATGGTTTTGAAGAAACTCAAGCCCTAAGATTTTTAGTAACAGAATTTTAAGAACAATTAGAGCTGAATGGAATTGGAAGAAAAATCAAAACTAAAGGCTAGAGTAACGGAATTTGAAGAAAAATTAAAGCTGAAGGCTATTGTAATAGAATTTTAGAAAGTTAGGGTTGAAGGCTATAGCAAGGGAATTTTTAAAAAAGTCAAAGTAATAAGCTATAGTAAAAGAATTTGAAGGACAATAATGGCTGAAGGCTATAGTAAAGGACTTTTGACAAAAATTTTGACTAAAGGCTACTGTAAAAGAATTTGAAGAAATTTATGGCACAAGGCTATAGTTAGGGAATTTGAACAAAAAATTGTGGCTGAAAGCTCTAGCAAGGGAGTTTTAGGAAACAATTTGGTTAATGGCTATAGTAAGGGAATTTAAAGAAATTATTGGCTCAGGAATTTTACAAAAACTCATGGTTTAAGGCAATACCTACGGAATATAAAGAAAATAATGGCAGAAGGTTGTAGTAAGAAATTTTTTTAAAAATGAGAGCTGAAGGCTTTCGTGAGATAGTTATATGTAAAATCTAAATTGAAGGCTATAAAAATAGAATTTTAAGTAAAATCATTGCAGAAAGCTATAGTAGGAGAATTTAAGAAAAGTGGTGGTTCAAGGTTATAGTAAAGGAATTTCAAGAAAAATCATGTTTAAGGTAGATAGCAATGAATTTGAAGAGAAATAATGGTTGAAGGATATAGTACGGGAATTTTGAGAAAAAAATGACGGAAGGCTGTAGTAAAAAATATGGAATAAATTAATGGGACAAGACTTTAGTAAAGGGTATTTAAAGAAAAATAACGACTTCAAGCTATAGTAAAGGAATTTTTCAAAAATATCATGGTATAAGGTTGTAGTAAGTATTTTTAAATAAAAAAATTTTGCTGATGGTTGTTGTAAACGAATTTTAAGAAACACCACAACTAGAGGCTATAGTAAGGGAATTTTAAGAAAGATCAAAACTGAATGCTATCGTAAGGGAATTTTAAGAAAAATCAAGGTTGAAGCCTATAGCAATAGAATTTAAGGAAAATTGTGGTTAAAGGCTATATTAGGTGAATTTTTTCAAATATCAAGGAAAAAGCCTATTGTAAGAGAATTTGAAGAAAAATAATGGTTGAAGGCTACAGTAAAGGAGTTTTGACTAAAATTATGACTTAAAGGATATGTTAAGATAAGTTTAAGAAATTCGTGGCACAAGGCTAGAGTAAGGAAATTTAATAAAAAATCATGGCTGAAGGCTGATAATTTAAAGAAAAATAAAGGTTTAAGGCTATAGTTATGGGTTTGAAGAAACTCAAGCCCTAAGATATTTAGTAACAGAATTTTAAGAACAATTAGAGCTGAAGGGAATTGGAAGAAAAATCAAAACTAAAGGCTAGAGTAAGGGAATTTGAAGAAAAATTAAAGCTGAAGGCTATTGTAATAGAATTTTAAGAAAATTAGGGTTGAAGGCTATAGCAAGGGAATTTTTAAAAAGGTCAAAGTAATAAGCTATAGTAAAAAAATTTGAAGGACAATAATGGCTGAAGGCTATAGAAAAGGACTTTTGACAAAAACTTTGACTAAATGCTACTGTAAAAGAATTTGAAGAAATTTATGGCACAAGGCTATAGTTAGGGAATTTGATCAAAAAATTGTGGCAGAAAGCTCTAGCAAGGGAATTTTTGGAAAAAATTTGGTTAATGGCTATAGTAAGGGAATTTAAAGAAATTATTGGCTCAGGAATTTTACAAAAGCTCATGGTTTAAGGCTATAGCTACGGAATATAAAGAAAATAATGGCAGAAGTTGTAGTAAGAAATTTATTTAAAGATCAGAGTTGAAGGCTATAGTGAGATAGTCATATGAAAAATCTAATTTGAAGGCTATAAAAATAGAATTTGAAGTAAAATCATTGCTGAAATCTATAGTAGGAGAATTTAAAGAAATTGGTGGTTCAAGGTTATAGAAAAAGAATTTCAAGAAAAATCATGGCTCAAGTATATTGTAAGGAATTTGAAGAGAAATCAAGGTTGAAGGCTATAATATGGGAATTTTGTGAAAAAAATGACGGAAGGCTGTAGTAAGAAATATTGAATAAATTAATGGAACTAGACTTTTGTAAGGGTATTTAAAGAAAAACAATGACTTCAAGCTATAGTAAAGGAATTTTTCAAAAATATCATGGTTTAAGGTTGTAGTAGGTATTTTTAAATAAAAAATTGGCTGATGGTAGTTGTAAACAAATTTTATGAAACGCCTCAGCTAGAGGCAATAGTAAGGGAATTTTAAGAAAGATCAAAACTGAATGCTATCGTAAGGGAATTTTAAGAAAAATCAAGTTTGAAGGGTATAGTAATATAATTTAGGGAAAATTGTGGTTAAAGGCTATATTAAGTGAATTTTTTCAAATATCAAGGAAAAAGCCTATTATAAGAGAATTTGAAGAAAAATAATGGTTGAAGGCTACAGTAAAGGAGTTTTGACCAAAATTATGACTTAAAGGATATGTTAAGATAATTTTAAGAAATTTGTGGCACAAGGCTTGAGTAAGGAAATTTGATTATAAATCATGGCTGAAGGCTGTTAATTTAAAGAAAAATAAAGGTTTAAGGCTATAGTTATGGTTTTGAAGAAACTGAAGCTCTAAGATTTTTAGTAACAGAATTTTAAGAACAATTAGAGCTGAAGGGAATAGGAAGAAAAATCAAAACTAAAGGCTAGAGTAAGGGAATTTGAAGAAAAATCAAAGTTGAAGGCTATTGTAATAGAATTTTAAGAAAACTATGGTTGAAGGCTAAAGCAAGGGAATTTAAAAAAAAATCAAAGTAATACGCTATAGTAAGAGAATTTCAAGGACAATAATGGTTGAATGCTAAAGTAAGGGACTTTTTACAAAAATTTTCACCAAATGCTACAGTAAAAGAATTTGTAGAATTTTTTGGCACAAGGCGATAGTTAGAGAATTTGAAAAAAATTGTGGCAGAAAGCTCTAGCAAGGGAATTTTTGGAAAAAAATTTGTTTAAGTCTATTGTAAGGAAATTTAAAGAAATCAATGGCTCAGGAATATTACAAAAACTCATGGTTTAAGGCTATTGCTGCGGAATATAAAGAAAATAATGGCAGATGGATGTAGTAAGAAAATTTTAAAAATTAGAGCTGAAGGTTTTAGTGAGATAGTTATATGCAAAATCTAAATTGAAGGCTATAAAAATAGAATTTGAAGTAAAATCATTGCTGAAAGCAATAGTAGGAGACTTTAAAGAAATTGGTGGTTCAAAGTTATAGAAAAAGAATTTCAAGAAAAATCATGGCTCAAGTATATTGTGAGGAATTTGAAGAGAAATCAAGGTTAAAGGCTATAGTATGGGAATTTTGAGAAAAAAATGACGGAAGGCGGTAGTAAGAAATATTAAATAAATTAATGGGACAAGACTTTAGTAAGGGTATTTAAAGAAAAATAACGACCTCAAGCTATAGAAAAGGAATTTTTCAAAAATATCATGGTTTAAGGTTGTAGTAAGTATTTTTAAATAAAAAATTGGCTGATGGTAGTTGTAAACAAATTTTAACAAAACACCACTGGTAGAGGCCATAGTAAGGGAATTTTAAGAAAGATCAAAACTGAATGCTATTGTTAGGGAATTTTAAGAAAAATCAAGGTTGAAGCCTATAGTAATAGAATTTAAAGAAAATTGTGGCTAAAGGCTATATTAAGTGAATTTTTTCAAATATCAAGGAAAAAGCCTATTGTAAGAGAATTTGAAGAAAAATAATGGTTGAAGGCTACAGTAAAGGAGTTTTGACCAAAATTATGACTTAAAGGATATGTTAAGATAATTTTAAGAAATTCGTGGCACAAGGCAAGAGTAAGGAAATTTGATAAAAAATCATGGCTGAAGGCTGATAATTTAAAGAAAAATAAAGGGTTAAGGCTATAGTTATGGTTTTGAAGACACTCAAGCCCTAAGATTTTTAGTAACAGAATTTTAAGAACAATTAGAGCTGAAGGGAATTGGAAGAAAAATCAAAACTAAAGGCTAGAGTAAGGGAATTTGAAGAAAAATTAAAGCTGAAGGCTATTGTAATAGAATTTTAAGAAAATTAGGGTTGTAAGGCTATTGCAAGGGAATTTTTAAAAAAGTCAGAGTAATAAGCTATAGTAAAAGAATTTGAAGGACAATAATGGCTGAAGGCCATAGTAAAGGACTTTTGACAAAAATTTTGACTAAAGGCTACTGTAAAAGAATTTGAAGAAATTTATGGCACAAGGCTACAGTTATGGAATTTGAACAAAAAATTATGGCAGAAAGCTCTAGCAAGTGAATTTTTGGAAAAAATTTGGTTAAAGGCTATAGTAAGGGAATTTAAAGAAATTATTGGCTCAGGAATTTTACAAAAGCTTATGGTTTAAGGCTATAGCTACGGAATATAAAGAAAACAATGGCAGAAGTTGTAGTAAGAAATTTATTTAAAGATCAGACCTGAAGGCTATAGTGAGATAGTCATATGAAAAATCTAAATTGTAGGCTATAAAAATAGAATTTGATGTAAAATCATTGCTGAAAGCTATAGTAGGAGAATTTAAAGAAATTGGTGGTTCAAGGTTATAGTAAAAGAATTTCAAGAAAAATCATGGCCCAAGTATATTGTAAGGAATTTGAAGAGAAATCAAGGTTGAAGGCTGTAATATGGGAATTTTGAGAAAAAAATGGCGGAAGGCTGTAGTAAGAAATATTGAATAAATTAATGGAACAGGACTTTAGTAAGGGTATTTAAAGAAAAATAACGACTTCAAGCTATTGTAAAGGAATTTTTCAAAAATATCATGGTTTAAGGTTGTAGTAGGTATTTTTAAATAAAAAATTGGCTGATGGTAGTAGTAAACAAATTTTAAGAAACGCCACAGCTAGAGGCTATAGTAAGGGAATTTTAAGAAAGATCAAAACTGAATGCTATCGTAAGGGAATTTTAAGAAAAAACAAGTTTGAAGGGTATAGTAATATAATTTAAGGAAAATTGTGGTTAAAGGCTATATTAAGTGAATTTTTTCAAATATCAAGGAAAAAGCCTATTATAAGGGAATTTGAAGAAAAATAATGGTTGAAGGCTACAGTAAAGGAGTTTTGACAAAAATTATGACTTAAAGGATATGTTAAGATAATTTTAAGAAATTCGTGGCACAAGGCTAGAGTAAGGAAATTTGATTAAAAATCATGGCTGAAGGCTGATAATTTAAAGAAAAATAAAGGTTTAAGGCTACAGTTATGGTTTTGAAGAAACTGAAGCCCTAAGATTTTTAGTAACAAGAATTTTAAGAACAATTAGAGATGAAGGGAATTGGAAGAAAAATCAAAACTAAAGGCAAGAGTAAGGGAATTTGAAGAAAAATCAAAGTTGAAGGCTATTGTAATAGAATTTTAAGAAAACTATGGTTGAAGGCTATAGCAAGGGAATTTAAAAAAAAATCAAAGTAATACGCTATAGTAAGAGAATTTCAAGGACAATAATGGTTGAATGCTAAAGTAAGGGAATTTTTACAAAAATTTTGACTAAATGCTACAGTAAAAGAATTTGAAGAATTTTTTGGCACAAGGCGATAGTTAGAGAATTTGAAAAAAATTGTCGCAGAAAGCTCTAGCAAGGGAATTTTTGGAAAAAAATTTGTTTAAGTCTATAGTAAGGAAATTTAAAGAAATCAATGGCTCAGGAATATTACAAAAACTCATGGTTTGAGGCTATTGCTGCGGAATATAAAGAAAATAATGGCAGATGGGTGCAGTAAGAAATTTTTTTAAAAATTAGAGCTGAAGGCTTTCGTGAGATAGTTATATGTAAAATCTAAATTGAAGGCTATAAAAATAGAATTTTAAGTAAAATCATTGCAGAAAGCTATAGTAGGAGAATTTAAGAAAAGTGGTGGTTCAAGGTTATAGTAAAGGAATTTCAAGAAAAATCATGGTTCAAGTAGATAGCGATGAATTTGAAGAGAAATCATGGTTGAAGGATATAGTAGAAAAAAATGACGGAAGGCAGTAGTAAAAAATATTGAATAAATTAATGGGACAAGACTTTAGTAAGGGTATTTAAAGAAAAATAACGACTTCAAGCTATAGTAAAGGAATTTTTCAAAAATATCATGGTATAAGTTTGTAGTAAGTATTTTTAAATAAAAAATATTTGCTGATGGTTGTAGTAAACGAATTTTAAGAAACACCACAACTAGAGGATATAGTAAGGGAATTTTAAGAAAGATCAAAACTGAATGCTATCGTAAGGGAATTTTAAGAAAAATCAAGGTTGAAGGCTATAGTAATAGAATTTAAGGAAAATTGTGGTTAAAGGCTATATTAAGTGAATTTTTTCAAATATCAAAGAAAAACCCAATTGTAAGAGAATTTGAAGAAAAATAATGGTTGAAGGCTATAATAAGGGAGTTTTGACCAAAATTATGACTTAAATGATATGTTAAGATAATTTTAAGAAATTCGTGGCACAAGGCTTGAGTACGGGAATTTGATAAAAATCATGGTTGAAGGCTAATAATTTAAAAAAAGTCAAGATTTAAGGTTGTAGTAATGGTTTTGAAGAAACTCAAGCCCTAAGATTTTTAGTTACAGAATTTTAAGAACAATTACAGCTGAAGGGAATTGGAAGAAAAAACAAAACTAAATGCTACAGTAAGAGAATTTGAAGAAAAATCAAAGTTGAAGGCTATTGTAATAGAATTTTAAGAAAATTATGGTTGAAGGCTATAGCAAGAGAATTTTAAAAAAAATCAAAGTAATAAGCTATAGTAAGAGAATTTGAAGGAAAATAATGGTTGAATGCTAAAGTAAGGGACTTTTTACAAAACTTTTGACTAAATGCTTCAGTAAAAGAATTTGAAGAAATTTATGGCACAACGCTATAGTTAGAGAACTTGAAAAAAATTGTGGCAGAAAGCCCTAGCAAGGGAATTTTTGGAAAAAAATTGGTTTAAGTCTATAGTAAGAGAATTTAAAGAAATCAATGGCTTTGGAATTTTACAAAAACTCATGGTTTAAGGATACGGAATATAATGAAAATAATGGCAGAAGTTGTAGTAAGAAATTTTTTTAAAAATCAGAGCTGATGGCTATAGTGAGATATTGATATGAAAAATGTAAATTGAAGGCAATAAAAATAGAATTTGAAGTAAAATCATTGCTGAAAGCTATAGTAGGAAAATTTAAAGAAATTGGTGGTTCAAGGTTATAGTAAAGGAATTTCAAGAAAAATATTTGCTCAAGTATATAGTAAGGATTTTGAAGTGAAATCATGGTTGAAGGCTATAGTATGGGAATTTTGAGAAAAAAACGATGGAAGGCTGTAGTAAGAAATATTGAATAAATTAATGGGACAAGACTTTAGTAAGGGTATTTAAAGAAAAATAATGACATCAAGCTATAGTAAAGGAATTTTTCAAAAATATCATGGATTAAGGTTGTAGAAAGTATTTTTAAATAAAAAATTGGCTGATGGTAGTAGTAAACGAATTTTAAGAAACACCACAGCTAGAGGCTATAGAAAGGGAATTTTAAGAAAGATCAAAACTAAATGCTATCGTAAGGGAATTTGATAAAAATAATGGTTGAAGCCTGATAATTTTAAAAAAATCAAGATTTATGGCTGTTGCAATGGTTTTGAAGAAACTAAAGCCCTGATATTTTTAGTAACAGAATTTTAAGAAAAATTTGAGCTGAAGGGAATTGAAAAAAAAACAAAATTAAAGGCTAGAGTAAGGGAATTTGAAGAAAAATCAAAGCTGAAGGCTATTGTAATAGAATTTTCAGAAAATTATGGTTGAAGGCTATAGCAATGGAATTTTGAAAAAAATCAAAGTAATAAGCTCTAGTAAGAGAATTTGAAGGACAATAATGGCAGAATGCTAAATTAAGGGACTTTTTTCAAAATATTTGACTAAATGCTACAGTAAATGAATTAGAAGAAATTTATGGCACAAGGCTATAGTTAGGGAATTTGAAAAAAATTGTGGCAGAATGCTCTTGCAAGGGAATTTTTGGAAAAAATTTGGTTTAAGGCTATAGTAAGGGAATTTAAAGAAATCAATGGCTGAGGAATTTTTCAAAAACTCATGGTTTAAGGCTATAGCTACGGAATATAAAGAAAATAATGGCAGAAGTTGTCATAAGAAATTTTTTAAAAGTCAGAGTTGAAGGCTATAGTGAGATAGTTATATGAAAAATCTAAATTGAAAGCTATAAAAATAGAATTTGAAATAAAATCTTTGCTGAAAACTGTAGTAGGAGAATTTAAAGAAAGTGGTGGTTCAAGGTTATATAAAGGAATTTCAAGAAAAATCATGGTCAAGTATATAGTAAAGAATTTGAAGAGAAATCATGGTTGAAGGCTATAGTATGGGAATTTTGAGAAAAAAATGACGGAAGGTTGTAGTAAGAAATATTGAATAAATTAATGGGACATGACTTTAGTAAGGGTATTTAAAGAAAAATAACGACTTCTTGCTATAGTAAAGGAATTTTTCAAAAATATCATGGTTTAAGGTTGTAGTAAGTATTTTTAAATAAAAAATTGGCTGATGGTTGTAGTAAACGAATTTTAAGAAACACCACAGCTAGAGGCTATAGTAAGGGAATTTTAAGAAAGATCGAAACTAAAGGCTGTCATATGGGAATTTTAAGAAATATCAAGGTTGAAGGCTATAGTAAAAGAATTTGAGGAAAATTATGGTTCAAGGCTATATTAAGGGAATTTTTTTAAATATCAAGGAAAATAGCTATTGTAATAGAATTTGATGCAAAAAATGGTTGAAGGCTGTAGTAAGGGAGTTTTGACCAAAATTATGACTTAAAGGATCTGCTAAGATAATTTTATGAAATTCTTGGCAAAAGGCTATAGTAAGGGAATTTGTTAAAAAATCATGGCTGATGGCTGATAATTTTATGAAAAATCATGGTCTAAGGCTATAGTAATGGTTTGCAACAAAATCAAAGCCTTAAGATATTTAGTAAAAGAATTTAAGAAAAATCACAGCTCAAGTCTATTCTAATGGAATTTTAAGAAAAATGAAAACTAAAGGCTATAGTTAGGGAATTTGAAGAAAAATCAAGGCTGAAGGCTATTGTAAAAGAATTTTAAGAAAACTACGGTTGAAGGCTATAGTAAGGGTATTTTAAAAAAAATCTTAGAAAAAATCTATTGTAAGAGAATTTGATGGACAATATTTGTTGAAATCTATAGTAAGGGACTTTCGACAAAAATTTTGATTAAAGACTATTGTAAGAGAATTTTGAATAAATTCGAGAAACAAAGCAATAGTAAGGGAATTTGAAAAAAAAATCTTGGCAAAAAGCTCTGGCAAGGGAATTTTATGAAAATGTTTTGTTTAAGGCCACAGTAAGAGAATTTAAAGAAAGCAATGGCTCGGGATTTTTAGGCAAACTCATGGTTTAAGGCTATAGCTATGGAATATAAAGAAAATAATGGCAAAAGGTTGTAGGAAGAGAATTTTTTAAAAATCTGAGCTGAAGGCTATAGAGAGAGAATTATATCAAAAATCTAAATTTAAGCCTATAAAAATGGAATTTGAAGTAAAATCATGGCTTAAAGCTACAATTGGAGAATTTAAAAAAAGTGGTTTCTCAAGGTTATTGTAAAGGAATTTCAAGAAAAATCATGGCTCAAGTATATAGGAAGGAATTTGAAGAGAAATAATGGTTGAAAGCTATAGTAAGGGAATTTTGAGAAAAAAATGACGGACGGCTGAAGTAAAAAATATTGAATAAATTAATGGGATAAGACTTTAGTAAGGGTATTTAAAGAAAACTAACGACTTCAAGCTATAGTAAAGGAATTTATCAAAAATATCTTGGTTTAAGGTTGTAGTAACAATTTTTTAAAAAAAAAACTTGGCTGATGGTTGTAGAAAAAGAATTGTAACAAAAACCACCGCTAGAGGCTATAGTAAGGAAATTTTAAGAAGATGAAAACTGAATGCTATAGTAAGGGAGTTTTAAGAAAAATCAAGGTTGAAAGCTATAGTAAGAGAATTTAAGGAAAATTGTGGTAAAAGGCTATTCTAAGAGAATTTGAAGAAAAATAATGGTTGAAGGATATAGTAAGGGTGTTTTGACCAAAATTATGACTTAAAGGATGTGTGAAGATAATTTTAAGAAATTCGTGGCACAAGGCTAGTGTAAGGGAATTTGATAAGCAATCGTGGCTGTAGGCTTATAATTTAAAGAAAAATCAATGTCTAAGGCTCTAGTTACGGTTTTGAAGAAACTCGTGCCCTAAGATTTTTAGTAACAGAATTTTAAGAAAAATTAGAGCAGAAGGAATTTTAAGAAAATTAAAAACTAAAGGCAAGAGTATGGGAATTTGAAGGAAAATCAAAGTTGAAGGCTATTGTAAAAGAATTTTAAGAAAACTATGGTAGAAGGCAATAGAAAGGGAATTTTAAAAAAAATCATATTAATAAGCTAAAGCAAGAGAATTTGAGGGACAATAATAGTTGAAAGCTACAGTAAGGGACTTTTGAAAAAAAATTGGACTAACGGTTATATTAAAATAATTTGAATAAATTTGTGGCACAAGGCAATAGTTATGGAATTTGGAAAAAAATCTTGGAATAAAGCTCTAGCAAAGGAATTTTAGGAAAAAATTTGTTTTAAGGCTATATTAAGGGAATTTAAAGAAATCAATGGCACGAGAATTTTAAGAAAACTCATGGTTTAAGGCTATAGCTATGGAATATAAAGAAAATAACGGCAGAAGGTTGTAGTAAGAGAATTTTTTAAAAATCAGAGCTGAAGGCTATCGTGAGATAATTATATGAAAAATCTAAATTGAAGGCTATAAAAATAGAATTTGAAGTAAAATTATGGCTGAAAGCTATAGTAAGAGAATTTAAAGAAAATGGTGGTTCAAGGTTATAGTAAAGGAATTTCAAAAAAAAAACATGGCTAAAGGATATAGTAAGGAATTTGAAGAGAAATCATGGTTGAAAGCTACAGTAAGGGAATTTATAGAAAAAAGTAATGCAAGGCTGTAGTCTGAAATATTGAATAAATTAGAGGGACGGGACTTTAGAAAGGGTATTTATGGAAAAATAACGACTTCAAGCTATTGGAAAGGAATTATTCAAAAAAATCATGGTTTAGGGTTATTGTAAGTATTTTAAAATAAAATATTTTGCTCATGGTTGTATTAAAAAAATTTTAAGAGAAATCACTACTGGAGGCTGGAGTAAGGGAATTTTAAAAACATTCAAAACTGAATGCTGTCGTAAGGGAATTTTAAGAAAAATCATGGTTGAAGGCTATAGTAATAGAATTTGTGGAAAATTGTGGTTCAAGGATATATTAGAGGAATTTTTTTAAATAACAAGGAAAAAAGCTATTGTAATAGAATTTGAAGAAAAATAACGGTTGAAGGCTATAGTAAGGGAGTTTTGACCAAAATTATGACTTATAGGATATGGCAAGATAATTTTATGAAATTCGTGGCTCAAGGCAATAGTAAGGGAATTTATTAAAAAATCATTGCTGAAGGCTGATAATTTTATGAAAAATCATGGTTTAAGGCTATAGTAATGGTTTTCAAGAAAATCAAAGCCCTATGATTTTTAGTAAGGGAATTTGAAGAAAAATAAAGGCTGAAGGCTATTGTAATAGAATTTTAAGAAAACTATGGTTGATGGTTATAGTAAGGGCATTTTAAAAAAATCATAGAAAAAATCCATTGTAAGAGAATTTGATGGACAATATTGGTTGAAATCTATAGTAAGGGACTTTTGACAAAAATTTTGACTAAAGGCTACAGTAAGAGAATTTGAAGAAATTCGAAGAACAATGCTATAGTAAGGGAATTTGAAAAAAAATCTTGGCTGGAAGCTCTAGCAAGGGAATTTTATGAAAAAATTTTGGTTAAGGCCATAGTAAGGGAATTTAAAGAAAGCAATGGCTCTGGAATTTGAGGCAAACTCATGGTTTAAGGCTATAGCAATGGAATATAAAGAAAATAATGGCAGAAGGTTCTAGTAAGTGACTTATTTAAAAATCTGAGTTGAAGGCTATAGTGAGAGAATTATATAAAAAATCTAAATAGAAGGATAAAAAAATGGAATTTGAAGTAAAATCATCGCTGAAAGCTACAGAAGGAGAATTTAAATAAAGTGATGGTTCAAGGTTATTGTAAAGGAATTTCAAGAAAAATTATGGCACAAGTAGACAGTAAGGAATTTGAAGAGAAATTATGGTTGAAGGCTATAGTAAGGAAATTTTGAGAAAAAAATGACGGAAGGCTGTGGTAACAAATATTGAATATATTAGTGGGACAAGACTTTAGTAAGGGTATTTAAAGAAAAATAACGACTTCATGCTATAGTAAAGGATTTAAGGAAAATTGTGGTTAAAGGCTATATTAAGGGAATTGTTTCAAATATCAAGGAAAAAGGCTATTGTAAGAGAATTTGAAGAAAAATAATGGCTGAAGGCTATAGTACGGGAGTTTTGACCAAAATAATGACTTAAAGGATAAGTGAAGATAATTTTAAGAAATTCGTGGCACAAGGCTAGAGTAAGGGAATTTGATAAAAAATCATGGCTGAAGGATGATAATTTAATGAAAAATCAAGGTTTAAGGTTATAGTAATGGTTTTGAAGAAACTCAAGCCCTAACATTTTTAGTAACAGAATTTTAAGAAAAATTAGAGCTGAAGGGAATTTTAAAAAAAATCAAAACTAAAGGCTAGAGCAAGGGAATTTGAAAAACAATCAAGGCAGAAGGCTATAGTAATTGAATTTCACGAAAACTATGGTTGAAGGCTATAGTAAGGGAATTTAAAAAAAAAAATCATAGAAAAAAGCTATAATAACAGAATTTGAAGGACAATAAAGGTTGAAAGCTATAGTAAGCGACTTTTAACAAAAATTTTTACTGAAGGCTATAGTAAGAGAATTTTAAGAAATTCCTGGCACAAGGTAATAGATAGGGAATTTGAAAAAAAAGCTTGGCAGAAAGCTCTTGTAAGGGAATTTTAGGATAAATTTTTGGTTTAAGGCTACAGCAAGGGAATTTAAAGAAGTTTTAGGAAAACTCATGATTTAAGGCTATAGCAAAGGAATATAAAGAAAATAAAAGGAAAGGGTTGTAGTAAGAGAACTTTTTTATAATCAGAGCTAAAGGCTAGAGTGAGAGAATTATATAAAAATCTAAATTGAAGGCAAAAAAATGGAATTTGAAGCAAAATCAAGTCTGAAAGCTATAGTAAGAGAATTTGAAGAAAATGGTGGTTTATGGTTATAGTTAAGGAATTTCAAAAATAATCATGGCTAAAGGCTGTAGTAAAGAATTTGAAGAGAAATCATGGTTGAAAGCTATTATAGTAAATGAATTTCGAAAAAAAAATTGGGAAGCCTGTAGTTAGAGAATTTTAATAAATTAGTGGGACAAGGCTTTAGTAAGGGTATTTAAAGAAAAATTATGACTTAATGCTATTGGAAAGAAATTTTAAGAAAAATCATGGCTTAAGGCTATAGTAAGGCCGTTTAAATAAAAAATGTTGGGTGGTGCTTGTTGTTAGAGAATTTTAACAAAAATAACTGATGAAGGCTTTAGTAAGGAAATTTTAAGAAAAAACAAAACTGAATGCTTTTGTAAGGAAATTTTAAGACAAATTAACGTTGAAGGATATTTTATTAGAATTTGAGGAAAACTATGGTTCAAGGCTATATTAAGGGAATTTTTTAAAATTTCAATAAAAAAGGTTACTGTAAGAGAATATTTAGAAAAATAATGGTTGAAGGCTATATATTAAGGGGGGTTTGTCCAATATTATGACAGAAGGATATGTTCAGATAATCTTAAGAAATTCATGGCACAAGGCTATAGTTAGGGAATTTAAAGAAAAATCATGGAAGAAGGCCATGAATTTTAAAAAAAACTTGTTTACGGTAATAGTAATGGATTCGAAGAAAATCGTGGCTGAAAATTTTTAGTACTAGAATTTTAAGAAAATCAGAGCTGAAGGATATACTAAGGGAATTTTAAGAAAAATCAAAACTAAAGATTATAGCAAGGGAAGTTGAGGAAAAATCAAGGGGTAAGGTTGTAGTAAAAGAATTTTAAGAAAACTATGGTTGAAGGCAATAGTAAGGGAATTATAAAAAAAAATCATAAAATAGGCAATACTAAGAGAATTTGTAGGAAAATATTGGTTGAATGCTAGTAACGGACTTTTGATAAAAATTATAACTAAAGGCTACAGTAAGAGAATTTGAAGAAATTTGTGGCACAAGGAATTAGTTAGGGAATTTGAAAAAAAATCTTGGCAAAAAGGATGGGAATTTTACAAAAAATCATTTTTTATGGCCACAGTAAGGGAATTTAAAGAAAATAATGGCAAAGGAATTTCAGGAAAACTTATTGTTTAAGACTATAGTAGTGGAATATAAAGAAAAAAGTGGTTGAAGGTTGAAGTAAGAGAATTTTTTAATAATCAGAGACGAAGGCTATAGTTAGAGAATTATATGAAAAATCTTAATTGAAGGCTATAAAAATGGAATTTGAAGTAAAATAATGGTTGAAATCTATAATAAGAGAATTTAAGGAAATGGTGGTACAATAATTTCAAGAAAAATCATGGCTAAAGGATATAGTAAGAAATTTGAAGAGAAATCATGGTTGAAGGCTATAGTAAGGGAATTTTGACAAAAAAATGGTGGAAGGTTGTAGTAAAAGAATTTGAATAAACTAGTGTGACAAGGCTTTAGTAAGGGTATTTAAAGAAAAATAATGACTTAAGGCTATTTGAAAGGAATTTTAAGAAAAATCATGGTTTAAGGATATACAAAGGGGTTTTAAATAAAAAAACTTGCTTGATGCTTGTACTAAGAGAATTTTAAGGAAAATCGCAGCTAAAGGTTTTAGTAAGGAAATTTTAAGAAGAATCAAAACTGAATACTATTGCAAAGAATTTTAAGAAAAATCAAAACTATAGGCTATAGTAAGGGAATTTGTGGAAAAATCAAGGCTGAAGGCCATAGTAATAGAATTTCAAGAAAACTATTGTTGAAGGCTATAGTAAGGGAATTCTAAGTAAAATCTTGGAAAAAGGCTATAGTAAGGGAATTCTAAGTAAAATCTTGAAAAAAGGCTATAGTATTGGAATTTGAAAGAAAATAATGGTTGAAAGCTATAGTAAAGGAGTTTTGTCAAATATTATGACTAAAGGGTATTGTAAGAGATTTTGAAGAAATTCGTGGCACAAGGCTATAGTTAAGGAATTTGAAAAAAAGTTTTGACAGAAGGCTCTCATAAGCGAATTTTGGAGAAAAATATGGTTTAAGGCTGTAGTATGGGAATTTAAAGAAAATAATGGCTAGTGAATTTTCAAAAAACTCATTGTTTAAGGCTTCAGTAATGGAATATAAAGAAAATAATGGTTGAAGGTTGTAGTAAGAGAATTTTTAAAAAATTAGAGCTGAAGGCTTTAGTTAGAGAATTAAATGAAAAATATTAATAGAAGGCTATAAAAATGATATTTGAAATAAAATCATGGCTGAAAGCTATCGTAAAAGAATTTAAAGAAAATGGTGGTTCAAGGTTATAGTAAAGGAATTTCAAGAAAAATCATAGCTAAAGGATATAGTAAGGAATTTGAAGAGAAATCATGGTTGAAGGCTATAGTAAGGGAATTTTGAGAATAAAAAGATGGAAGGTTGTACTAAGAAATATTTAATAAATTAGTGGGACAAGACTTTAGTAAGGGTATTGAAAGAAAAATAACGACTTAAAGCTATTGGAAAGGAATTCAAAAAAAAGTCATGGTTTAAGGCTATAATAAGTGTTTTTAAACAAAAAAACTTGGTTGATGGTTGTAGTAAAAGAATTTTATGAAAAATCACAACTGAAGTTGTAAGGGAATTTTAAGAAAGTTCAAAACTGAATGCTCTCGTAAGGGAATTTTAACAAAAATAAAGGTTGAAGGCTATAATAATAGAATTTGAGGAAAATTGTGGTTAGAGGCTATTTTAAGGGAATTGTTTCAAATGTTATGCAAAATGGCTATAGTAAGAGAATTTGTTTAAAAATATTTATTGAAGGCTACAGCAAGGGAGGTTTGTCCAATATTATGACTGAAGTATATGGTAAGATAATTTTATTAAATTCATGGCACAAGGATATAGTAACTTAATTTGATAAAAAATCATGGCCGAAGGCTGATAATTTGAAGAAAAATCAAAGTTTAAGGATACCGTAATGGTTTTGGAGAAAATCAAGCCGTAAGATTTTTAGTAAAAGAATTTTCAGAAAAATCAGTGTTGAAGGCTATTCTAAGGGAATTTTAAGAAAAATCAAAACTAAAGGCTATAGTAAGGGAATTTGAAGAAAAATCAAGGTTGAAGGCTATAGTAATAGAATTTAAAGAAAACTATGGTTGAAGGCTATCGTAAGGGAATTTTTAAAAAAATTATAGAAAATAGCTTTAGTAAAAGAATTTGCAGGACAATAATGCTTTAAAGCTATATAGTAAGTGACTTTTGACAAAAAATTTGACTAAAGGCTATAGTAAGAGAATTTGAAGAAATTCGTGGCACAAGGCTATACTTAGGGAATTTGAGTAAAAATCTTGGTAGAAACCTCTATTAAGGGAATTTTAGGAAAAAATTTGGTTTAAGGCTATAGTAAGGGAATTTAAAGAAAGCAATGGCTAGGGAATTTTAGGAAAACTCATGGTTTAAGGCTATAGCTATGGAATATAAAGAAAATAATGGCAGAAGGTCATAATAAGAGAATTTTTAAAGATAAGAGCTCAAGGCCATAGTGAGAGAGTTATATGAAAAATATAAATTGAAGGTTATAAAAATGAAATTTGAAGCAAAATCATGTCTGAAAGCTATAGTAAGAAAATTTGAAGAAAATTGTGGTTTAAGGTTATAGTTAAGGAATTTCAAAAATAATTAAGGCTAAAGTCTGTAGTAAAGAATTTGAAGAGAAATCAAGGTTGAAGGCTATTATAGTAAGGGAATTTTAACGATAAATTAGGGAAGGTAGTTGTAAGAGAATTTTAATAAATTAGTGGGACAAGGTTGTACTAAGGATATTTAAAGAAAAATAATGACTTAAGGATATTGGGAAGGAATTTTAAGAAAAACCATGGTTGGAGGCTATAGTAAGGACTTTTAAATAAAAAAGTTGACTCATGCTTGTAGTGAGAAAATTTTAAAAAAAATCACATCTAAAGCCTATAGTAACGAAATTTTAAGAAAAATCAAAACTAAATTCTATAGTATGTACAAAAATGCTTCAACGCTATATTAAGGCAATTTTTTCAAATTTCAATAAAAAAGGCTACAGTAAGAGAATTTGTAGAAAAATAATGGTTGAAGGCTATATTAATGGTTGTTTGTCCAATATTATGACTGAAGGATATGGTAAGATAATTTTAAGAAATTCATGGTAGAAGGCTATAGTAAGGGAATTTGAAGAAAAATCATGGCAAAAGTCCGGGAATTTTAACAAAAATCTTTGTTATGGCAATAGTAATGGATTAGAAGAATATCATGGCTGAAGATTTTTAGTAACGGAATTTTAAGAAAAATCAGAGCTGAAAGTTATACTAAGGGCATTTTAAGAAAAATTAAAACTAAAGGATATAGCAAGGGAATTTGACAAAAAATAAAGGTTGAAGGCTGTAGTAATAGAATTTTAAGAAAACTATGGTTGAAGGCTATAGTAAGGGAATTTTAAAAAAAACCAGGAAAAAGGCTATAGAAAGAGAATTTCTAGGGAAATAATGGTTGAATGGCATAGTAATGGACTTTTGATAAAAATTATGACAAAAACCTACAGTAAGATAATTTCAAGAAATTCGTGGCACAAGGCATAAGTTAGGGAATTTGAAAAAAGATCTTGGCTAAGGGCTTAGTAAGGGAATTTTTGGAAAATTCAACGTCTAAGGCCATTGTAGGGGAATTTAAAGAAAATAATGGCTCAGGAATTTTAGGAAAACTTAATGTTTAACGCTACAGTATTTGAATATAAAGAAAATAATGGCTCAGGAATTTTAGGAAAACTTAATGTTTAACGCTACAGTATTTGAATATAAAGAAAATAATGGCTGAAGGTAGAAGAGAATTTTTAAAAAATTAGAGCTAAAGGCTATAGTGAGAGAATTATATCAAAAATTTAAATTGAAGGCTATAAAAAAGGAATTCAAAGTAAAATCATGGCTGAAAGCTATAGTAAGAGAATTTGAAGAAAATGGTGGTTTAAGGTTATTGTAAAAGAATTTCAAAAATAATCATGGCTAAAGGTTGTAGTAAAGATTTTGAAGAGAAATCACGGTTGAAGGCTATATTAGGCAAAATTTGACCAAAAATGAGGGAAGGTTGTAATAAGAGAATTTTAATAAATAAGAGGTACATGGCTTTAGTAACGGTATTTAAAGAAAAATATTGACTTAAAGCTATTGGAAAGGAATTTTAAGAAAAATCATCGCTTAAGGCTATAGTAAGGGCTTTTAAATAAAAAAAGTTGGTTGATGCTTGTAGTAAGAGAATTTTAACAAAAATCACAGCAGAAGTCTATAGTAAGGAAATTTTAAGAAAAATCAAAACTGAATGCTACTGTAAAGAAATTTTAAGGCAAATCATGGTTGAAGGCTATAGTAAAAGAATTTGAGGAAAACTATGGTTCAAGGCAATATTAAGGGAATTTTTTCAAATTTCATGGAAAATGCTATAGTAAAAGAATTTGTTGAAAAATAATGGTTGAAGGTTATATTAAGGGTGGTTTGTCCAATATTATGACTGAAGTATATGGTAACATTATTTAATGAAATTCGTGGCACAAGGCTATAGTAAGGAAATTTGAAGAAAAATCATGGCAGAAGGCCGGGAATTTTAACAAAAATCTTGGTTTTGGCAATATTAATGGTTTTGAAGATAATTATGGCGCAAGATTTTTAGTAACAGAATTTTAAGAAAAAATAGAGTTGAAGGCTATACTTAGGGAATTTTAAGAAATATCAAAACTAAAGGCTACAGTAAGGGTATTTGAGGAAAAATCAAGGCAGAAGGATGTAGTAATAGAATATTAAGAAAACTATGGTTGAAGTCTATAGTAAGGGAATTTTAAAATCAATCAATAATCTAGGCTATAGTAAGAGAATTTGTGGGAAAATAATGGTTGAATGCTATAGTAATGGACTTTTGAAGAAAATTATGACTAAAGACTATAGTAAGAGAATTTGAAGAAATTTGTGTCACAAGGCTATAGTTAGGAAATTTGAAAAAAATTCTTGGTTGAAGGCTCTAGTAAAGGAATTTTAGGTAAAATCATGGTTTAAGGCTATAGTAAGGGAATTTAAAGAAAATAATGGCTAGGGAATTTTAAGAAAACTCATTATTTTTTGCTACAGTAATGGAATATAAAGAAAATTATGACTGGAGGTTGTAGTATGAGAATTTTTAAACAGTCACAGCTGAAGGCGATAGTTAGAGAATTATATTAAAAATCTTAATTGAAGGCCATAAAAATAGAATTTGAAGTAAAATCATGGCTGAAAGCTATTGTAAGAGAATCTAAAAAAAATCGTGGTTCAAGGTTATAGTATAGGAATTTCAAGGAAAACCGTGGTTGAAGGTTGTAGTAAGAGAATTTAAAAAAAATCAGAGCTGAAGGATATAGTTAGAGAATTAAATGAAAAATCATAATTGAAGGATATAAAAATGGAATTTGAAGTAAAATCATTTCTTAAATCTATAGTAAGAGAATTTAAACAAAATGTTAGTTCAAGGTTATAGTACAGCAATTTCCTAAAAAATCATCGCTAAAGAACATATTAAGGAATTTGAAGAGAAATCATGGTTGAAGGAATTTTGAAAAAAACAATGACGGAAGGCTGTAGTAAGAAAAATTGAATAAATTAGTGGGACAAGACTTTAGTAAGGGTATTTAAAGAAAAATAACGACTTCAATCTATTTGAAAAGAATTTTAAAAAAAAATCATGGTTTAAGGCTATAGTTAGTGTTTTTAAATAAAAAACTTGGCTGATGGTTGTAGAAAAATATTTTAAAGAAAAGTAACAGCTGAAAGCTATAGTTAGGGAATTTTATGAAATATCAAAACTGAATGCTATCGTAAGGGAATGTTAAGAAAAATCTAGGTTGAAGGCTATACAAATAGAATTTGAGGAAAATTATGGTTCAAAGCTATATTAAAGGTTTTTTTTTAAATATCATGGCAAAAGGATATTGTAAGAGAATTTGAAGAAAAATAATGGTCGAAGGCTATAGTATGGGAGTTTTACCAAAATTATGACTTATGGATATGGTAAGATAATTTTAAGAAATTCGTGGCACAAGGCTATAGTAAGAAATTTGATAAAAAATCATGTCTGAAGACGGATAAATTTAAGAAAAATCTTGATTTAAGGCTAAATTAATGGTTATGAAGAAAATCATGCGCTAAGATCTTTAGTAACAGAATTTTAAGAATAATCAGAGCTAAATGCTATTCTAAGGGAATTTTAAGAAAAATCATAACTAAAAGCTATTGTAAGGGAATTTATAGAAAATAATGGCTACGGAATTTTAGGAAAACTCATGGTTTAAGGCCATAGATATGGAATGTAAAGAAAATAATGAGGTTGTAGTAAGGGAATTTTTTAAAAATTAGAGCTGAAGGTGATAAGTGTCCAAAAGACACTTATTTATGCATGAATTATTGATCATAAATTCCTAATTTGAGTTGATTATGAGCATGAAAGTGACAAATATAACACAAATACATGCTTTGTGTCTCAGGTACCTTGTAAAAGAAGAAAATCTAAATTCTGAGGAAAAATAAAGGAAAAATGAGCAAAATCAAGCAAAAAAGGGAATGGCGCGACCGCGCCGGATAAATGTGCGTAAATTCAAACTATTCCAAGAAATTCCCAACGGCTAGTGAGGCTGAAAGGAGGACAGTTCGTGAATGTGAAATGGCGCGACCACGCCCCACGAGGGCGCTACAGCGCCATGTAGATGGCGCTACCAGTGGCGCTGCCGCGCCTTACTGTTTCCTTACATAGATGCCAAGTTCTAATTCGGGAAGTCGGCAATGAGTCTAAGGAGTGGCACGACCGCGCCAGGTAAACAACATAAAGTGGTGTGACCATGCCATGAAGAATCCTCCCTCATTTAGGACCCGAAGGCCGTGCTCCAGACTTTAGACAAACTTCCTGCTCCAGTGGCGCGACCGCGCCGCTGACTCAGCTTCGTGACTTGCGAAAATCTCGAGATTCTGACTACCAATCAAGCCCAAACTTGGGAGAAGAAGTCCTAATTGGCTAATGAAGGTATCCACGAAGATTTTATGATATATTGACAAAGTCTAGGTGCATTGAATGGTCAAGAAGAGAAGTCCAAGACAAAGAAGGAAACTGCTGCCATAAAAGGAAAGTCCAAGTACGAGATTGAAGAGGTCATATCTGGAGATTCCAACTTCCAACTGGATCCAAATTTGGACCACAGCTTCCTGAGAGAATTGAGAATCATGACACGGAAAATCAGGCCAATCCAAGTTGGGATTGTGTTGTTTTATATTTTCAAAGTGGTGGA
Source organism: Aristolochia fimbriata (assembly GCA_019845555.1). NCBI lineage: Eukaryota > Viridiplantae > Streptophyta > Magnoliopsida > Piperales > Aristolochiaceae > Aristolochia > Aristolochia fimbriata. Next base: position 27,505,243 of record CM034083.1, on the reverse strand, counting down.
CCCAGTACAAGAATTAGCAGCAGAACTAGTTCAACTACTCAAGGAGATATCTCAAGTTTCCCAACTCAGAATGACTTCAAATTTCGTACACAAGTCAAGGACTATGTAAGGAAGGTTCGGATGTAATTTCAAACAATTTTGAGGTCGGGAAGTCACAATTCATACCCCTGGACAGAGGCTAGAATCACAAGTTCTGGGCAGAGTTTCAGCTATAAAAGGAGGTCTGAGGCAAAGCAAAAAGGATCCAGTTTTTGAGTTCCAATTCCGATTTCCAGCTCTTAGAATAGTTTGTAGTTTAGGTTTTTATTATTTTGTAGTTAGTTTAGAGAGAAGAGAAAGTCCAGAGGAAGTCTTGCACGACCTCTTGGTACTTTGGAGAGAGAAGGAAGAGATTTCAGCTAAAGGAGTTGAAGCTAAGGGCAGTCCTTAAGGGGGTTTTCTGTACTTATTTTCTTCTTATTTTTATGGCTGTAATTGAATCATTTTTGTGTACTTATTATATTATCATGGAGTAGTCTCTCTTTGTTGGGGAAGTCATGAACTCCTAGTTGTTACATGTTCAAGTTTTAAATTCTATAGCAATAAAGTACTCTGCTTTTGTTTTAGAATATATGCTTACTGCTTGTTTCTAATCCGAATTGATATTTGAAGTTTAACGAGGTTCGAATAGAGAAGTTAAGGTTCAGTAGAGATTTGGGTTAGTCATATGATTCTTTGTTTTCTAAAACAACTCGCTTTTCTAACTAGTTGTTTCCGGATTGTGATGGAGACTAGTGGAAAAGTGATGTGACTTTTTATAACCCTTGTTCTGAATGAGAGAGTTGATATTTATGCACTTAGGATTTGAATGTTTTCGAATTGTGATGGAGTTCAAAGAATGAGTGAAAGTCAATTTGTTTTTCTCACTAGTTGTTTCCAAATTGTGATGGAGACTAGTGGAAAGCAATTTGACTCTTTAAACACTTTTGTTCTGAATAAGAGTTGATCTTCAATCTTTTATATTTATGCACTTTGGATCTAAATGTTTCCGGATTGTGATGGAGTTCAGAGATTAGGTGAAAGTTATTTCCTATATATGGGTAACCAGGTTTTCAAAAGCTAAGTCAAGGTAAGGGTATTTGAGCTTTAAAATCAGAACTTTGCATGTTAGCAACTAGGAGGGATTGACATTCTTCCCCAACATCTCACCTCTATTAGTTTTTCCAGTAGTTTAATTTTGTTTTCTTTTTCAATTCTCAAGAAAAAAATCCAAATTTTCTTCACCTCAATCAATAGAAAACGTTTTGCTTAGATTAGGCTCTCATCAAGGTCTCTATGGGATCGATATCTGGACTCTCAAAGTCTATATTACTTGCTGACCTAGTGCACTTGCTAGACACCTCAACAGAAGGCTATAGTGAGAGAATTATATGAAAAATCTAAATTGAAGGCAATAAAAATAGAATTTGAAGTAAAATCACGACGGAAAGCTATAGTAAGAGAATTTGAAGAAAATTATGGTTTAAGGTTATAGTTAAGGAATTTCAAAAATAATCATGGCTAAAAGTTGTCATAAACAATTTGAAGACAAATCATGGTTGAAGGATATTATAGTAAGGGAATTTTGACCAAAAATTAGGGAAGACTGTAGTAAGAGAATTTTAATAAATAAGTGGGACATGGCTTTAGTAAGGGTATTTAAAGAAAAATAATGACATAAGGTTATTGGAACAGAATTTTAAGAAAAATCTTGGCTTAAGGCTATAGTAAGGGCTTTTAAATAAAAAAGGTTGGCTGATGATTGTAGTAAGAGAATTTTTACAAAAATCTCAGCTGAAGGCTATTGTAAGGAAATTTTAAGAAAAATTAAAACTGAATACTATAGTGTGGGAATTTTAAGACAAATCATGGTTGAAGGCTGTATTAATAGAATTTGAGGAAAACTATGGTTCAAGGCTATATTAAGGGAATTTTTTCAAATTTCATGGAAAAAGGCTAGAGTAAAAAAATTTATAGAAAAATAAAGGTTGAAGGTTATATTAAGGAAGGTTTGTCCAATATTATGACAGAAGTATATGGTAAGATAATTTTATGAAATTCGTGGCACAAGGACATAGTAAGGGAATTTTAAGAAAAATCATGGCAGAAGGCCGGGAATTTCAACAAAAAAGTTTGGTTATGGCAACAGTAATGGTTTAAAAGAAAATTATGGCTAAAGATTTTTATTAACAGAATTTTAAGAAAAATCAGAGTTGAAGGCTATACTAAGGAAATTTTAAGAAAAATCAAAACTAATGTCTATAGTAAGGGAAATGAGGAAAAATCAAGGTTGAAGGTTGTAGTAAAAGAATATCAAGAAAACTATGGTTGAAGGCTATAGTAAGGGAATTTAACAAAAAAATCTTAAAAAAAGATAATAGTAAGAAAGTCTATGGGAAAATAACGATTGAAGGCTATAGTAACGGCCTTTTGACATAAATTATGACAAAAGGCTATAGTAAGAGAATTTGAAGAAATTCGTGGCAAAAGGCTATTGTTAGGGAATTTGTAAAAAATTCTTTGACCGAAGGCTCTTGTAAGAGAATTTACGAAAAATCATGATTTAAGGCTATTGTAAGGGAATTTAAAGAAAATAATGGCTAAGGAATTTTAGGAAAACTCAATGTAAAGCCTACAATAATGGAATTTAAAGAAAATTATGGCTGAAGGTTGTAGTAAGAGAATTTTTAAACAATCATAGCTGAAGCCTATTGTTAGAGAATTCTATGAAAAATCTTAATTGAAGGCAATTAAAATGGAATTTGAAGTAAAATCATGGCTGAAATCTATTGTAAGAGAATTTCAAGAAAATGGTGGTTCAAGGTTAAAGTAAAACAATATCAAGAAAAGTCATGGCTAAAGGCTAAAGTAAGGAATTTGAAGAGAAATCATGGTTGAAGGCTATAGTAAGGGAATTTTACAAAAAAAAATGGCGACAGGCGGATGTAAAAGAATTTGAATAATTAGTGGGGCAAGGCTTCTGTAAGGATATTTAAAGAAAAATAATGACTTAAGGCAATTTGAAAGGAATTTTAATAAAAATCATGGTTTAAGGCCATACTAAGGGTTTTTAAATAAAAAACATGGCCGATGCTTGTAGTAAGAAAATTTTAAGAAAAATCATCGCTGCAGTCTATAGTAAGAGAATTTTAAGAAAAATCAAAACTGAATGCTAAAGTACGGAAATTTAAAGACAAATCGTGGTTGAAGGCTATAGTAATAGAATTTGAGGAAAACTATGGTTCAAGGTTATATAAAGGGAATTTTTTCAAATATCACATAAAAAGGCAAAACTAAAAGAATTTGAAGAAAAATAATTGTTGAAGGCTATAGTAAGGGAGGTGTGACCAAAATTAAGATTGAAAGATATGGTAAGATAATTTTTAAGAAATTCGTTGCACAAGGATAAGGCAAGGAAATTTTAAAAAAAAATGATGGCTAAAGGCCGGGAATTTTAAGAAAAATCATGGTTTAAGGCTATCGTAATGATTTTGAAGAAAATCATGGCTGAATATTTTTAGTAAAATAATTTTAAGAAAAATAAGAGTTGATGGATATACTAAGGGAATTTTAAGAAAAATCAAAACTAAAGGCTATAGTAATAGAATTTGAGGAAAAATCATGGCTAAAGGCTATAGTAATAGAATTTCAAGAAAACTATGGTTGATGACTATAGTTAGGGAATTCTAAACAAAATCTTGGAAAAAGGCAATAGTGAGGGAATTTGAAAGAAAATAATGGTTGAAAGCCATAGTAAGGGACTTTTGTCAAAAATTATGTCTAAAGGCATTGTAAGAGATTTTGAAGAAATTCGTGGCACTACGCTATAGTTAGAGAATTTGAAAAAAATTCTTGACTGAAGGCTCTTGTAAGGGAATTTTAGGGAAAATCATGGTTTAAGGCAATATTATGGGTATTTATAGAAAATAATGGCTAGCAAATTTTAGGAAAACTCATTGTTTAATGCTACAATAATAGAATATAATGAAAATAATGGTTGAATGTTGTAGTAATAGAATTTTTAAAAAATCAGAGCCGAAGGCTATATTAAGAGAATTAAATGAAAAATCCTAACATAAGGCTATAAAAATGGAATTTGAAGTAAAATCATGGTTGAAAGCTATAGTAAAATAATTTAAAGAAAATGGTGGTTCAAGGTTATAGTAAAGGAATTTCAAGAAAAATCATGGCTAAAGTATATTGTAAGGATTTTGCAGGGAAATCATGGTTGAAGGCTATAGTAAGGGAATTTTGAGAAAAAAATGACAGAAGGCTGTAGTGAGAAATATTGAATAAATTAGTTGGACAAGACTTTAGTAAAAGTATTTGAAGAAAAATAACAACTTAAAACTATTGGAAAGAAATTCTAAAAAACATCATGGTTTAAGGCAATATTGATAAGTGTCCAAAAGACACTTATTTATGCATGATTTAATGAGCATAAACTCCCATTTTGAGTTAATTATTAGCATAAAAATGAATTATATAACTCAAATTCATGTTTTGTGTCTCAGGTGCCTGATAGAAGAAGAAAAGCTGAAATCTGAGGGAAATAGAAGAATAAAGGAGCAAAAAGAGCCAAAAAAGGGAATGGCATGACCGCGCCGATTATGGCGCGCCCACGCCGGGAAAAGGTGCAAAAATTCAAATAAATCCCAGAAATTTTCAACGGCTAGCAAAGCCACATAGAAGACAACTCCAGAATGTGAAATGGCGCGACCGCACCCCACGCGGGCGCTACTGCGCCATGAAGATGGCGCTACCAGTGGCACCGCCGCGCCGCACTGTTTCCTTACAAAGATGTCAAGTTCTATTTTGGGATGTCGGCAATGAGTCTAAGGAGTGGTACGACCGCACCTGTTCAACAGCATAAAGTGGCACGACCGCGCCATGCAGAATCCTTCCTCATATGTGACCCAAAGGCCGTGTTCCAGACTTAGACAAAATTTTTGCTCCTGTGGCACGACCGCGCCAAAACAATGAATAATTCGGCGCGACCGCGCCGTTGACTCAGCTACGTGACCTGCGCGAATCTCGGGATTTTGACTACCAATCAAGCCCAAACGTAGGAGAAGAAGTCCTAATTGGCTAAGGAAGGTATCCACGAAGATTTTATGGTATATTGCTCGAGTCTCGGTGCATTGAATGATCAAGAAGAGAAGTCCAAGATCAAGAAGGAAACTGCTGCCATAAAAGGAAAGTACAAGTCCAAGATTGAAGAGGCCATATCTAGAGATTCCGACTTCCAATTGGACCCAAATTTGGACCACAGCTTCCTGAGAGGATCGAGAGTCGTGACACAGAAAATCAGGCCAATACAAGTCGTTTTTGTGGAGTTTTATATTTTCAAAGTGGTGGACCCATTGCTGGAATTGGCAGCAGAAGCAGTTCAACTTCTCAAGATAATATCTCAAGTTTCCCAACTCTGATTGAACTCAAATTTAGTAAGCAAGGCAAGGACCTCATAATGAAGGTTTGTATGTAATTTCAGCCAATTCTGACCTCTGGAAAGCATAATTCATACCCCTGGACAGAGACCAATTTACAAGTTATGGACAGAAGCCCAGCTATAAATAGAGGTCTGAGACAGAGAGCAAAGCATCCTGTTTGGTAGTGTAGATCGAGTTTTTGAGTTGTAAATACAGTTTTTAGTTTAATTTTATTTTTTTTTAGTTAGTGTGGAGTTGAGAGAGAGAGAGAGAAAGAAGGAAGAGATTTCAGTCAAGGAGTTGAAGCTAAGAGGCAGTTCCTTAAAAGGGGGTTTTCTATACTTATTTTTTTCTTATTTCTATGGCTATAATTGAATCCTTTTTACTGTGTATTTATTCTATTATTATGGAGTAGTCTCTCTTTGTTGGGGAAGTCATGAACTCCTAGTTGTTTATGTTTAAGTTCTGAATTCTATAGCAATAAAGTACTCTGCTTTGGTTTTAGAATCTATATTCATTGCTTATTGCTAATTTAGATTGATATCTGAAGTTTAATGAGGTACGGATTGAGAAGTTAAATTTCAGTAAAGATTTGGGTTAGTTATATGATTCCTTGTTTTCTAAAATAACTCACTTTTAAACTAGATTGTTCCGGTTTCGAAGGAGACTAGTGGAAGGCGATGTGACTTATTAAACTCTTGTTCTGAATAAGAGAGAGTTAATCTTCAAGCTTTTATATTTATGCACTTAGGATTTGAATGTTCTGGTTGAGAAGGAGTTCAAAGAATAAGTGAAAGTTATTTCCTGTATGTGGGTAACCAGGTTTTCAAAAGCTAAGTCAAGGTAAGGGTATTTGAGCTATAAAATCAAAACTTTACATGTTAGCAACTAGGAGGGATTGACATTCTTCCCCAACATCTCATCTCTATTAGTTTTTCCTATAGTTTAATGTTGTTTTGCTTTTTCCAGTTCTCAAAACCAAAAATTCTTTTCTTCAATCAGTGGAAAAATCTTTGCTTAAACTGAGTTCTCATCAAGGACTCTGTGGGATCGATATCTGGACTCTCGAGTCTATAGTACTTGCTGACCTAGTGCTCTTGCTAGACACCCAACAAATAGTAAGTGTTTTTAAATAAAAAAACTTGGCTGATGGTTGTTGTAAATGAATTTTAAGAAAAATCTCAGCTAAAGGATATAGTAAGGGAATTTTAAGAAAGATCAAAATTGAATTCTATCATAAGGGAATTCTAAGAAAAATCAAGGTTGATGGCTATAGTAATAGAATTTGAGGAAAATTGTAGTTCAAGGCTATATTAAGGGAATTTTTTAAAATATCAAGGAAAAAGGCTATTGTAAGAGAATTTGAAGAAAAATAATGACTAAAGGCTATGGTAAGGGAGTTTTGACCAAAATTATGACGTAAGGATATGGTAAGATCATTTTATGAAATTCGTGGCACAAGGCAATTGTAAAGCAATTTCATAAAAAAATCATGGCTGAAGGCTGATAATTTTAAGAAAAATCAGGTTTTAAGGCTGAAGTAATGGTTTTGAAGAAAATCAATCCCTAAGATTTTTAGTAACAGAATTTTAAGAAAAATCAGAGCTGAAGGATTTTCTATGGGAATTTTAATAAAAATACAAACTAAATGCTATAGTAAGGGAATTAGAATAAAAATCAAGGTTGAAGGCTATAGTGATAGAATTTTAAGAAAACTACGGTTGAAGGCTATAGTAAGGGAATATTAAAAAAATCATCAAAAAAACTATAGTAAGAGAATTTGAAGGACAATAATGGTTGAAAGCTATAGTAAGGGACTTTTGACAAAAATTTTGACTGAGGGCTATAGTAATAGAATTTGAAGAAATTCGTGGCACGAGGCAATAGTTAGGGAATTTTTAAAAAAAATTGGCAAGGGAATTTTAGGAAAAAATTTGGTTTAAGGCTATAGTAAGAGAATTTAATGAAAACAATGGCTAGGGAATTTTAGGAAAACTCATTGTTTGTGGCTATGGCTATGGAATGTAAAGAAAATAATGGGTGAAGGTTGTAGAAAGAGAATTTGTTAAAAATCAGAGTTGAATGCAATAGTGAGAGAATTATATAAAAAACCTAAATTGAAGGCTATAAAAATGGATTTTGAAGTAAAATCATGGCTGAAAGCTATAGAAAAGAATTTGAAGAAAATGGTGGTTTAAGGTTATTGTAAAAGAATTTCAAAAATAATCATGGCTAAAGGCAGTGTAAGGCTATAGTAAGGGAAATTTATCCAAAAATGAGGGAAGGTCATAGTAAGAAAATTTTAATAAATAAGTGGGACAAGGCTTTAGCAACGGTATTTAAAGAAAAATATTGACTTAAGGCTATTGGAAAGGAATTTTAAGAAAAATCATGGCATAAGGCTATAGTAAGGGCTTTAAAATAAAAAAAAGTTGGTTGATGGTTGTAGTAAAAGAATTTTATGAAAAATCATAGTTGAAGGCTATAGTAAGGAAATTTTAATAAAAAACGAAACTGAATGCAATAGTAAGGGAATTTTAAGACAAATCATGGTTGAAGGCTGTAGTAATAGAATTTGAGGAAAACTATGGTTCAAGGCTATATTAAGGGAAATTTTTCAAATATCATGGAAAAAGGCTAAAGTAAAAGAATTTGTAGAAAAATAATGGTTGAAGGTTATATTAAGGGAGGTTTGTCCAATATTAAGACTGAAGGATACGATAAGATAATTTTAAGAAATTCATGGCACAAGGCTATAGTAAGGGAATTTGAAAAAATATCATGGCCGAAGGCCAAGAATTTTAACAAAAATCTTGGTTATGGCATTAGTAATGGTTTTGAAGAAAATCATGACTGAAGATTTTTCGTAACATAATTTTATGAAAAGTCAGAGCTAAAGACTATAGTAAGGGAATCTTAAGAAAAATCAAAACTAAAGGCTATAGTAAATGAACTTGAGGAAAAATCAAGGCTGAAGGCTGTAGTAATAGAATATTAAGAAGGTTGAAGGTTGTAGTAATAAAATATTAAGAAAACTAAGGTTGAAGGATATAGTAAGGAAATTAAAAAAAAATCATAAAAAATTGCAATAGTAAGATAATTTGTGGGAAAATAATGGTTGAATGCAATAGTAACGGTCTTTTGACAAAAATTATAACTAAAGGCTACCGTAAGGGAATTTGAAGAAAGTCATGGCACAAGGCAATAGTTAGAGAATTTGAAAAAAATCTTGGCTAAAAGCTTAGTAAAGGAATTAAAGGAAAAATCATGGTTTAAGGCCATAGTAAGGGAATTTAAAGAAAATAATGGCTATGGAATTTTAATTGTTTAAGACTATAGTAATTGAATGTAAAGAAAATAATGGCTGAAGGTTGAAGTAAGAGAATTTTTACAAAATCAGAGCTGAACGCTATAGTTAGAAAATTATATGAAACAACTTAATAGATGGCTATAAAAATGGAATTTGATGTAAAATCATAGCTGAAACCAAGAGTAAGAGAATTTAAAGAAAATGGTGGATCAAGGTTATAGTAAAATAATTTCAAGAAAAATCATGGCTAAAGGCTTTAGTAAGGAATTTGAAGAGAAATCATGGCAGAAGGTTGTAGTAAGGGAATTTTTACAAAAAAATGGCGGAAGGCTGTAGTAAAAGAATTTGAATAAACTAGTGGGACAAGGCTTTAGTAAGGGTATTTAAAGAAATATAATGACTTAAGGCTATTTGAAAGTAATTTAAAGAAAAGTTTTGGTTTAAGGCCATTCTAAGGGTTTTTATATAAAATAACTTGTTGATGCTTGTCGTAAGAGAATTTTCAAAAAAATCATACCTGAAGGCTATTGTAAGGGGATTTTAAGAAAAATCAAAATAGAATGCTATAGTTAGGAAATTTCAAGACAAATCACAGTTGAAGGCAATAGTACGATAATTTGAGGAAAACTACAATTCAACGCTATTTTAAGGAAATTTTTTCAAATATCATCGAAAAAGGTAAAAGTAAAAGAATTTAAAAAATAATAATTTTTGAAGGCTTAGCAAGGGAGGTTTGACCAAAATTATGACTAAAGGATATGGTAAGATAATTTTAAAAAATTCGTTGCACAAGGCTATAGCAAGAAATTTTGAATAAAAATCATGGCAGAAGGCTGCAATTTTTAAGAAAAATCATGGTTTAAGGCTATCATAATGGTTTTGAAGAAAATCATGGCTGAATATTTTTAGTATCAGAATTTCAAGAAAAATAAGAGCTGAGAGCTATACTAAGGGAATTTTAAGAAAAATTAAAACTAAAGGCTATAGTAAGGGACTTTGAGGAAGAATCAAGGCCGAAGGCTATAGTAATAGAATTTTTAGAAAACTATGGTTGATGGCTAAAGTAAGGGAATTGTAAATATAATCTGGAAAGAGGCTATACTAAGGGAATTTGAAGGAAAATAATGGTTGAAATCTATAGTAAGGGACTCTGGTCAAAAATTATAACTAAGGGCGAGTGTAAGAAAATTTGAAAAAATTCTTGGCACAAGGCTATAGTTAGGGAATTTGAAAAAAAATCTTGGCTGAAGGCTCTAGTAAGAGAATTTTAGGTAAAATCATTGTTTAAGACTATAGTAAGGGAATTTAAAGAAAATAATGGCTTGGGAATTTTAGGAAAACTCATTGTTTAAGGCTACAGTAATGGAATATAAAGAAAATTATGGTTGAAGATTGTAGTAAGAGAATTTCTAAACAATCAGAGCTGAAAGCTATAGTTAGAGAATGATATGAAAAATCTTAATTGAAGGCTATTAAAATGGAATTTGAAGTAAAATCATGGCTGAAAGCTACAGTAAGAGAATTTTAGAGAAAATGGTGGTTCAAGGTTACAGTAAAGGAACTTCAAGAAAAATCTTGGCTAAAGGTTATAGTAAGGAATTTGAAGAGAAATCATGGTTGAAAGCTATAGTAAGGAAATTTTGACAAAAAAATGGCGGCAGACAGTAGTAAAAGTACTTGAATCAATTAGTGGGATAAGACTTTAGTAAGGGTATTTAAAAAATAATAATGACTTGATGCTATTTGAAAGGAATATTAAGAAAAATCATGATTTAATGCTATACTAAGGGTTTTTAAATAAAAAAACATGGTTGATGCTTGTAGTAAGAGAATTTTAAGAAAAATCATAGCTGAAGGCTATAGTAAGGGAATTTTAAGAAAAATCAAAATCGAATGCTATAGTATGGAAATTTTAAGACAAATCATGGTTGAAGTCTATAGTAATAGAATATGAGGAAAACTATGGTTCAAGGCTATATGAAGGGAATTTTTTCAAATATCACGAAAAAAGGCAAAAGTAAAAGAATTAGGAGAAAAATAATTGTTGAAGGGAGGTTTTACCAAAATTATGACTGAAGTATATAGTAAGATAATTTTAAGAAATACGTTGCACAAGGCTATAGCAAGAAAATTAAATGAAAAATCATGGAAGAAGGTCAGGATTTTTAAGAAAAATCATGGTATAAGGCTATCGGAATGGTTTTGAAGAAAATCGTGGCTAAAGATTTTTTGTAACAGAATTTCAAGAAAAATAATAGCTGATGGCTATACTAAGGGCAATTTAAGAAAAACAAAAAATAATGGCTACAGTAAGGGAATTTGAGGAAAAATCATGGCTAAAGGCTATATTAATAGAATTTTAAAATAACTATGGTTCATGGCTATAGTAAGGGAATTCCAAATAAAATCTTGGAAAAAGGCTATAGTGAAGGAATTTGAAGGAAAATAATGGTTGAAAGCTATAGTAAGGGACTTTTGTCAAAAATTATGACTAAAGGCTATAGTTAGAGATTTTGAAGGAATTTGTGGCACAAGGTTATAGTTAGGCAATTTGAAAAAAAATTCTTGCCTGAAAGCTCTCGTAAGGGAATTTTAGGGAAAATTATGGTTTAAGTCTATAGTATGGGAATTTAAAGAAAATAATGGCTAGCAAATTTTCGAAAAACACATTGTTTAATGCTACAAGAATGGAATATAAAGAAAATAATGGCTGAATGTTGTAGTAAGAGAATTTTTAAAAAATCAGAGCTGAAGGTTATAGTTAGAGAATTAAATGAAAAATCTTAATTGAAGGGTAAAAAAATGGAATTTGAAGTAAAATCATGGCTGAAAGCTGTAGTAGGAGAATTTAAAGAAAATGGTAGTTCAAGGTTATAGAAAAGGAATTTCAAGAAAAATCAAGGCTAAAGGATATAGAAAGGAATTTGAAGAGAAATTATGGTTGAAGGCTATAGTAAGGGAATTTGAGAAAATTTTGACGGAAGGCAACAGTAAGAAATATTGAATAAATTAGTGAGATAAGACTTTAATAAGGGTATTTAAAGAAAAATAATGACTTAAAGCTATTGGAAAGGAATTTTAAAAAACATCATGGTTTAAGGCTATAGTAATCTTTTTTAAATAAAAAACTTGGCTGCTGGTTGTAGTAAAAGAATTTTAAGAAAAATCTCAGCTGAAGGCTATAATTAGAGAATTTTAATGATATCGTCAGGGAATTTTAAGAAAAATCATGGTAGAAGGCTATAGTAATAGAATTTAAGGAAAATTGTGGTTCAAGGCTATATTAAGGGGATTTTTTAAAATATCATGGAAAAAGGCAATATTGTAAGAGAATTTGAAGAAAAATAATGGCTGAAGGCTATATAGTAAGGGAGTTTTGACCGAAACTATGACTTAAGGATATGGTAAGATCATTTTAAGAAATTTGTGGCACACGACATTACTAAGGGAATTTGAAAAAAAATCATTGCTGAAGGCTGATAATTTTAAGAAAAATCAAGGTTTAATGCTAAAGAAATGGTTTTGAAGAAAATCATGCCCTAAGATTTTTGGTAACTGAATTTTAAGAAAAATCAGAGCCGAACGCTATAGTATGGGAATTTTAAGAAAAATCAAGGTTGAAAGCTATCGTAATAGAATTTTAAGTAAACTATGGTTGAAGGCTATAGTAAGGGAATTTTAAAAAAATCATGAAAAAAAGCTATAGTAAGAAAATTTGAAGGACAATAATGGTTGAAAGTTATAGTAAGGGACTTTTGACAAAAATTTTGACTATGGGCTATAGTAACAGAATTTGAAGAAATATGTGGCACATGGCTATAGCTAGGGAATTTAAAAAAAAATCTTGGCAAAAAGCTCTAGTAAGGGACTTTTAGGAAAAATTATGGTTTAAGCCTATAGTAAAGGAATTTGAAGAAAACAATGGCTAGGGAATTTTTGGAAAACTTATGGTTTAATGCTATAGCTATGGAATGTAAAGAAAATAATGGCAGAAGGTTGTAGTAAGAGAATTTGTTAAAAATTAGAGCTTAAGGCTATAATGAGCGAAATATATCAATAATCTAAATTGAAGGCAATGAAAATGGAATTTAAAGTAAAATCATGGTTGAAAGCTAGAGTAAGAGAATTTGAAGAAAATGGTTGTTTACGGTCATAGTAAAAAAATTTAAAAAATAATCATGGCTAAAGGTTGTAGTAAAAAATTTGAAAATAAATCACAGTTGAAGGCTATAGTAAGGGAATTTTGACAAAAAATGAGGGAAGGTTGTAGTAAGATAACTTTAATAAATAAGTGGGACAAGGTTTTAGTAACGGTATTTAAAGAAAAATATTGACTTAAGGCTATTGGAAAGGAATTTTAAGAAAAATCATGGCTTCAGGCTATAGTAAGGACTTTTAAATAAAAAAAGTTGGTTGATGCTTGTAGTAAGAGAATTTTCAGAAAAATCACAGCTGAAGGCTATAGTAAGGAAATTTTAAGAAAAAACTAAACTAAAATCTATTGTAAAGGGAATTTTAAGAAAAATCAAGGTTGAAGGCTATAGTAATAGAATTTGAGAAAAATTATGGTTCTAGGCTATATTAAGGGAATTTTGCCAAATATCTTGGAAAAAGGCTATTGTAAGAGAATATTCAAAAAAATAATGCTTGAAGGCTATTGTAAGGGGGTTTTGTCCAAAATTATGACTTAAGCATTTGGTAAGATAATTTTAAGAAATTCATCGGAAAAGGCTATAGTAAGGGAGTTTGCTTAAAAATCATGGTTGTAGGCTGATAATTTTAAGAAAAATCGTGGTTCAAGGCTATAGTAATGGTTTTGAAGAAAATCAAGCCCAAAGAGAATTAGTAATAAAATTTTAAGAAAAATCAGAGTTGAAGGCTATTCAAAAGGAATTTTAAAAAAAACCAAAACTAAAAGCTATAGTGAGGAAATTTGAAGAAAAATCATGGCTGAAGTTTATAGTAATTGAATTTTAAGAAAACTATGGTCAAAGGCTCTGTAAGGAAATTTTAAAAAAATCATGGAAAAAAATGATAGTAAGAGAATTTGAAGGAAAATAATGGTTGAAAGCTATAGTAAGGGACTTTTGACAAAATTTTTTACTTAAGGCAATAGTAAGAGAATTTGAAAAAATTCGTGGCACAAGGCTATAGTAAGGGAACTTAAAATAAATTCTTGGCTGAAGGCTCTAGTAACGGAACTTTAGGGAAAACAATGGTTTAAGGCTATAGTAAGGGAATTTAAAGAGAATAATGGCAGGCGAATTTTAGGAAAACTCATTGTTTAAGGCAACAATGATGGAATATAAAGAAAATAATGGTTGAAGGTTGTAGATAGAGAATTTTTACAAATTCAAAGCTGATTGTTATAGTTAGAGAATTACATGAAAAATCTTAATTGAAGGATATAAAAATGGAATTTGAAGTAAAATCATGGCTAAAAGCTATAGTAAGAGAATTTCAAAAAAATGGTGGTTTAAGGTTATAGAAAAGGAATTTCAAGAAAAATCATGGCTAAAGGCTATATTAAGGAATTTGAAGAGATATCTTGGTTGAAGGCTATAGTAAGGGAATTTTTTGAAAAATATGTTGGAAGGCTGTGGTAAGAGAAATTGAATAAATTAGTGGGACAAGGCTTTAGTAAGGGTATTTAAAGAAAAATAGCAACTTAAAGCTATTAGAAAGGAAATTTAAAAAAAACATGGTTTAATGTTATAGTAAGTGGTTTTATATAAAAAAAACTTGGTTGATTGTTGTAATAAAAGAATTTTAATTAAAATTATAGGTGGAGGCTATAGTAAGGGAATTTTAAGAAAGATCAAAACTGAATGCTTTCATAAGGGAATTTTAAGAAAAATCAAGATTGAAGGCAATAGTAATAGAATTTGAAAAAAATTATAGTTCAAGGCTATATTAAGGAAATTGTTTCAAATATCACGGAAAAAGGCTATTGTAAGAGAATTTGAAGAAAAATAATGGTTGAAGGCTATTATAAGTGAGTTGACCAAAATTATGACTTAAGGATATGGTAATACAATTTTAAGAAATTCATGGCACAAGGCTATAGCAAGGGAATTTGATAAAAGATCATGGTTGAAGGCTGACAATTTTAAGAAAAATCAAGCTTTAAGTCTATAGTAATGGTTTTGAAGAAAATCAAGCCGTAAGATTTTCAGTAACATAATTTTAATAAAAATCAGAGTTGAAGGCGATTCTAAAAGCTTTTAAAAAAAAATCAAAACTAAAGGTTATAGTAAGGGAATTTGAAGAAAAATCAAGGTTGAAGGCCATAGTAGTAGAATTTTAAGAAAACTATTGTTGAAGGCTATTGTATGAGAACTTTAAAAAAATCATGGAAAAAGGCTATAGTAAGAGAATTTGAAGGACAATAATGGTTGACAGCTATAGTAAGGGACTTTTGACAAAAAATTTTACAGAAGGCTATTGTAAGAGAATTTGAAGAAATTCGTGGCACAAGGCTATAGTTAGGGAATTTTTAAAAAATCTATGCAAAAGGCTCAAGTAAGAGAATTTTGGAAAAATTTTGGTTTAAGGCTATAGTAAGGGAATTTAAAGAAAATTATGGTTAAGGAATTTTTGGAAAACTCATGGTTGAAGGCTCTTGCTAAGGAATATAAAGATAATAATGGCAGAAGGTTGTCGTATGAGAATTTTTTTAAAATGAGACCTGAAGGCAATAGTGAGAGAATTATATGAAAAATCTAAATTGAAGACAATAAAAATAGAATTTGAAGTAAAATCATGGCTGAAATCTATAGTAAGAGAATTTGAAGAAAGCGGTGGCTTAAATTTATAGAAACGGAATTTCAAAAAAATTCATGACTAATGGCTATAGTAAGGAATTTGAAGAGAAATCATGGTTGAAGGCAATAGTAAGTAAATTTTAAAAAAAAATGGCAGAAGGTTGTAGTAAGAGCATTTGAATAAATTAGTTGGACAAGGCTTTAGTAAGGGAATTTAAAAAAAAATAACGACCTAAGGCTATTGGAAAGGAATTTTAAGAAAAATCATGATTTAGGGATATAGTAAGGGATTTTAAATAAAAAAAGTTGGTTGAGGCTTGTAGTAAGAGAATTTTTACCAAAACCACAATTAAAGGCAACAGTAAGGTAATTTTAAGAAAAATCAAAATTGAATGCTATACTAAGGAAATTTTATGACAAATCATGGTTGAAGGCTATAATAATAGAATTTGAGAAAAACTATGGTTCAAGGCTATATTAAGGGATTTTTTTCAAATTTCAATAAAAAAGGCTACAGTATGAGAATTTGTAGAAAAATAATGGTTGAAGGCTATTGTAATTGTTTTGAAGAAAATCGTGGATGAAGATTTTTAGTCACAAAATTTTATGAAAAATCAGACCAGAAGGCTATACTAAGGGCATTTTAAGAAAAATAAAAATTAAAGGCTATAGAAAAGAAATTTGAGAAAAAATCAAGGTTGATTGTTGTAGTAATAGAATTTTAAGAATACTATGGTTGAAGACAATACTAAGGCAAATTTAAACAAAATCATAAAAAAAAGCTTTAGTTAGAGAATTTGTAGAAAAATAATGGTTGAATGCTATAGTAAGAGAATTTGAAAAAATTCGTGGCTCAAGGCAATAGTTATGGAATATGAAAAAAGATCTTGGCTAAAGGCTCAAGTAAGGGAATTTTAGGAAAAATCATGGTTTAAGGCTATAGTAAGAGAATTTAAAGAAAATTATGGCTACAAAATTTTAGGAAAACACATTGTTTAAGGTTGTAGTAATGGAATATAAAGAAAATAATGGCTGAAGATTGTAGTAAAAGAATTTTTAAAAAATTAGAGCTGAAGGCGATAGTTAGAGAATTATATGAAAAATCTTAATTGAAGGCTATAAAAATGGAATTGGAAGTAAAATCGTGGTTGAAAGATATAGTAAAATAATTTGAAGAAAATGGTGGTTCATGGTTATGTAAAGGAATTTCAAGAAAAATCATGGCTCAAGGATATAGTAAGGAATTTGAAGAAAAATCAAGGTTTCAGGCAATAGTATTGGAATTTTGACAAAAAAATGGTGGAAGGCTGTAGTTAGAGAATTTGAATAAATTAGTAGGACAAGGATTTAGTAAGGTTATTTGAATAAAACTACTGACTTAAGACTATTGGAAAGGAATTTTAAGAAAAATAAGGATTTAAGGCAATAGAAAGGGTTTTTAAATAAAAAAATTTGGTTGATGCTTGTAGTAAGAGAATTTTAAGAAAATCACAGTTGGAGGCTATAGCAAGGGAATGCTAAGAAAAACAAAAACTAAATGCTATAGTAAGGAAATATTAAGACAAATCATGGTTGAAGGCTATAGTAATAGAATTTGAAGAAATTGTGGTTCAAGGCTATATTAAGGGAATTTTTTCAAATATCACTGAAAAAGGCAAAATTAATTATGACTAAAGGATATTGTAAGATAATTTTAAGAAATTCGTGGCACAAGGCTAAAGCAAGGGAATTTGAAGAAAAATCACGGCTCAAGGCTGGGAATTTTAAGAAAAATCATGTTGTTTAGAAGAAAATCATGGTTGAAGATCTTTAGTAACAGAATTTTAAGAAAAACAGAGTAGATGGCTATACTAAGGGAATTTTAAGAAAAATATAAAACTTAAGGCTATAGTAAGGGAATTTGAGAAAAAATCAAGGATGAAGGCTATAGTAATAGAATTTTTAGGAAACTAAGGTCGAAGGCTATGGTAAGGGAATTTTAAAAAAAGTCATGAAAAAATGCTATATGAAGAGAATTTGAAGGAAAATAATGGTTGAAAGCTTTAGTAAGGGATTTTTCTCAAAAATTATGAGTAAAGGCTAAAGTAAGAGAATTTGAAAAAATTTGTGGCAGAAGGCTATAGTTAGAGAATTTGAAAAAACATTCTTGACTGAAGGCTCTAGGTAGGGAATTTTAGGGAAAATCTTGAATTAAGGCTATAGTAAGGGAATTAAAAGAACATAGTGGCTAGGGAACTTTAAGAAAACTCTTTGTTTAAAGCTGCATTAACGAAATATAAAGAAAATAATGGTCGAAGATTATAGTAAGAGAATTTTTACAAAATCAGAGCTGAAGGCTATAGTTAGAGAATTATATGAAAAATCTTAATTGAAGGCTATAAAAATAGAATTTGATGTAAAATTATGGCCAAAAGCTATAGTAAGAGAATTTGAAGAAAATAGTGGTTCAAGGTTATAGTAAAGGAATTTCAAGAAAAATCATGGCAAATGCTATAGTAAGGAATTTGAAGAGAAATCATGGTTGAAGGCTATAGTAAGGGAATTTTGACAAAAAATGGCGAAAGGTTGTAGTAAAAGAATTTGAATAAATTAGTGGCACAAGGCTTTAGTAAGGGTATTTAAAGAAAAATAATGACTTAAGGCTATTTGAAAGGAATTTAAAGAAAAATCATGGTTTAAGGCTATAGTGAGGGTTTTTAAATAAAAAAACTTGGCTGATGCTAGTAGTTAGAGAATTTTAAGAAAAATCTGTGTTGAAGGCTATCGTAAGGGAATTTTTAAAAAATCAAAACTGAATGCCATAGTAAGGAAATTTTAAGAAAAATAATGGTTGAATGCTATAGTAAAAGAATTTGAGTAAAACTATGGTTCAAGGCTATATTAAGGGAATTTTTTCAAATATCATGGAAAAAGGCTAAAGAAGAGAATTTGTTGAAAAATAATAGTTGAAGGCTATAGTAAGGGAGGTTTGTCCAATATTATGACTGAAGCATATGGTAAGATAATTTTAAGAAATTCGTGGCACAAGGCTATAGAAATAGAATTTGAAGAAAAATCATGACTGAAGGCCTGGAATTTTAACAAAAATCTCGGTTAAGGCAATAGAAAGGGTTTTGAAGAAAATCATGGCTGAAGATTTTTAGTAACAGAATTTCAAGAAAAATCAAAGGAAAAGGTTATACCAAGGGAATTTAAATAAAAATCAAAACTAAAGGCCATAATAAGTGAATTTTTGGAAAACTCAAGGTTAAAAGCTGTAGTGATAGAATTTTAAGAAAACTATGGTTGAAAGCTATAGTAAGGGAATTTTTAAAAAAATCATAAAAAAAGGCTATAGTAAGAGAATTTGTAGGAAAATAATGGTTGAAAGCTAAAGTAACGGACTTTTGACAAAAATTATGACAAAAGGTTACACTAAGAGAATTTAAAGAAATTCGTGGTGCAAGGCAATAGTTAGGGATTTTGAAAAAAAATCTTGGATAAAGGCTTTAGTAAGGGAATTTCAAGCAAATAATGGCTATGGAATTTTAGGAAAACTCATTGTTGAAACCTATAGTAATGGAATATAAAAAAAATTTTGGCAGAATGTTGTGGTAAGAAAATTTTTAAACAATCAAAGCAGGAGGCTATAGTTAGATAATTATATAAAAATTCTTAATTGAAGGCCATAAAAATGAATTTGAACTAAAATCATGGCTGAAAGCTACAAAAAGAGAATTTTAGATAAAATGGTGGTTCAAGGTTATAGTAAAGGAATTTCAAGAAAAATCATGGCTAAAGGCAATAGTAAGGAATTTGAAGAGAAATCAAGGTTGAAGGCTAGTAAGAGAATTTGAAGGAAAATAATGGTTGAAAGCTATAGTAACGAACTTTTGATAAAAATTATGACTAAAGGCTACAGTAAGAGAATTTGAAGAAATTCGTGGCACAAGGCAATAGTTATAGAATTTGAAAAAAAATCTTGGGTGAAGCCTCTAGTAAGGGAATTTTAGGAAAAATCATTGTTCAAGGTCATAGTAAGGGAATTTTAAGAAAATAATGGCTAAGGAATATTAGTAAACCTCAATGCTATAGTAATGGAATATAATAAAAATAATGGTTGAAGGTTGTAGTAAGAGAATTTTTTAAAAATCATAGCAAAAGGCTATAGTGAGAGAATTATATGAAAAATCTTAATTGAAGGCTATAAAAATGAAATTTTAATTAAAATCATGGCTGAATGCTATACTAAGAGAATTTGAAGAAAAAGGTGGTTCATGGTTATAGTAAAGGAATTTCAAGAATAATCATGGCAAAATACTATTGTAAGGAATTTTAAGAGAAGTCATGGTTGAAGGCTGTAAGGGAGTTTTTACAAAAATTGACGAAAGGATGTAGCAAGAGAATTTGAAGAAATTAGTGGGACATGGCTTTAGAAAGGGTATTTAAAGAAAAATAATGACTTAAGGCTATTGCAAAGGAATTTTAAGAAAAATCATGGTTTAAGGGAATAGTAAAGGTTTTTAAATAAAAAAACTTGGTCGATGCTTGTAATAAGAAAATTTTAAGAAAAATCACAGCTTAAGGCTATAGCAAGGAAATTTTAAGAAAAATAAAAATAGAATGCAATAGTAAGGAAATTTTAAAAAAATCATGGTTGAAGACTATAGTAATAGAATTTGAGGAAAACAATGGTTCAAGGCTATATTAAGGGAAATTTTTTTAATATCATGGAAAAAGGCTATAATGAGAGAATTTTAAGAAAAATAATGGTTGAAAGCTATGGTAAGTGACTTTTGACCAAAATTATGACTGAAGGATATGGTAATATAATTTTAAGAAATTTGTGGCTCAAGGCTATAGTAAGGGAATTTGAAGAAAAATCATGGCTCAAGGCCGGGAATCTTAACAAAAATTATGGTTTAAGGCTATTGTAATGGTTTTGAAGAAAATCATGGCTGAAGATTTTTAGTAACAGAATTTTAAGAAAAGTCAGAGCTGAAGGCTATACTAAGGGAATTTAAGGAAAAATCAAGGCTAAAGGCTGTAGTAATACAATTTTAAGAAAACTATGGTTGAAGCCATAGTAATGGAATTTAAAAAAAAATCATGAAAAACGGCTTTAGTAAGAGAATTTGAAGAAAAATAATGGTTGGAAGCTATAGTAATGGACTTTTGACAAAAATTATGACTAAAGGCTAAAGTAAGAGAATTTGAAGAAATTTGTGGCACAAGACAATAGTTAGGGAATTTGAAAAAAAGTCTTGGCTAAAGCCTCTTGTAAAGTAATTTTAGAAAAAATTATGGTTTAAGGCTAAAGTAAGGGAATTTAAAGAAATAATGGCTATGGAATTTTACTAAAACTCATGGTTAAGGCTATAGTAATGAAATATAATGAAAATAATGGCAGAAGGTTTTACTAAAAGAATTATTAAAAAATTTGAGCTGAAGGCTATAGTGAGAGAGTTATATGAAAAATTTTAATGGGATGCTATAAAAATGGAATTCGAAGTAAAATCAAGGCTAAAAGCTATAGTAAGCGAAGAAAATGGTAGTTCATGGTTATAGTAAAGAAATTTCAAGAAAAATCTTGGTTAAAGGCTATTGTAAGGAATTTGAAGAGAAATCATGGTTGAAGGCTATAGTAGGGGAGTTTTGACAAAAAAAAATGAAGGAAGGATGTAGTAAAAGAATTTGAATAAATTAGTGGGACAAGGGTTTAGTAAGGGTATTTTAAGAAAAATAATGACTTAAGCCTATTGGAAAGGAATTTAAAGAAAATTCATGGTTTAAGGCTATAGTAAGGGTTTTTAAATAAAAAAACATGACTGATGCTTGTAGTAAGAGAATTTTAATACAAAATCACAGCTGAAGGCTATAGTAAGACAATTTTAAGAAAAAACAAAATTGAATGCTATAGTATGGGAATTTTATGAAAAATCACGGTTGAAGGCTATAGTAATAGAATTTTAGGAAAAATATGGTTCAAGGCTATAGTAAAGAATTTTTTTCAAATATCATGGAAAAAAGGCTACCGTAAGAGAATTTGAAGAAAAATAATGGTTGAAGGCTATAGTAAAGGGGCTTTTGATTAAAATTATGATTGAAGGATATGGTAGGATAAATTTTAAGAAATTTGTGGCACAAGGCTATAGTAAGGGAATTTAAAAAAAAATCATGGCTCAAGGCAAGGAATTTTAAGAAAAATCTTGGTTTAAGGTTATAGTAATGATTTTGAAGGAAATCATGGCTGAAGATTTTTAGTAACAGAATTTTAAGAAAAACCAGAGCTTATGGCTATACTAAGGGAATTTTAAGAAAAATCAAAACTAAAGGCTATAGTAAGGGAATTTGAGGAAAAATCAAGGCTAAAGGCTATTGTAATAAAATTTTAAGAAAACAATGGTTGAAAGCTAAAATAAGGAAATTTTAAAAAAATTATGAAAAAAGGCTATAGTAAAAGAATTTGAAGGAAAATAATGGTTAAAAGCTATAGTAACGAACTTTTAAAAAAAATTATGATAAAAGGCTATAGTAAGAGAATTTGAAAAAATTTATGGCACAAGGCAAGAGTTACGAAATTTGAAACAAAAATATTGGGTGAAGCTAGTAAAGGAATTTTAGGAAAAATCATGGTTTAAGGTTACAGTAAGGGAATTTAAAGAAAATAATGGCAAAGGAATTTTAGTAAAACTCAGGGTTTAATGCTATAGTAATGGAATATAATGAAAATAACGGTTGAAGGTATAGTAAGAGAATTTTTAAAAAATCAGAGTTGAAGGCTATAGTGAGACAAATATATGAAAAATCTTAATTGAAGGCTATAAAAATGGATTTTGAAGTAAAATCATGGTCGAAAGCTATAGTAAGAAAATTTGAAAAAAAATGGTGGTTCATGGTTATAGTAAAGGAATTCCAAGAAAATTCATGGCTAAAGGCTATTGTAAGGAATTTGAAGAGAAATCATTATTGAAGACTATAGTAAGAGAGCTTTTACAAAAAAATGACTGAAGGATTTAGTAAGAGAATTTGAATAAATTAGTAGGACAAGGATTTAGTAAGGGTATTTAAAAAAAAATAATGACTTAAGGCTATTGGAAAGGAATTTTAAGAAAAAACATGGTTTAAGGCAATAGTAAAGGTTTTAAAATAAAAAAACTTGGTTGATGCTTGTAATAAGCGATTTTAAAAAAAAATCACAGTTTAAGGCTATTGCAAGGAAATTTTAAGAAAAATCAAAACTGAATGCTATAGTAATGGAATTTTAAGAAAAATCATAGTTGAAGGTTATAGTAATAGAATTTGGGGAAAACTATAGTTCAAGGCTATATTAAGGGAATTTTTTCTGTTAAGGAGGTGTAGCACACAAATTTGACCATGTCCTAATAATATTTTTTCTTTTCTCTTGACTTTATACCATCATTGGCATCTCCAATGATTGCATCAGTAGGATGATTTTTCCTTACTCTTATGGATAGGGCCTTTTCTCTGTGTTGTAACTCCTGGAGTGTCGAATATGGTTTCTGCAGTCTCACTTGTTGTAACTTCAGACTTTTTGTTGTTGTTTCATGTGTAACTTCATTTGATATTTCACCTATAGCTTCACTTGGAACTATCTCTAACACTGATTTTTCTTGCTAAACTTGGGGCAGGTTAGTAATCTGCTCACCCTCTTCTATTCCGGTCTTCCCAATTTGATATGTTATTTCCACATTAAAGGTTTCTATAACAGTATTTTTGTTTCTGAAAAATACTCGATATGCATAACTATTTCTAGTGTAGCCAACAAATATGCCTTTCATACTTCTGGAATCAAATTTCTTCAGATGCTCACGGTCTCTGAGTACATGGCATACACTACCAAACTCTCAAAAATAGTGTACCGTTGGATTTCTTCCTTTCCACAACTCATATGATTGAACATGTATGGCAGTTAATATTAAAATGCATTTTAACAAGAAAGCTGCAGTAGCTTACCAAAAATACAACAGCTCTAAACTAATAATCATAACCCCCTCCCCACTTTCCCAAAGTCCCAAAAGGAAACAGTCTAAAGCATGTATATTGAGGAAAATCATCTCTCGACTTACTGCCCTTCAACAAACATCTTATCAGATGTCAACCATTTCCTTTAAACACTGTTTCACTGTATCCTAAATAAGCCACCACCTCCAGCTTGGCACATCTGAAACTGACCATCTCCAGGACGAAGGTATCCTATATATTTTCTGGCCGATACAGGAGTAGTTCCCATTTAAAGCAAGTTCAAGCATTTGTAGCAGATATGGCTGTCAAAAACCATGACAAAAGCAACACAGATACAGCGGAGAAGAACTGTAACAGACCAGTATTTACAGTGTCGATATATGAACAGCTTTAAGATTCTTAAAACTCAAAATATGGCTCTTAATCTGTATTCCTCTTGCATAAAGTTTTTTTCTTTTTCTCCAGGACAACCGGTCCATCCAACTTCACAATATTTCCTATATCGAATACCGAAAGCTAAAAATGAACTCAGGACAGAACAAATGTTAGAAAATATATATAAACCCAGGTCAAGTTTTGTAAAATAGCAAAAAAATTTAAAAAGGGTTTCGTGCTGAAGTCCGCACTGGTACAGTTCTGGAAAACGCAAGTTCTGGGAAATCTCACATGCCATCAAGAATAATAATAAGGACAAAGGAATAATTGGCAGACCTCTGGCGTTGCCACTGATATTTGAAGCTCGGAGCCTCGGACAGTCACAAAAAGCTCACAAAACAGGCAACGGAATTTATATGGAGATGCGGGGTATCGAACCCCGTACCTCTCGCATGCAAAGCGAGCGCTCTACCGTTTGAGCTACATCCCCTACTTGTTGATATCTAAGTTTTAAATAGATTTTCAAAACTTACAAAAGAAAATAAAGCAAGGAATCAATAGTTTATAAAACTGATGTTTGTCAATTTCTACAGAATTGAACCGGTTTCGGCCATTTAGATCAATATTTAATCTTATTATACCATAATACATATTATAATAAGGCTTTTGGTAGCATCTATTGGCCCTTGCTCCTTATAATGTGTTCATATATTTAGACTGCATTGATTTACATGTCTAGAAATTCCGTTGCGAGAATATCATCCCAAAGAGAATTTTTTTGAGTCGGAACCAATGTTTTAAAAACCAAACCAGCCATCCAACTGGTGCTATGTCCGATTTTGGTTGAACCCGATTAGACTAGGTTGGACCAATTGAATATTATATACCATATTTTATATATATTTAATATTTCTATTAAAAATAAAATATATATATAGAAAATTATAACTCATAGATCAATTATTAGCTAAATATCGAACTATGGACACATTGGCAAAATATTAAGTCATGGATATGATGACAAAAATGCCCCTCACTAAACCCTTGAACCGGTTTATATAAAAAATAATGAACTAATAGTATACTATCCAGAACGAGAAAGTATATTATGTATAACATAATAGTATGTTATATACCATCAACTTATATGTTATGTCAGCTTTATAAAATTAAACACCTCTCAACCATGAAAAACTACACCATTTACTATTTTGTTACATTCAACGAAAAAATATTATATATAACATAATAGTATGTTATAGGCCATTGACTAATATGTTATATCAGGTTCATACGATCAAACACCCTTAACATTAACTAATATGTTATACATAAGAGGAAAATATGTTATGCATAATATAATAATATGTTATCGACCATTAACTAATATGTTATGCTAGTTTCATATAGCCAAATCCCTTCAACCACGAGAAATTATACACTAACTAGTATGTTATGCAGAACGGCAAAATAAGTTATGTGTAACATAATAATATGTTATAGAACATTAACTCCTAAAATAATCTATGGTCAACAATCAAGATAGGTATTACTTATAATGACCGGTGGCCACATGTAGCACAGGGGAAATTATTCCTGCAAGAACATTAACATGTGGTCTCTGGTAAATTAGTCCTCCCGGTCCCATGTATGGTGATTGGTTCCACTAATTCCCATAGAATGTACCTACAACGACTATCTTATCCAGTCATCTTAGTTTAACATATAGCGACTGACAGCCAGTCCGGAGAGATCGACTATCGGTAAGTATATATATTTGTTGACCCCTACCGTTCCGTCCATGGATCCGGCGGCCGCGACAACAAGTAAGAAAGGTAGAAATCCGTCCTTGGACATGGGCCTGGCGGCATGAACAGTTGCAGTGTCTCGTTTTTGTTATCATCGAAGTACGATGTGGGAGACACTACTCATGCACCAAACTGCAGGTTAGATTTGGGAAATGGCATGAATTAATAATATTCCAATTACATCATATATAATAAAGCTGCCAGCTTGAGAAGATTGACAACGGAAGAATTGAGAAATGAGGAGTTTATTTATATATGTAATTGTGTTTGCTGCTTGAATTTGAGGCGTACGTAAAGACAGAATCGATCTCCCATTTTGGTCTGCATACATGGTAGAGGAATTGGATTCTCGATCGAGATGAGGCCAGGCCAAAAGTAACAGCCACACGGCGCCCCTTGTATTATATATATTAAGACAAATTAATTAACCCTGCCAAAGTCAAAATTTCAAACAAAACTCGTTTCATATATTGTAAAGAGACTTATAAGTTATAACATCATCGATCTGTGGAAAAAATGGGTTGTTGGGTCCGGATGCATGTAATATTATAAGGTCAAATATATATATATATATATATATATATATTGATATAAAGTAAGATTCAATCATATCACATGCTGCTGTGACAATTATGTAGTTGTGTTGGTGCAAGGCAGTACGTACTCTTTTCTCCTCCACCACCTTTATTTAAGTACTGGTCAGTCAAAAACAAGAAAGCATCCGGCCACCATAAAAGCAATTAAAGTTAAAGAGAGAAGTAAATTCAAAGACGGATCCAGGGAAAGGGATTCCCACTCGACTCAGAACTTTTCAAAATGAATTAGTTCTGCTAATACGGTTCTTCTTCGTTTCGTTCTAGTCGAGTCTAGTAAAGAAGAAAGATTGGACAGCGCGAGCACCGGCCGGAATATTGATGAATCGGGGAAAACGTCATACGTACTACTACTAGTAGTACTGTATATATATATATGTAACATAAATATGTGTTGAGTGAGGAACATCTAGCTATATATCACGTCAATTCCCACCTGCAAAGGATGAGAGAGAGAGAGAGAATCAGAATTAATAATGGAGAAGTGATCAGGGGAAAACATTTCACCCATGGGAGCTGTCCTTTCGAGCTAGATATATATATCGATGATGCTCACGCGGAGAACATAACATCTTTTCTCTAAAAAGTTGATTCAGACCCGAGGATCAAAATCATGCATGTTGGATCTTGCTCCTGTTCTTTTCCGTTTCTCTTCCCACACGTACACCAATCAGACGTACTCTTCAGAGTTAATCAGAGTTCAGAGTAGTCTTCAGACAGGATAGGACCTTCAGAAATTTTCAGTACTCAAGAGCAGGCCGGAGTTTGTGGCCTCTCGGACGACCTCATCTGATCATCTTCCTTTGCTGCTCAGTGCATGTTGGATCCTCCCACCTCCCTCTGAGCTGACCATGGCAGAATATAGTAATAACCCTTTACGTACGTTGCATGTATATATATATATATATATATATATATAGGAAGCTTTTTCCTACATGTAAGTGTGCATGTACAAAATATTATCACGTTGTTCATAAAATGGTTGTAAGAATTGAACCATTTGGCCGTGGATCCAATGATAAATCTCTCTAGAAAGCTACCTACGAAATTCTATAGATAACCATTTATTATCTTTTAATTACACAACTACTTCAATAAAGTGTGTTCAATCTCTCTGTATTCCTAATTAATTAAGATGGAATACGGAATATTTAGAATTAAAACTTATTAATGTATTCATTAAAATATAAGGGAAACACTGCTAGTACATGAATAAATGAACAAGTAAATGAATTAATTAATTTGTACTAAAATCCCGTGTGAATCAAATGTAGATAATTAATGGATGCAGAACCAATTAATGCATGCATGGAAAATCAAATTAATTTACCCTTTCAGATTTTTTTTTTTATATATATATATATATATATATAAAGAACCCTTTTAGAATTTTTAATTAAAACTTTATTACATAATTAGCGTTGTTCAGATTGGAGATCTGAATCCAAAGGCATGGGTTAACACTAAAGATTCCTCTTTCTCTATAATTATTTCTATTGTTTCTTAATTACGTAACAAATTAAGCGTCTGATTAATATATATATATATATGTATATGGTACGTGGCGCGCAAATCCCTTCCTGTACTAGTTATAATTAATTTGCCGCTCCTGAAGTAACAGTAGTGCTATTCTCCCAAGGTACGTACGTAGCAGCTTTATTTTCTCCCGAAAATCGATCATGATCATCTATCTGATCAAGATCCCAAAGCGAGCGATCGAGCGCCTTCAAGAGCTACTAGTACAACAGAGTATATATGTATACCACTCGCTCGCCCTTTATATTCAATTCGTACTTCTCTCTCTTACTCTGCACTGATGAATATGATCAATAATGCACATGGAGAATGGGGGGACAACATTGGATTCCTCCTCCTACCACTTTTATCAAAAGAAGGGATATAAATATATATAGACATATAGCATGTGGGCATGCACAGTACCGCAGAGGGAAATATGCATGGGTCCCCATTTTCTTCAGTGGATCGACAAGCAGCTGGTAAGTAGATCCTGATTAATAATTATCAAATTAATTAATATAGTCCTTGTATATACTCTTTCTTTCTTTCTTTCTTCTTTTCTTCTTAATAATTAATTTATTTCGTCCTTTTTTAAACGTACGTGGTTGGCTCCAACGCAGACAATCTTGTCTTAATCCCTCAGTGCATGCAGTAGTAGTGCTTCCTGCATGTCTCCCTCTTGATTAAATATTAAAACCCATATCGATCTATCGAGCTAGTACTACTACAGTCTACAGAATGCATGCACTATATATTAATTAAAATTCCAAATCCTCAACGTCCACAGAATTGAATTTACCGCTTCGTGTATATATATATATATATATATATATATGTCTCTAGCTATATATACACACACACACACACACACTACACTCTATGCGGCCGGGCCTGCCCAGAACAAACCAAAATTTTCATGGCCTGCATGTGATCTCTTCTTTGAAGCTTACCCATCCCAGCTGCTTTTAATCTTTCTTTCTTTCTTTCTCTCTCATGCACGGTCTGAATTTATTGAAGAAGGGAAAGGAATAACTGGGGTGGACCGGACCGAATATATCAGAGGATCGAGTAGTAGTACTGATATTGAACAGATGTTTTGATTCCGTTTATTTGGTGAAAACGACGGCCTGGTGTAAGTAATTAAAGCAGTAATATAATGGAGAAAGGAAGGGACTTCTCCTTTTACGGCAAGTGTAATTTGGACAGAGATGGATCAATGTGGGTTTCTGGTTTCTACCGGAAAAACAAAGACAATAAAAAAAAAAAGGGGTTCGAATCAGGCAGCTGCAGGTGTGAAAAAGATCATATGAAAGCGAGATGAGAAGGGACGAAAATGGGAGCGTCTTCGGAAATGGCGGTGATTTGCTGCTTCGATTCCGTGGGGAAAGGAGAGTTTTTTTTCAGGTGAATGATTGAGAGTACTGAGAGGGAACGGGGAGACGACGCTCGTGATTTCGGAACGGAAAGACAGAACGCTGACGATCGATCATCAGCTTCGTCCAGTACGAGTACTGTCCGATGCATACATTACATATATACAATACAAAGACCATGCAGGTGGAGATTTCGGAGGTCGGGGTCCACTTTGGAAAACACTAGTCTGACTCTTTTCGAATCGTGTCCTTTGCCCCTACCCTACACAATTCTCAAATTTGTCTCCACTTATGTTCTTAAATTTGAAAATACAATCTACATAATATATAATTATTTTTTTTCTACACTTACTTTTTAAAAAAGAAAAATAAAATATTGTTATAAATGTGAGGGGTACTTTTGTAAAAGTGAATAAAATTGTAAATTACTTTTATAAAAATGCCCCTCATTCTTTTTTTAATAAGTACTGTATAAATTTTTCGAACACGTACATGTAGGCTAGCCATCCTCGTATATTATTCATGGTTATATATATGTGACTGTATTTTAACTTTAGGGTTGTATTAGTTAGGTTAATTAAGAAAGTCCTTTAATTTATGACTAAATAATTTACCATCCTCCTATATGTGTACATCAATATACTCACTTTTGTTTTTTCAGAACCGGCAAAAATACAAACTTAAGTAAACTCCAATACTAGAGTAGAGACCCGAACTTAAAGACCTCCCACAACAATAACTCTGACCATTTAGCTAATGCCTATTATATTATGTAAATATCAGTTATAGTTAGAAGTTTTTTTAAATAATATTAAAAAATAAATATTTACACTAATGACATTGTTTCAAACTTATTTTTAAAAATGTCATATTCAAACTTTGACCAAGGTTGACCACATTGGTCAAAGACCAAGTAGGTGACACGCTGGCGCCTACGCCTAATTTTTTTTAAAAAAAAAACGTAGGCAGCATTTACGTAAAAAAAATAAGGTGAGGCGACATTTCGAAGCCACCTTCAATGAAAGAATTAGAGGCGGCTTCGAAAAGCCGCCACACACTAAAAACACGAGGCGGCCTTTCAATGCAAAATTTCTTGAGAGACAGGAACTTGTGGAAATATGTGAATGGTGATTGTAAAAAGCCGGTCTTAGCTACCAATGGTTCCAATGCAAAAACTGTGGAAGACTGGGAGATCAATAATTTTGGTGCACTTAGTCGGTTGGCTAATTGTGTTTCCTCTTCCATAAGCATTTAGATTGGAAAGTTTGATTTGACCAGCGATATGTGGATGTTTCTGCAAAAAGGATATGTGGGCACTAACTTTGCCCAAAAATATAAGCTAGAAATAGATATTCGGTCTCTAAAACAGTCACCAAATCATTCTATATCCGATTTCTATGCTCAGATGTCGGTATCGTGGGATCAGTTGGTAGTTATGGATCCTTAAGTTGAAGGTGAAAGGAATATTGCTATTGTTCAAAAGCCTTTTGAAGAAGCTCGTTTAGTGTAGTTTTTAATGGCGCTTTGTGATAATTTTGAGATGATCCAGGCTTCTATGCTTCACAAAAATCCATTAACTTCTGTTGAGCATGCGCTATCAGAGATATTAGCAGAAGAGACTCGTTGGGGTACTCGAGGTTCACTTGGATTCACTCCTAGTGCGGTTGATACTGTTCTAGTGACTCCGTCTCGGCGGCCGACCAACTCTTCTTATGCTAAATCTCGTTCTTCGAGGAATTTGACAAATATCAAGTGTAACTACTGCAAGGAATTTGGTCACATGAAGTACTCTTGTCCTGTCAAAGCAAAGAAGTATTAGAATAACAATTCACGTCACACTGCATCAACCTCAGTTACTCATGATGATTCAACAATTGTGCCTCCTGCAACGCCCACTATTAGTGATCTTCAGGAGATGATCAACAAGACACTCACCCTCAACGACATTCAGGATATGATAAATTTGACACTGCCCAAGTTGCTATCATTCTCACCCTTCCCGATAATAGAATGACAGGTAGGCAAGCGAGTCCCCGTTAACACTATACATAAAGACGGAAGAAACAAAATAAGTTTCTTCCTAGACCATTAATATATACATGCATGTTTATCATCATTCCTTAGCCACCATAGGAGGTTAAAAATTCGTACGTCGTATATAGCAGCTAGCCCCATTGGTTGCATGCCCAATATTTTTTAATGAATCATTTCACTCACCTATTACTTCTTTTAATTAATTTATTAAGGGCAAAAGGTAGAGCTGATCAATTTTTTCTTTCCATTAATAAAATGATTTATTTCATCTCCCTTCTTGTAGATCTGGTGGAGTAATTAGGATGAGGTGCTTGCTGATGGCAAAAGAGTTGACGAGTAAACAACAGACAAGAGCAGAGTTGTACTTCATAATACTTACAAATCTTGTTTTCTTGAGAGTTATATATTGACCAAAATTATGCTAAAGACATTAATTAGTTGCTTCCACTACCAATCAATTGCATAGTAATTAGCTTAATTTAAGCAATCTCTCTTTGGGTTATAATATACTTTCCTACAATGTTAATACATAATACAATTGGTTTATGCAATTGGTTTATGAGATAAAAAACTGATCATTTACGAATACCAAACGAGCTCACTAATACTGGAAATTAATGATCTTTGAAACCAGAAGCGAGATTATTTACAAACTCATTCAAGGACCATGAATGAATAATTTCAGCAATTCCATGGATTGAGCGTAAAACCAATGTTTTAAAAATCAAACCGGGCGAGCCGTGGGCGATAGCTCAGGTTGTCTCATTGTACCCAGCACATAATGTATATCACACGGTTGGGAGTTAGTGACAGGGAGCCAACACACAATGAGTATCACACGGTTGAGAAGTCAGCGTTGCACATAGCAGAAGTAAGTTAGCATCAGGAAGTCAGCTCCTAGACCTGCAAAGCAATAATTGTAAATATAATTGTCATTTAAAAAAAAAAAAAAAAAAAAAACAAATTGGTCGTCAAATAGGTAGCAAGGCTGGGTTTGTAAATTAATACTCGTCTTGGTTTGTAAGGTCATCCCGACTCGTTACACTCACAATTATCTACATTCTCTTTTAATTACATATATAGTGGATTAGTAAACAATACAAATTTCAATAAACTCCAGTATTGTAACTGTGGATACCCGAATCCAATACCTCTCACAGCAATAACTCCCATGGGACGATGAGTTACATCTAGTTCTCGTGTACTTTTGCATTGTGGGTCAATATTATAAGCCACATGCATAAAATAACCTCAGTTCAATTTCGTGTGAGGGACGAGTACTCTTCCCAAAATTGTGTTAGCATTTTATATGTGGCTCTGCTTAGAACTATCTTATATGTTTAATTTTATATGATTAATAAATTTTATTTGTTGCATGCATTAATTTATTGTTCATGGATTTCATCCCTTTGGCATTGGATCACTAGGAGGTGGGTGTCTTCATGACCTTTGTGTCCTCGGAGCCTTGTGCTTTCTAAATACGTCCAGAAGTCATTGAGGTGAGAATTGGGGCAGCTCACTTAGACCTTTGTATGTTTAGATGGCCTTATAAGGGGTGTTGGGCGTGAGGACCATACACCGACCTAGATGTCCCATCACCATACAATATTGTGTGTGTCACACATGGGGACGGGTGACCGAGATCCGGTAAATGGGCTTTGAGCCTATGAGACCGATCACCTCCGAGTCTAGCTTCCTTTGATCTTGAGAATTGGCCCGACTACTGTTATGGTGTATAATTCTTTTGGAGTGGAATTGATAGCATTGATGATGCTTTTTGGTGCATCAAACCACTCTGGAGAATTAACATTATTAATATTGTCGGGAGGTTATTATTCCAAGAGAATCTCAACCAGGGGCAAAATTATAATTTTATGAAATTATGAAATCTCAAATTATGGATATTTTGATTCCCATAATTGGTTTTATGAAATAACTATTTCTAAATTATTTTCTCAAAATTATTTTTAAATTATTTTGATTTAAAACGTTATGGGAATTAGGCCTCTTATAGCCCACTTATTGGGTTCTGTTTTTGTTGGACTTGGGACTTTGGGGGACGCCTCAATTGACCTAAGTCTGAGGTTGAGTAGGAAGCGATGATGGAAGGAGGAATCCTCGTATAGGTCCATTAGGTAATGGATCGGGCGATTTAGCTGATGGGTTTTTGGGATTATTTGGCTAATGGGCAATTAGGGTTGGTTCGGTTGATGGGCCACGAATTTTATATATACACATGCTGAAGAAGTCACACCAACTCTGGAACCAGATTTTATTCTTCGTAGGAGCCTTCCATCAAGGGAAATCAAACAAACAGAGTTGGTGGACCAACAGCGATTCGACAAGAACGGAGGAGAATTTGACAAATAGGTATGCAAAAATTTAAAATTTATTATATTATGATTTATTGGGATAACAAATTGACCCACAGGGTTTTATATATAGTGATAGTACGTATACTTATTGTGGAGATACAGGTTTGAACATATATATAGGTAAGGATAGGGATGGTGATCATATAGAGCAAGGTACGATGGAAGTGGAGTGGGTTGAGACTTGAGAGGAGGGTACGTATATGCATGGGGAGGGTATGAAAACGAGGCAGGGTTGGCTTGCATATATAGTACGTACAGGGAAGGCATTATTAGCCTTTAATGAGGACAAGTTTTGGGTTCATGTACATCAGAAGCCGACCCAACCAAACCATACCATACCCACCCCTATAAATAATTAAGAAAAATTTTAAGTACGATCTTCTTAGTTAACCATTGAGGTCCATGCATGGGAAGGACAATGATTCGGTTCTTGACATATTATATCATTATCAAATGAAGTGATTTGGTTGATGGGAGGTATGGCCAATCTCAACAAATCACGAGAAAGAAGAAAAGAAAAAGAAAAGAAACATTAATTAAAATCTACATATATGTGTGTATATACATGCCAATTTCTGATTGGACATAAATAGTGGGTCCATGTCACACATCACTGATCACATAAAAAAGAAGTGACTAATATGAATGTAAGAGTGGAGGAGGTAGGTGAGGGTTCAGCTGTACGAGACACAGTGGGTGTGTCTTTTTAAGAATTTTGAGAGAGTAATTATTGGAGACGGCAACAAAGAGAATATTTTGTAATTCATGTGACAAAAGTTCCTCCCCCACTGTATATAATTAATGGCTGCCATGCTACGTACGTACTACCGTCTCCCTTTTTTCACCACTCTACTCACCATCCAATTTGGCTTTCATTATGGACCAATGACAACCTATTCCCACCCAAATTAATCAACAACGTTAATTTTGAAATCTAACTAAAAAATGACAAAATAATAATAATAATACACTTTAATTATTTCACTAATTAATTAACATTATGCATTTAAACGTATGTTAATTATCTATGGCCGTTGTGAACAAGGCTGTGCGTATCGGTATGCATAACATGACTTAAAAAAATATAATTCTCGATACAATAGCGATGCTTTTTAGCAATGCTTATCGTTGTCCATGATCAACTGACATATGTTAATTTACTGTAAAATAATAATTAAGTTGTTATTACATAAAACAATATACTGTGTTAAGAAATTATAAAAGGATATAATATTAATTATTTTATTTTAAATATTTACACAATTGAATCTTCATTAGTGCATGATTTGTATATGATAAGAGTGTTAATTTTATCTCACTCTAACAAAAGCAAAATAGGCAAATGCTATGAGCAAAGTAAAAAAATTCTGAAACCATGCATGATTAGCATCCATTCAAATGACTTTTTTTTTTTTTTTTTTTTTTAGGTGGCATTGAACCCATTTCAAACTGTTATATTTTGGGTCTGACTTGTACGTTTCAGCGAATGGGGATTATTAATTTCATCTGTGATTATAGAAATGGAGAAAATTAAGGAAATTTGGATGCTTCAAACTCCCACTCAACATCCCAACGCATAAACTTGGGAAAAAGCTCAAGAAAATGAAAGAAACCGATACGAAGCTTTTAACATAAATGAGCGTAGTGGGTGAACCACTTCTTCTTAAGAGGGGGGGGGAATTTTCTTTCCAAGCAACAAAAAGCATTGCTATTTCAGCCCAAATCCAAAAAAAAAAAGAGATTCTTCTTCTTCTTCTAAGACATTAAAATGGGATTCAGGTTATCGACTTTTCCTTAAATTAGAATTCCCAGAAATATACGAAGAAGAAGAAGAAGAAGTGAATTTTTCTTGGGACTCACGGCAAAGAAAATTCATATATATATATATTTTTTTCTAGGAGGGTCAGTTCTTGACGTCAATGTTCGCGCGCGCTCGTGGGAAAATTCTTTCTCGGTTTCCGGCTTTCGATTCGGGAATTTTGTTTCTTTTGTTGTTTTTCCTTTTCAATCGACGACGGCTGCAGCTTTCAACGTTTTTTTTTTTTTTTTTTATAAAAAAGGATAAAAAAGAAAGAAGGGAAGAGAAACCGGGGGCGGGTGGGGGCGTTTAAGTCCATGCGCGTGCCGTAGCCCGTGCAGCGCGGCTTCGCAGACCTTCTATTTCCGGTCAATTTGACCATTTTGGGGCTCGGAATTGCCGCCGTCAGCTACAGTCGCCTCGGTCAACTTCGACAAAGACGGAAAATATTTCTGCCGCTTCTGACTCATTGTCCAAAATACCCTTCGCGGTCCCCGGGTGGGACCACTGTCCTCAGTCTATTCCTAGGTGGACTTCTCGACGTGGGACCCACGACGACGAGGGCTATTTTATTTTTAATGTTTACTTTTTTTTGTTTTTTTTTTTTCCCCCCTTTTATTTATTTATTTATTTTTTGTTTTTCTGTTTTCGTAACGGAAAACGACGGACGGTCTGGAACTTCCAACTTTTCTTCACGTGAGGAGCCTCAGTGAGAACTACAGAGATTCAGTGGTCCGCACTGCAGGCTAGCAGGTGGACTACCGAGAGGTCTTCTCTACGCATCAACTGGGACGGTTTCGTTTTCCTTCATAATTCCTTTTCCAAGTCCGCGTCCCTGAATTATTCAATATTATAATAAAGTTCGGTTCAGTAGTTTATAATATGGGATATTTAGTTATTTACCATCCAAAATGAATGAGAATTGAAATGAAACTTTATCTCCCAATTATACCCCTTTCACTTTAAAGGAAGGAAGGGTATGATTGGAAGAAAGGGAGTGGGAAGGTCGGTCATTATTAAATCTTCGTATATAATAAAGTTCGGTTTAGTAGTTTATGATAGATATAATAAATGTTGTGGTAGCCTCCACCGAACCTGCGTAACGTAACCTCTCCAAGGCCTGCGACAGGCGTCAAAGAGTCAAACCCCCCTCTCTTTCTTTTTTTTTTTTTTTTAAAAAAAAAAAAAAAATTTGGTGGGAGTTTAGAAGAAGAGATTAGTGTTGGTGTTTATGGATGTGCGTACCGCGTTTGCTACTTTGCTTAGGTGGACTAGAAACTAAACTGTGTTGAGGGGAGAAGAAAGAGAAAGAGAGAGAGAAAGGAAGAAAGAAAGTGGGGGAGAGAAGACTGAAGAAAGGAAGGGGGTGGGGGAGGAGGAGAGAGAAAGCCATCAAAAGAAAGGAATGAATGATGTTGGGACGACGATGATGCCACTCTGCTTCTGCAACCCGACGACAGACTCACCGCTGGCAAGATTCCCCCTTCTGCTGTACCACCACCTCATCTTCTCTCCATCTCCTCCTCTGCTAAAACCCTAGATCTCTCCTATCTCTCTCTCTCTCTCTCTCTCTTTTTTGTTTTTGTTTTGGTCCTCCTTATTCATTCAAGCTCCCCTCCTTTTTGGGACCTTCCTCATCATTCATTCCATCGCTATCTCCATGATCTCTTCTAGATCTCCTTCTCGCCCTCTCGATTACCTCCGAGGCTCTTATCCGCACTAAGGGTTGATTTCTTTTTCGATTGGCAGCTCCTGGCATATGGGCTGTACGGGCTCTAAGCTCGACGACCTCCCGGCGGTGTCCCTTTGCCGCGACCGTTACCTCCTCCTCGATGAAGCTATTCGACTGCGCTTCGCGCTAGCCGACGCCCATGTCGCCTACATCCACGCCCTCCGATCCATTGGCTTTTCCTTGCAGCGCTTCTTCGATGGACCATTCGACGCACCGCCTTCTCCGATTCTACCCCTACCCACCCACAGGAAGGGCGACCCCGATCCACTTCCCCTTCCCGATCCCGATTTCGTCCCTCCTGTCGCCGCTGTTCCTCCGCCCGCCGTCGCTTCCCCTCTCCCTCCGTCCCATTCCCACTCCAATTCCGGTTCCCACATCCATTTCCACTCCGACTCCGACGACGAAGGCTCGCATCTCTCGGGCGAAGATTCCTCTCCTTTGCACGATCACGAGGCGCCCCACACCGAGTACACCTACAATTACAATTTTATGAGGAGCCAGCCTCCGCCGGCGTCCGTCTCGTACGAGCAGCATCCCAGGAATCCACGGACTGTGCAGATGACCGACTCATCCTATGGATATGTTCCCTATGCTTACCCTTATCAGAATTCCAACGCCTACTCTTATCCCTATACCTACCCCCCTCCTCCTCAAGGTGGCGGCGGTGGAATGAGCTCTTTTTTTGGTTCTCCCTCTGCTTATCCTGGATACCCTTCCTCCTCTTCTCCGCCGCCTCCTCAACGACCCTCAGGCGGTTCCGACGGTGCTTCCTCTTCCAAAGCACCTCCACCTCCGCCCTCTCCGCCGAGAGCCTCCACTTGGGATTTCTTGAACTTTTTCGAGACGAACAATGATAGCTTTTATCCGTCTCAGTACACTCCTAGTCGTGATTCGAAGGATGTGAGAGAAGAGGAAGGCATACCGGATTTGGAAGACGAAGAGTTCCAGCACGAAGTAGTCAAAGAGGTCTATGGCGAGCAGAAGTTGGTGGACTCTGCCGGTCCGGGTTACTCGAAAGTGGCGCCCGTGGAGGAAGAGAAGAGGATCAGCGGAGATGGGGAGGAAGGTGGTGGTTTGGAGTACGAAGTGCATATGATGGATAAAAATGTGGTGGAAAAAGAAGTGAAGGCGGAGGAGCGGAGCAATGCTACTGCCTTTAAGGCTCGTGGTTCGCTCGCCGTTCCTGAGGTCGTTAGAGAAATCAAAGCCCAATTTGATAGAGCAGCGGAGTCGGCCAATGAAATTTCCAAGATGCTTGAGGCTGGTAAACTTCCCTACCATCGGAAGGGTGCGGCACACAGAGGTAAGGAGTCATTTTGAAAAAAAGTCCATTGGCGGGTATGGGTTTTCTGGGACAGTTCTTTTGTTTCCCCCATCCAATCAGTAGAGCTCCAAGGTTAAGCTGCAGAATGGAACATCTGCTGTTTTTTTGTCATAAACCTGTCCTCCCTAGAGGAAGGATTTTTGCATTCAAAATTTATATTTTTTATTATTATTATTATACTTTTTCGCCGATGAAAATTTCAAGGAAGTGATGATAATCAAAGGCTCTTCACTACAATGTGTATATACGCCAACTCTTTTCGTAAGTTAATAATCTCTGTGCGTTGTTTTTTGCAGCGTCTTCCAAGATGTTGAACGTAATTACTCCTTCGCTATCGGTGGTGGCTTCCCAAGCATCTATTGGGGAACCGTCATCAGCAGGGAAAGGTGGTTCTTTCTTAGTGGACTTGGATGAAGGCAAGGGGATGGCAGCAGGAAACCTATCCTG
Organism: Aristolochia fimbriata; assembly: GCA_019845555.1. Taxonomy (NCBI): domain Eukaryota; kingdom Viridiplantae; phylum Streptophyta; class Magnoliopsida; order Piperales; family Aristolochiaceae; genus Aristolochia; species Aristolochia fimbriata. The sequence continues at coordinate 27,466,380 of CM034083.1, read as the reverse complement.
TACGTTGGAGAAGTTGTACATTTGGGAGAAGAAACTTTACGAAGAAGTCAAGGTATGGTGGTCTTAGCTAATTCATCCTTTAGACTTGTCATACTTTATTTGTTGCTTCTAAAAGGAATTTACATTAATCGAATTTGACTGCCTTTAACTCATTTTTGAATTGTATATGACCTATATTGGGCTTCATTGCTGTTAAAACAGTTTGTTTTGTTGGTTAATGTTTATTTGGCTGAGGGATGATGGAGGCAGAGAACACAAGTACTTTTATGTGTTTGTGGTACATATAAAGTCAGATGATCTATTTACGGCAGTTTTATGTGTTTTTACATATAAAAAGTGCTATTATGTAATTACTTGAGGGTTTGTATTTATGCACTGTTATTGAAGTTTGTATTTATGCATTGTTATTGAAGTTTCAGTAGTGGTGCCTATGAGCGAAAATAAAGATTCGCTGGCCTTGGTACCTCCACATGTTTCCTACTGGAAGTGGGCATACTGAATTGGTTTTCTACTGTCTATTTGTTTGATGTTTGAGAAACTGTTCGTTCGATTAGCTTCCATGCATGCAACCACTCTTGAAATTCCATGCAATGACAGTTTAGTGAGAGGAATATATGCAGAAATTTCACTGTTGCTATTGAAAAGCTTTAACTGTCATTTGGTGAAATTCCTTAAGTTGTGTCTCTTTAGAAACAAAATCACTAATATATTATTGAACTTGAAGAAAGCTCATTAATAATGGGGCTACTGGAGGTAGTACAAATGAAGGTTACCAAAAGTGAAATTGATCAGTAGCTCAGTGGTCACATGGGGATTTAGAAGTGGGAGGTCTTGGGTTCAAGTCTCCACAAAGGCATAGGAGTTTGTCTAACGTTTGTGTGACAGGAGTCTGCATAACATGGAAAATAAAGGTTTCAAAAGAGAAGGGAAAAGAATAAATTACAGAAAATTTAAAGAGGAAGTGATGATCTGATTTTTTCTTTTCTAAGAAAAAAATCTAAGAAGTGGTTTTGCATAGAGACTACTGTCAGTTGGGAACATGAAATTTTTAAATCATTCTATCTCTTTCTGATCTTCCTCTTGGGTTTTCTTTATTTCTTCCTTACCACTTTACTATGCCCAAACCAGGTCTCCATTTTTGTAGACCAATGGTGGACATCTCGGATCAGATACCAAATTAGGACTCTGGGAATCTGAAATGTCTCAGTCAATATGTCATGGGCTCAACTTTAAGGTCTAGCTACTCATTCATTATCATCTAGTATTGTTAAGTCTGTGATCCATCTTTGAGTAACTCATTATATAAAAATGAAAATCTTGGTTAAACGTTTTTGTATTAGCTTCTGCCCAAGGTTATGTTTGACTAAACCAGCTCTTCTTTCTGACATCTGGTATTTCCTCCATGCTCGGTTACAAAATCTGTAATTGATACACATACATTTCCCCATTAATTATAGCCTCATCTACTCTGCATGCCTTTTCGTACTTTATGGCTATGCTATTATGTTCTTTTCCCTAAATAGTGGGACAAAACTGAAACAAACATGGTAGGATAACCAGAAATGGTTAATGAATTGCTGATTAAGTTTCGTCTGTAAACCGTTTGGAACCGTGCGTATGTTCTCTCATCTGAACGAAAATTTCAACCTTGATATGTGATCATTGGAGATGTAGCTCAAGATGTATTCTTATTGTACTTGGCTGGTTGCTTGAGTGCTATAACTTTTACTTTGGGCTTATGAGTTGCATCTGAGCCCTCTTGATCAGGAGCTTCCAGTTATGCATCAAGACATACATTTTGATGCAGCCATTCAATTTTGTGATATAACCAGGAGGTAAAATTGAAATGGTTTTTGTGTCTACTGAGTATTGCAGTGGCTTTAACTGAACACAATCAACCAAGAGGTAATTGATAAACTTACTAATTGTTATTTTTTTAATAGAACCTCATATTGTTATTAGATGAAAAGTTAGCATCTTAAGTTAAATGATTAACTTATGCACACTATTTGTCCATCTAAGCTGGTGATACTATAGGGAAGCTGGTCATGGATTTTGGTGAGAGAGTCGCAGCGTCTTAAAAATCTTAACACAATCTGTAAAGGGCATTTTGATGGTATATGTTTCTCTATACAACCCTTTTTTTTGTTTGAATGTTTTGCTCCAATGTCTGGAGGTGTTTTCATGCAGCACATATTTATGTCTCTACCATTTGTCTCCCCACATCTGAAACAGCTGAATGCTAAATAAATTTTTTTCCTGTTCTGTATTTTGTAGTGACGATTTCTTGATCTATGTTCTGTTAGTTGCAGCCACTTAATTTTACTTTTTTAAAAATTACAGATAATTAATCTTCATATAAATTATACCTAAACATTATCAAGACATCTGGAAATGAGTGTAATTGAACTTCATGTAGTTCTTATTGAAGATTATAATGATTGGCTAGTTCATGCCTGTCCTAGCCTATGGGCCATATGGTGGTGCCAGTACTAGGTGGAAGATTTCACTGAGAAAAACTACAACCATATATGTGGTGCATGAACTCCTAATTGGATCTTTTGATTAGAGGTTCAGGGGTATTCCTTTGTCCTTGTTTATCTCAATGTGAGAGGAGATTTTGTAAGTGAGTTTGAAATATATGCAAGATCATTGGAAGATGTTGAATTAGAAATTTCATGCTGTCCGATTCGTGATGATCAGAGATAGAGAGTTCTTTAAACAGATGGGTGAGGTTCTGATATGCTTACTGAGAGAGGGAGGGGAGATACATTTTTTATTCTTACTGGTAATTTTTAGCCTTTGCTGTATTCAGCTGTATGGGGGGGTGCTATTGAAGTGGATTTATTGTTTACTTACTTTTAAAAAGGTGTATTTTTATTTTCAAAAAAAAAAAGGTGTATTTTTCTGAATTTTTTGAAAGATTATATTTGTTTTTCACTCAGTTCAAGCGCTCAACTTTTTCAAATTGAATATGAACATAATAAATTCATGTTCAAGTTTTCTCATAGATCTCATGTGAACCACTTTGTTTGAGCAGGCTGAGGAAAGGATGAGAATTGTCCTGGAGAGGAAATGTAGACGGTTAAAGCATTTGGATGAAAGAGGTGCTGAGGCTCATAAACTTGAAGCCATTCAAACAGTGATTAGAAAATTATCAACAAAAATACGAATAGCTATACAGGTCGTGGACTCCATATCAAGTAGAATAAATAAGTTACGAGATGAGGAGTTGTGGCCGCAGATTGATGAATTGATTCATGGGTATGTTCTTATTTCTCTTTGTTATGTCTGATCTATTTATAGACTTTACTGATGTGGTGTTCTTCTTCTTTAAGTTAAGATTTCAATGGTTTCTGAATTGCATATTCATACCTGATCTTCTTTGTGATTTCTGTTCTTAGTTGTCTTTATGTTTCATTTAATGTCTGGGTCCTTAAGGAACCTTTCTCAAGAGTTTTGTGGCATTGGCGGAGCTTGTGTAGGAGTGCACAAGAGCTGGATTTGGGGTTGGTTTTTGAAAACCCTACCCTTGCCCTGCAAGACCTACTCTGAAACCTTCCCCCTGAAAATCTGTGAATGATAACCATGTCGATGCTCTGTTTCCAAATTGTCCTAGCCTGTCTCTTCATCTCTGGTCCATTCGCCTTTGGCCATTTCAAGTAAAGGTCCTTTTGATATGTTTTTGGTTTTTAAGGCACTGGTGTAGTTTAATTGTAGTCAAACCTTTTCTTTTTATCAAAAACACTTCTTTTTTTTCTTATGGATTTTTTTATTATTTTATTTTATTATTTATTTATATTATTTTTTTGGGAAAAGTATTTAGTCGTTTTGAAAGTGGACAGTATTATAATCAGACTATACAGTTAAGCTCAGCAAGCCCCTCCACCTACGCCTTTTCTTGTTTTTGGAGGGGCTGACTTCCCCCTTCCTTTGCTGCTTTCGGTCAGGCAGTTTCATGTATCATGCTGTCCAGTGTGCATTCCTAAGCTCAGTTTTGTCTCATGTATGGTGGTTGGGCTATTTCAGATGAAAATCAAATTGTAGTCAAGCTTGACAATTCACATCGGGTTCTTATGAATTCTTTTTTGTACCTTTGTTTTTACTCCAACTTCACTTCCTGATGTTTTGTTTTAAACTCTGGAATTGTTTCACATCCTTCATAGGTGGACTTCTTCATTCCGTTGTTGTATATCTGGGTGATCTCTTTTGGTCCCACATTGGTTATTTTTAACCCTCTGATATGAAGTGTTTCTATTGTTTCCTGCTCTCTCATTTCTGTTCGTTTACACTGCTCATGTTGTTTCATGGAGGGGTCTATTGGTTGTTATTCTGATAGTTAAAATTGTCAGGTTTAAATTTTTATTTTCATCAGTTCTCTGTGAGTTTATAGCTATACATTGTTGGTTGATCGACTTTTCCTTCGTGGGGACTTGCCTCAATTGTTTCACCATGTTTTATTTCCTTTTCCCTTTGGATTTTGATTATTTTGTTGCAGGTGGATTTCTTCCTTTTTTATTTTGATTTGTGGGCGCCTCTTCAACGCTACTCGCACTAGTTCTTTCATTGATTTTAAGTGTTCCGACTGTTTTCTCCTTCATACTCTTTTTTCTAAATGCTGATGTACTTTCCTGTTGCAGGTTAATTATAATGTGGAAAGTTATGCTTGAGTGCCATCAAAGCCAGTGTCAGGCCATATCTGATGCTAGAAGTCTTGATGCAATAGCATCCAGTGAGAAACTTGGCCAAACGCATATGGAAGCTACTCTTCAGCTTGAACGCGACCTCCTGAACTGGATTTCTTGTTTTTACACATGGGTTTGTACTCAAAAGGGTTATGTTAGAGCATTGAATGGTTGGCTGTTGAAGTGCCTCCACCAGGAACCTGAAGTTACCCCTGATGGTGTTGCTCCCTTCTCGCCCGGTCGAATTGGTGCTCCTCCGGTGTTTGTAATCTGCAATCAGTGGGCTCAAGCAATGGAGAGAATATCAGAGAATGAAGTTGTTGAGGCCATGCAAGCCTTTTCCAGTAGCGTGCTAGGGTTGTGGGATCGGCAGAAAGCAGAGCAGCAGCCCGTGGCGATGGCTCATAAGGACATGGATAGAAGGATGAAAGTGTTGGAGAAAGAGGAGCAAAGAATACAAAGAGATTTAGATACAGTAAATAAGAAGCTAGTATTTGTTTCAGAGCAAGTTGGGGTCCCTATGCCTGAACAGATTGTGCATAATGCCCATGGGGCAAGTAATGGCAGTTTACAGGGTGGTCTGAAACTGATCTTTGCAGCCATGGAGCGGTTCAGTGCTGATTCAGTGAAGGCATATGAGGAACTTAGGGTGCGTACTGAAGAAGATAGGCTAGCCCGAGAGAATGCCAAAGTCCCATAACATTTTTATGGTGCAGGCATGGATTATTCTGTGTTACCTTTGGACATCGTTGGGTCTAGAAATTTGGGTTATGCGCTGGTATGAAATCCAAGTACCGGAGCCCTCCGATGTGAACTCAATTATTGGCAAGTTGCTCCTGCTGGTCATATATGGAAGAATCAGCGGACTGCACTGTCGTACGGTGATCATTTTGGATAACCCAGTCCTCACAGTTGTGAATTGCATTACCCACTGGAGGTACAGGTGGAGCCACAAATACTATTTTCTGGCTCCTTAGGGCAAAGGACCGGTTGACGTGAATTCAGGCTCATGCTACATTATCATACTGCACACTTCCCTGTTCTTGGGAGTAAGCGGTGATCTACGCAATGCATCATGCAATTTACAGATTCCCTTTGGTTGTTTGAGAAGAGCTCAAAGAAGTTATGCTCGAAGAGCTGAAGAATTATCAACTGGGGAAGGATAGTTAAAACGCTCGACATTTGCAGGAAAGGAATAAGGTAGTGATGCCAAGTGAATATTTATTCAAGTGCGGAACTCTGTTGACAGCTGATATAGAGTTTATTTTAGGGGGGGGGAAGTGGATGCAGTCTTCTCTTGCCAGACTCGGAAGACTGCCAGAGGTACTTATCATCTAAGCGATTGGGTCTTTGCGTTGTCATCTCTAGTGGAAGACAAATGTTATGGGAAAGAGGACGCAAAAGCGAAGGAACATAGTGAAGGTCTAGGGAGAGATCAGGTCATCAGAGTGATAATTCTTCACTGATTGTAGCTAGGCTTCCATGCTGCGATCGTTAATCTTTCTGTGCATTTTGAAATGTTGGTGTATAAGAAATAAGGGTAATTTATTTCTTGAAATTGTATATAGATATTCTTGTTTTTTCTTGTTGCTCTTTCTGCAAAATTGGCCTGGCTATCGTTATGGGGGATTGGTCAGGTTGTGATATACCCATTAAAACCACTAGCTAACATAACCCAGGGCGGGTTACCCAAATATGCATCTAACTTTTAATTAGATATAATAAATATTAATATGAAATATTATTTTATAAATTTAAGTAATGTTTTTATTTTTTTTACCATTTTTATAAGACTACAAACTAACTTTAACTTAATTTACATAATAATTTTATTTTAATTTATTCAATTTTACTTTATGCATTTAATTTTTTTTTTCCATTTTTTTTTTAATTAAACTGATTTCGGTCTTCCTTTTCTATTTTATTTTTATTTTAACCTTCAAAATCATTTTAATTAAACCAATTTTTTAAGTGAATTAAAATATTATTTGTAATGATTTTTTTATATTTTATTATTAATCATTGAAAAAATATTTAATAAATTTAATTTAATTAAGTGAATTAAAATTACTTGGTTGTTTTTTTAAAAGATTACTTTTATTTTGTCTTTTAAAATATTTTAATTAATCCAATTTTATTATTTTAAATTATTTATTTGATTTCAGCTGAACCGGATCGAACCAAATTAATAAATGAGAGAAGGCAAATATTTAACATAATTTGATGATAGTATTAAACCTACCTTTCTCAAATCATTGCAATTCCTCTCAATGTGGGACTAATCTAATTTTGCAGCAACCCAATCTCGTTCCTATGCGCTAGTCCTGACTCCGATTTGATGACATCTCCTCCCGCAACTCGGCCCGCTCGGCCGGGTTGGAACGTGTCTCTAGAACCCTTAATGGTCTAAACAGTAGTACTATTAACACTCTTAATTAATTTCGTTAGTAAGAATGATATATATAGACCTAAAGTCGAATATATTATTTTATGAATATATATTACATTAATTAGAGCAGCTATAATCATTATAATTTAAATGGATAAAAATCACGAAAATTATTTCTAATTAAACACTGGACTATATATATACCAAATAGCAGATTTTAATATACAGCACTTGTAGAGCAGATTAATAATATTCTGTCTCTCCCTGCATATATAATATTGTATACTTAATTAATTACACGACTACTAATTTAGTTTAGTTAAATAATTAATTTGCTGCTGGTCAAAAAGAGAGGCAGCATTTGGAATTTAATTCAACGGCCTGAGACAGTTGGAAGGTCTTACACTTGAAGTCATCAGTGTCGTTAACGTAAACGCTTGGTTTTTAGTTTTTTAATTATATATCTATCAAGCTCATTAAGTGCATATGTTTGATGATAAATACGTCCGATTAAGAAAGAAAAGAAAGAAAAAAAAATTAACGTGCATGCATGCATGCATGCATGCTGGAACGATTCCCCAACTCGTAACGAGTCAAATTAAGTTGCAACTCAGTCCACTAATTCGATCGTCATAAGAACGGAAACTAAAAATTACCTGTCTCTTTTCATGCTTGAGAAGGCAGTAATACTTTATTAATTAGAAGAATTCAATATTAATTATCTTTCGCATGAGGAAAGTACATTGAAAGAAAATTTACCATTGGTGGTATTTGATGGGGGGAGAGATGAGGATATTTGAAGACAAAGAGAACGAGAAGTCACCAACAATGACAAACCTCTTCTCAGAATGGTGTAACATACACCCTACTTTTACCACTGCAGAGTAGTCTACTAATCTTCTGTATGCAAAGCATATCGAAGCCGCCATATTTTTTATTAGATATGAAATTCCATGAATCTAGCAAGTCAAATGGGAAGTCAACATCACAGCTAGTAACGTTCCCGCACTAGCGATGTTACGAAATATAAAGATGGAGAAATTATCCTACTATTAAGTATACGTGAATTTTTAACAAGTACATTGATTCCCTCACCAGGGAAAAGAACAACCTTTACTAAAGGCCAAAGCTCCTTGCCTTCTAGGGCAAACACTCTTGGCACTACCAGGAGAAATATCAACTGTCGAGCGAATAACTCCGGAAACTACTAAAACAATACCTCGGGTTCATGACGCCTACTACTACGTCTTTTTTTTTTTTTATATATATATATATATACTAAAAATAGTGATTTTTGAGTTTTTGAGGCATATATATATATATATATATATATATATATATATATATATATATATATATATATATATATATATATATACGTGTAACATCTCTGGTGCAGCCTCTGTGTTGGTCATAATCTAAGGTTGTTTCATTATTTTTCCTGCAGACAGCCAATGGGGTTGATGAGCAGTGCCTTTCTTGGATGTGCAACAAATTAATTAATGCTCATATTAACTTGTTATTAGTTTGGGTTTGGATGTGATATTTTTGCTTAATTATTAAACACTAAATGATTCTGGATCGTGCAACGTGGAGCACCTGATGAATATGTATATATTAATAATCAGTACCACATTATCTTTTCTTCATATATAAAACAAGAGTGACTAATTAATTAAGTGACACATGACATAATCTGGTGAAATTAACTTGGATTTAGCCATTGACCCGTGAATGTGATGTGGCCTGAGAAAATCAAACCCGAGAATAAAAGGGTGAAAAATAAAATATATCCCCTTCACCTTACATTCAGAATTAAGTCCTACAAGTACGAGACTAAGTTCATGTCAGGGACTATGTTATCAAATCCAAGGAAGGAACAACTAGAGAAAACCCCTTTGTAATTTGTAAATTTTTTTAATTATTTATTAATCTTAAGGATCGAGCCCTTTTTTATAATATTTAATGGTTGAAATAATATTGGTCCAACCCGATGTAAAAGATCCCACTAATTTGGTGCTAATCAAACTTTCACTTTTTCCTCTCCTTGTTTATTCTCCTACATTATATTTAATAAAAAAGGTGCAAAAGGAGCCCCGCCCCCCTTTAGATCGTGTGTTTGTCGGTGTCCCTTATACAATAGGAGGGACACCCCACCCTTAATATAGGACAGGAGAAGAGGCACCCTCCCCTCCTCTAAATCTCTCTCTCTCTCTCTCTCTCTAAATCTCCCTCTCTCTGATTTTTTGTCTATAAGTTTACAAGTCTTCGTGGTACATTCATCTCCTTTTTTTACTTCTCAATTGAACCGGGTTCAATTCAATTCAATTCAATTCAATTCAATTCAATTCAATATATGATAAAATCTAGTTTTATTAATTAATTAATAAGCCCAAAAGGCTAAGATTCTCAAGCCATAATATGATGGCCTTAATATATTTATATATATATATATATATATATCTATACATGTGTAGTGCGCACTCCTAATTATAAATTGGCATTAACGCGACCAATCGGGTGGGTGTGGACACTGGACAGTGGGCGCCTAATTTTCCTCGCGGGGTCCACTGCAGCGGATATGTCCGTATCGGGTCCCACAAAGAGCGGTCAATAACACCTCTCCTCCAATGACACAACAGCGACTCAATCCTTTCTCCCATTGGTCCATCGCGAGCCGCTGCAGCCAGCACCACAACAAACCACACTTTTTTTTTTTTTTTTTTTTTTTTTTTCTCTTTTCCACGTCATTTCACGTTTTATTTTCTAAAATCTCGAAATCAAATTCACTCTTCTATTAACACTTATGTTTCACTTTTTAAGTTTTAAAGGTTAAAATTAAACGGGAGGGTCAAAATGGTAAATAAGAGTTTAAGTACGGTGTGGGGAAATCCTGCACATGCAGTACAGGGGATTGAGTGTCCGGCGGTGAAAACGGTAAATGAGGCACGTAATTATTATCCATTACACGTAACACATCTGAAATCAAAAGTACGGTGTAAAAATTACGGAGGAGGAGGAAACGTATAGGGGTAAAGTAGTCAATACGTCTGGCGTTCTGTACGGCGCATGAGGCTAACCCCGACTCGTTCGGGGGTGTGGGGGGGGGGGGGGGGGAACCCGAGTGCGGAAAACGGAGGCGAGAGAAGGCCGCAAACGGAGGTCGCGACGGCTGCGGCTGCCGCGTGGAGGCAGATAAATTCTCGCGATTAGTTGCCCTCTCGCGAAATATTGATTTCGTACAGTACAAGTACTGTACACAGTGCGAGGGTGTATACGCTCAGACCCCAACGCGGTGGCAGCGGCTGCCCCTAAACGTCACGTCGGTCCAGAGCTCTACGACGGCGAATGACTGTTATGCCCTTGTCCGCGACGAGGAGCTGAGAAAAAATGATCGGAGTTTCTCTCCCTGTCTTCTTATTTTTTCTCTTGCAGAAAAAGAAAGGAAGAGAGAATTAAGGGAGGGGGAGCTCTCTACTGCTTCTCTGCATCTCTGCTTCTTGTTCTTGTTGTTCGGGTTTCGCATTTATTTCTTTTCAATCTGCTTGAATAAGCCGAGGAAGGAAGGCGAGTTGAAAGTGTGAGGGAGAGAGTGGAGAGGTTTGAATCTTACTGCCTGGTTATCTTTTATCTGCAGAGAGAGAGAGAGAGAGATACGTTAGGAGTCATGGGCTGCTGCGAGTCCACCTTCTTGTCCGAGACTCACCCGGAAAAACAGCAGCAGCACAATCAGCATAATCAGAACCCATCGTATGTTCACGGGGGTCCTCCTGCCTCCGCCGATGCCGAAGGCGGCCCTGGCGGTGTCCCGCCCTTCTCCGAGTTCTCCCTTGCGGACCTCAAGGCCGCCACTAATAACTTCAGCTCCGACTATATCGTCTCCGAGAGCGGGGAGAAAGCCCCAAATCTCGTCTACAAAGGCCGCCTCCAGAAGAATCGCCGATGGATTGCCGTCAAGAAATTCACCAAGATGGCATGGCCTAATCCCAAGCAGTTTGCTGTCAGTTATTTTGATCGTCTGCTTCCTGATTTTATATCTTTTTTTCGCGCTTATATGCTCTTGGGTTTTTGTCACTCCGAGTTTTGCTTGTGTGTGTCGCAGGAGGAAGCTTGGGGCGTGGGGAAATTGAGGCACCGGAGATTGGCCAATTTGATTGGTTACTGCTGCGATGGGGACGAGAGGCTGCTTGTTGCGGAATACATGCCCAACGACACACTTGCCAAGCATCTCTTTCATTGTATGTACTTTGGATTCTTTGCCCCCGTTTTTTAAGTTATTTTGTTTTCTCATTCTCGCCATTTGTCCTGAATTAAGGGAAGCTAATTTTTCGGACTTTCTATTTTTATGATTTTCGGGCATTTTGTCCAAATCCCGGAAATTTGGGATTAAATCTAACTTTTAAGTCGAGCAAGTTCTTCCTATGTTAAGACTACAAATTTCACGAGTGACGCATTTAGGTTTTCTTTTTTTCTTATTACTCTTTGATCTCCTACATTTTTTCCCAAATTGGTGCTTTTACTTATTCAGGTAGTATGTTTTTTCTTCTTGTCATGATACGAATGGGCCCCTCCAACTTATGTTGTATTAATTAATCTTGTATTCCCTTGCAGGGGAAAACCAGACGATTGACTGGGCTATGCGTTTAAGAGTTGCCTTGTACATTGCTGAAGCTTTGGTTTACTGCAGTAGCGAAGGACGCCCACTGTATCATGACCTGAATGCGTACAGGGTTCTCTTTGATGAGGTGATCTGCCTCATCTTTTCCCCAATGCTAGTCTTTTTGTCTCGTAATTATGAATTTCATTTTAGTTTCTCTAACGATGAAAATGAGTTAATGCCATCTAGAGAAGTGCCAGACTCTAGGAGACGCTTCCCATTTCCTGGCAGGAGAAGCGATCCCATTCCTGATTTAGCTTCTCTGGATTTCTATTCTGTTAAGCTCCACTAGTTTTCAGTTGTCTCCTTAGAGAGATTCTGTTGAAGATGCTTCTAGGTTTTTCTAAAGGTAGGGAATCTACAGTTTCTCAAACATTCCAGGATTTAATGACTGACACATCAAACGAGTGGCACAATCACTGATCCAGAAAGGGTCTGTGAATTTGCCTGTGAACTTTTTGCTGTGATCAGATATCAGAGTGGCCCTTTTCTACACTCTTACCTTTAAGTCATTGTGAAATTCTCCGAGCTCTAATTTTTATGGGACTGAAACAGTTAGATTTTGATAATAAATCTGATTGTTGGAATGGCACTTGTAGGCGTTTCTTAATCTATTTTCTACAATTAGCCACGTGAAGAAGCTTAAAAATGTCATAAATGTGTATTTGGTTGTGTTATGTGTTGAACAAGGTCATTGTTAAACATAAATAATTAGTTAAAATGAACAAGGTTCTTATTGAAAGTAAATAATTATTTAAATGAGCAAGGTCATTTGATGTAACTGAACTTTCATCAATCAATAAAAACACAGCATTTTCCTCAAAAAGAAAAATGAACAAGGTCATTGTGGAAAGTACATAATTTATTAAATTACAATTCATCGTGGTTGTTAGTAGACAAGCTTGTGAATGACGTTTTCTCATGGAGGTTAACTCTGCATAATTTCCATATGATGTATGCCAATTTTGAATAGGTGAAATTTTAGGAAGATCTATGGAATTTGCAAAAGGGGTTTACATTTTATAGAGCCAGTTGATAGTTGGAGGTGATTGGGTGCCCACCATTTTTTATAGAGCCATTATATAGTTTACCACAGTAGCATCATGCGTTGCACATAGAAGTTATGGATAAAAATGCCAGTAATTGGAGGGATGACATCTGTTGCTCTCGTGTACCCCAGATTTTCCAGGTGTGGAAAGTACAGAACCTCTGGGATGTGTTGTCATTGGTTCTCTTGTTATTGACGTCCATTAATGTTCATGCATTTGTTTCTGTGAGAATTTGAAGTCTCAAAGCATCTTGTTACAGAATGGGAAGCCTCTCTATTTGATGCATCTGATAGTTGAATGCTTCTTCTTCAGTCAATAGCTGTTGTGCACTTGGGTCTTGGGCAGTAGCTCAATGGTCCCATGGGAGTTATTGCTGCGGGAGGTCTTGGGTTCGGGTCTCCACAGCAGCATTGGAAGTAAAACTTGTATTTAGGAGTAAAATGTATTCGCCTTCCTCAAAAAAATAAATCTGTTGTGCACTTAAATCACTGCTTCAACTAGAATATCTGATCTTCTAATTGAATCTTGCTGAAATTAGTCAGATTTGATACGGTGATTGTATTGGTAATATCCTCGTTATAAAAAAATAATATGGAGATTGACAGTTTATAGAGAAAAGGAGCAAAAGTTTCACTTTTCTTTTACAGTGGTTGCAGATTAAAGTCTTGTTATTGGAGGAAAATACTAAGGCAGGTCTTTGGTTGGGACTCAAATCTAGTTGAAAACAGTTAAAATGAAGAGGATAAAAACCGATGCAAATGGGGTAAATATTTTTAAGGGAACAATATGGCTAGGCGATTTCCCTGTGGACTACTTTTCTAAGATTACCTCTCTACAATTTTGTTCAGATGCCAGAACTAAGAGTTCCATAAATGCAGATTACAATCCCAGCTCCAGACATAATTGAAAGTTCTTTCCATTTGAGAAGAAAAACATATATAGTCATCTTCCTAAGAGATGAGAATTCTATTTCTGTTACGTGTACAGTTTTGAGGAGTGTCTATGAAGGCTTAAAGATGTGTGCAAATCTGTGACCTGAAGCATGATTTTGTTCAGCTGTTGCTGTAATGGTTCCAGTATTTACCAATATATAAGAATCTGACCTCTAACTGGCTGCTTCATTTCTTTCATGTTTCTCTCCAGCAACTAAAAACAAAAATTTTCTGAATGGTGGAATGTTCTGTTCATGGTCAGCTTGAAGCATGAACCAGAATTGAAAATAGATTTCATTTGTGTCTCTTTTGATGTATTTGCCCTATCTTGATCATGATACATTCATTGTATATTTTTTTTTTTTTGAGGAAACATTCATTGTATTATCAAATTAAAGTTTAGTTCTGGCCATAGAAGGAGGAAACATTAAGTTTTCTTTCTTTTTCTCTTTTACTCCCTAAGTCACCTGTTTGGATGTAAATGCAGAATGCATTTTCATCTTAAATATTTTTAGCTCCTCAATGTAGCCCCTTGATGCTGATACTCCCATAATTCTCTTGGGAGGTTACAGTCATGCCAACAGAGATAAGAGGCACCAACACCAAGGGAGTAGGGATAGGGGGTGCCTGTGCAACCTGTGATAATGCTGACAATCAGGATGACATAGTCTTTTTTAGGCAAGATTCTCTCCTGTACTTAGTTTTTACATTTAACTTTGGGATTGTTTTGTGAACTTGAACTTATGGAGTGAAAATAAACTCTATATTTGGTAGCTACGTGCAGTGTTAAATTGTTTGTATAGTCTTATTCTACTTGTCCTGAAGTTATTGTCAGGTTTTTGTCTTTGGTCAGAATAGCTACTGTAGTTCTTGTTGTTAACGTCTTGATAAGAATGCTTTGCTTATAATTATTACATGTTTCATTTTAGGATGGTGATCCACGGCTTTCATGTTTTGGATTGATGAAAAATAGCAGGGATGGCAAAAGTTACAGCACAAACTTGGCTTACACACCTCCAGAGTATCTAAGAAATGGTATTTAAGTTATGTCTGTGAAAACATAGAAATACAAAGTAGCATGTCATATTCATTCTGAGGCAACAAGTTAGCATATTTTTGTTTGCACCAGTTAACATTACTGTAAATTCTACCAATTTTGGTGAGGCAATGTAGTATTAAACTGCAGATCCCATTTTTATGTGGAACATGAGCATTTGGTAGTAAAATTCCAAGGAGTAGGTTCATGTAGTAAAACACTGTGGCTAGTGAATGTCATGATTTCATTTACATTTGCCTTTTGTAATCACTGGTATCTCTTTGTTATAGGGAGGGTTACACCTGAAAGTGTAATATTCAGCTTCGGTACTGTCCTTTTGGATCTTCTTAGTGGAAAGCACATTCCTCCCAGTCATGTAAGTTCTTTGACTGACTTGGTACTTTAGGAGGAAGTGAAGTTAGAAATATTGAAAAACAGACACTTTATTTTATATTTTTTGCTTTGATCTTATTAAACATTATAGTAATCCTTACCTAAAGTCTAATTTATGTGAAGGTTTAATTCTGTTTATGGTTATGTGTTCTTCCAGGCACTTGATATGATAAGGGGCAAAAATATCCTACTTTTGATGGATTCACATCTAGAGGGTAACTTCTCAACAGAAGAAGGAACTGTGCTTGTGGGCCTTGCTTCTCGTTGTTTACAATATGAACCTAGAGAACGGCCTAGTCCCAAGGACCTTGTTGCCACACTTGCTCCATTGCAAACCAAACCAGAGGTATGTCCTTAATGCTTGTTCCTTGTAATACAACCATGTTTAACAACTTATGTGTATGCACTTTTGTGGAAAGTGCATCTAAAGCAGTGATACTTAGCTCTAATCATAGGATCTCCACAAAAATTCCCTCAATGTTTATTGTATTCCACCTTTGGGCACATTAAAGGACAATTATGGAAAATTTCAATCAGCTGAAAGTACACGTGGAGGCCATGGACTCAGAAGGTGTTCAGAGAACCACAATTTATTGTAAATCATGGATAATTTGATGCTGAAAATATGTCAATCATTCACTGAAATTTTCAGCAATATGGATGAATCATGGGAAAAGGGGGATATAGGAAAAGTATCAAGTTACCATCTGAGAATCTATTAGTGCTGTGATCAAGTATCTTTATGAGGTTAAGGTGAGAAATACATCCACATAATACAGGCAGTTTATTATTTATAGATACGAACTATGCTGTGAAGAATGTCCTTGGTTTCTCAAAGGATTTTTTTGTAATAACTTTATGTTCATTTTCTCGCCAGTAATCTGTCAACATACTATTTGAATAAGAGTAAGGAAACTGGAATCTGTCATGAGCAGTAGAAGACATCTTATTAGTTTGTCCTAATCAAATTCACCCAAGTAATAGAAAACAGAAGATAATAAAACTCTTGATGCATGGGTTAATGATTGTGATTTGATGTGGCTTTTTGGTGTGACTTTGATTTACTATTATAGTTTCTAGGTGAACTGTTCAGATCGGGTGAATTTGACAGGGCTGTACTTAAAAACCACCAGAACGCAGCTTGACTTGTCCAGTAGTTTATTGTTTCTGGCAATGATCTTCTGGGAAGTTTGAGTTTGGTTCCCTCCTAACATACTTTTCATGCTTACATACCAAGTAATTTAACCAGTGTGGGACTAAAACTTATGCTGGCACCCCCTGTGACATTTAGGTCCAAAAAACAGGGTGATGAGCATGCAGCAGACAGTTTGAGTTTAAACCTAGCTCCGTTACCACGATAAGCATGGTTCCTTCTCAAATGGCTAGCTGCTTTGGAGTCTATTGTTTAAGGTTTTTTTTACCTATTGATCCTCTAACAATTTTTGTTGTTGAACTTATACCCATGTTGATATCCTCAGATTCAAGGCGTTGAAAAATCATTCAACACCATTGCATACTAGCAGAAATACTCCTCATTTTTTGGGTTTTACTGGATTTACCCTTTGCTTCTTCATTCCTGTTGTTCTGTTCTGCTGCTTCTGGTTGTGCATCATCCTAGAAATCTAGAGCATTGAAGTTGTGACCTCTATTGCCTATGTGAACTGTCTCTATTGGTGGAGGCAGAAGAAACAATGACATATTCTTTGGCAAATAAATTGGTGTTTACTGTATTTGTTGTATTCAGGTGCCATCTTATGTCATGTTGGGTATTCCAAAGCATGAGGAAGCTCCTCCGGCATTACCTCAGCATCCTCTTTCTCCCATGGGTGAAGCTTGTTCTCGCATGGACCTCACTGCCATTCATCAGATCCTTGTCATGACCCACTACCGGGATGATGAAGGAACCAATGAGGTATGAGTTGTATTTTCCTTCTTTTCATCTTCTTCTGTTATTTTAAAGAATAATGCAGCAATATATCTATGCGATGTTTGATTTAGATTTGTTTAATTCTTCTTCTGGTTTCAGTTGTCTTTCCAAGAATGGACACAACAGATGAGAGATATGCTAGAGGCTAGAAAAAGAGGGGATTTTGCTTTTCGTGATAAAGACTTCAAGACAGCAATTGACTGTTATACCCAGGTACTTTTTCCATTTGTCTTTGATATGAGTATTATTGCGGACTTACCGAACAGAATGAACAGATTATTTCTAGGATCATGCCAGAGCTTTTAACAAGGAATATAGCTTGCAAATTGCAATTCCATCTAGTTAGTGATGATTAGGGGAACTAGCTGCTGATCCTCTCCGACAGGCCTAAAAACAGCTTGATTCTCTGTCTAATATGTTGAAAAATTAGGTTTGGTTGGCGGAAGCAATGTAGAGAAGTTCTGCCTGTTTGTCTTTGCCCTCAAGTTGGCCTCTTAAATGTACCTGACATCTTCGGGAAAGCAATATGAGAGCTCTGACAAAGCTGGGGAAAATTAGTGACAACAAAGAAAGGTTCCAAGCAAAATCAATATCATCTCACCGATCAATATGGTAAAAGGGGCATACACTATAGATTACCATCTCCACTATTGTTTACTCATAGAAAATCCGGTTCCATTTGAAACTAATTAAGAGTTAAAAGTTGTTTTTTCATTAACTTGTTTTCACTCTGTACCATGCTCCTGGAATCCTTGGTTGGAAATAGCTGTTCAGGTTTTAAAGCAAACTGAATTTTTGTACAAATGCACATTGTGACAGTATTCCTAATTTCTTGTCAATTTTGTTGTCTTATCCACTGCAGTTTATAGACGTGGGAACCATGGTTTCCCCCACAGTTTATGCCAGGCGGAGTTTGTGCCATCTTCTGTGCGACCAACCTGATGCTGCTCTACGAGATGCAATGCAAGCACAATGTGTCTACCCAGATTGGCCTACCGCGTTCTATATGCAAGCAGTGGCACTGGCCAAGCTTAACATGGACAAGGATGCCGCAGACATGTTGAATGAAGCGGCAGGACTCGAAGAAAAGCGACAAAAAGGTGGGAGAGGCTCGTGAAGATGGAGATTCCAAGGTGTTTGTAATAATGAATGAGAAAAGTAATACCGCCTTTCCTCCTTTTTTTTCCTTCTTTTTTTTCCACGAACATGTCAATTTATCTGTAATCCGATTGTTGGTGGGTTGTGGCTCTCAACAAAAATGTAAAATAGAGAAACACTTGATTTACATTAATGCATGTGGTTTTTGCATCTAGGACTGGCTTGGGGCATGAGTGTATATGAACATAAATTACAACATAGAAAAAAAGGGGTCTATACGCCGATGAACACAGGGACTTATGCGATAAACAGCTCTGCCTGTCCATCGATGAAAAGGCTCATGAATTCTTCCCCGTCGACCGTCTCCTTCTCTATCAGGAGCTGTGAAAGTTTGTGGAGGATGTCAATGTGCGTGGTGACGATTTGCTTGGCCCTTGAGTAAGCCTTCTCAACGAGTTCTCTCACCTCTGCATCGACCACATCAGCAGTGGCCATGGAGTAATCTTTCTGGGAGGACATCTGATATGATCAAAAGAGGCAGGGAACATGTATTAGAAACTTAAAAAGAGTAGAAGCAAATTCCTGGTAACTCGAGAGACCCATGATATGATATGATGAAGCAAATGCAAAGCCTATGCTGTTGGTACCTGTTGTCCCAAGAAGGGGTTGCCTCCAGGTCCTCCGATGGCAACTTGTCCAATTTTTTTGCTGAAGCCGAACCTCTCAACCATCTGTCTTGCGACCCTAGAGACCTGCATGAAGTCGTTTGATGCACCAGTCGTTACGTTCTCTTCCCCAAATATGACTTCTTCAGCAACCCTGCACGGTGACGAGAGAGAGAGAGAGAGAGAGAGAGAGAGAGAGAGAGAGATTAATCTGAGTACAAAAGTGTCCTAGAAACTGGGAGCTTGAGTACTGATTCTGTGGTATCAAAGTAGCAAACCTTCCACCGAGAGCAACGGCCATCTGATTTTCCAGGTAGCTTCTGCTGTAGAGCCCGGACTCGAGCCTCTCCTCGCTGGGAGCAAAGAAAGTTAAACCACCAGCTTGGCCCCGAGGGATGATTGAAATCTTGGCGACGGGATCATACTCGGGCATTAATGCACCCACAAGAGCATGCCCAGCCTCTGTAGAGAGGAGGAGAACACGGTTAGCCAAACGTTCGATCACCATGAAAACTGAAAAGAGCAGGAGGGAGGAGAGGGGGTGATTTACCATGGTATGCAACGAGTTTCTTCTTCTCATCTGAGACCACTGCATTTTTCTTCTCAGGCCCGGCGATTATCCTTTCTAGAGCGTCAGAGATCTCGTCTTTGCTGATCTCCTTGAGGTCCCGTCTGGCAGCCAGAATAGCAGCCTCGTTCATCAGGTTTTGCAGATCAGCTCCGGTGAAACCGGGTGTTCTTCTGGCAATCTTTTCGAAGTCCACATCCTTGGCAAGTGCTTTGCCTCTTGAGTGAACCTGTTGCATCATATGAAAATGTGAATCGTGAAAGATACAGTAGTTTTAAACTGAGAAATATTCAGTACAGATGAAAGAGAAAACTAAAACGTTCCCTCCCTCCCCCTTTCATGGGTGTATAAGAACTGATAAAAAAAAAAAAAAAAACATGGGTATAGAAACTAGGGGCAACCCTTGAATTACTATTCAAATGAAGGAAACTACATCACAAGCTAATCTTTAAAAATTGAGATGTTAAGCATGGAGTGACTTCTTGTTCATAGTTTCCCACTCTCAGACTCATAAGTTTCTGCCGTATTTTCCGGAAACAAATTTTTGTTTGGGTATAAGTTTCAGTCACCCATTTGAGAGGCCTCAAGGTTTCAAAGTGGTACTGAAGAAATTAGAAACTTGTTAAGACTGAAAAATGGATAAAAGAGATATGATCATGTCAACGTACCTGGAGAATTTTTACTCTGCCGGCGACATCAGGCCTATCGACTGTAACTTGCCGATCGAACCTTCCCGGCCTCAACAACGCAGCATCGAGAACATCTGGCCTGTTAGTTGCAGCTAACACGATCACTCCACTGTTACCAGAAAACCCATCCATCTCCGTCAAAAGCTGGTTAATCGTCTGCTCCCTCTCATCGTTCCCACCTCCGAGCCCGGCTCCACGCTGCCTTCCCACAGCATCGATTTCGTCTATGAAGACAATGCAGGGAGCTTTCGATTTCGCCTTCTCAAACAAATCTCTGACTCTGGATGCTCCCACACCCACGAAAAGTTCCACGAACTCCGATGCTGCGCAGGAGAAGAAGGGAACGCCGGCCTCTCCGGCGACCGCACGGGCGAGAAGGGTCTTCCCCGTTCCAGGAGGACCAACGAGAAGGCACCCTTTTGGGATTTTGGCACCCAGTGCGGTGTACTTGTCGGGATTCTTCAAGAAATCAACAACTTCCTGTAATTCGAGCTTCGCTTGATCGGCCCCTGCAACATCGGCAAACGTGACCCCGGTTTCTGGGACTTCCTGGAACTTCGATTTGGAGCGGCCGAAGTCCATCGGCCCGCCCAAACCGCCGGGTCCGCCGGGTCCGCCCTGGGCGCGGCGGAAGAGGAAGAACAGGCCGGCGAAGGCGAGGAAGGGGAAAAGCAAGTTCCCGATGAAATTGAACAGCCCGTTTCCGGTATCCCCCTCCGAGACGGAAATATCGACTCCGTTCATGGCGAGGATGTCGATGAGATCGGGGTCGTTGGGGACAATCACGCTCGCCCGCCGGCCGTCCACCGCGGTGAGCTGGAGGGCGCTGCCGTCCTTGCTGAAACGCACCCGCTCCACCTTCCCCTTCTTCACGGCGTTGAGGAACTCGCTGTAGCGCCATTGGGACCCCTCCGGAAGGTCCGACGCCGCCGTCTGTGGCTTCGGCGCCGTCAAGAGCAGGTTCTGCGAAAAGGGCGAACTGGATTTCGTCGCTTCCGATTGAAGCTGGGGGATAAACTGCGGCTGAGGAGGGGGGTTCGTGTCTGGGTCTGCAGCGAGGGCTGAAGGCGCCGTCTGGAGGGACATATTGGAGAAGAGGAATGTGGCTAAGGCAGCTTGAGACGGAAAATTCGCTAGGTTTGAATGTTTCGAGCCATTGTGTTTTCTGCTCCGAGGAGGCAAGGGAAGAGATTGATTCGTTGTGGGTCTTCTTCTGGGAAGCAAGAAAGACGGGCTAGATTTTGCTCTTCGATGGAGTTTGGTGCCATGGAAGGTGGAGAAGAACAGAGGGTTGCTCGTCGAAGCCGCCATTTCTGCTCCTTCCTCTCTATCACCGACCCAATCCTGTTACACAGTCCGCTCGTTAAGAGATTGCAGGAGTAATAAAGAATAAACAAAAAAGATTTATAACAAACAAATCAAGAAGATTCAACGGGGGAGGGGGTACCTCGGCTCCCGAAATGCAGCGAAAAATCCGTTTCAGTAAAACAATTTCGATTTCCCGGAGTTGTGGAAACATGCTACTACTGATATTTATGGTGCCGAGATGTGAAGAAAGATCTGCACCACAAGATTGCAGAATATGATGCCTCTACGTTAAAGGCTAGGCTTGAGTACCGTGGGGCAACGCAATCCATTAAAAACTACTCAACCACTGGATAATCGCAGTCCACATGTTTGAAGACGTTATTGTGATATGAAATACTGGACCTGGGCTTTGGGTTCAGATTTGGTAATTAACTCAAAATACTGGAAAATCTAACTCATTTCGGTCCAATTGGTTTTTGTTGAGCATTTGACTCGGCCCAACTCACCAGAATTTTAAGGATTGGGAGAATTGTATTCTTAAAAAATATCGAGTCATAGATTCTCTCTCTATGATGGAAATACCCCTTCACGATCCCATCCTTAAATGGTAGTGTTTCACCGAAAATCCGCCGGTCCGCGAAGAGGCGCGACCGAGAGAATATTTCAATTACTTTAGAATAAATTTGAGTTTACAAGGTATGTGAGTCAGGAAAAAAAAGCGAGTTCACTCTCCTAATAACCCTCTAATTCGATCTCCGTGTGGTTTGGGTGAAGTTAAAGCTTCTGGCGAGGTCATCGTCGAGACTTCGAGTTACAGAAACGAACGTACACGATCTGGTGTGGCTTTTGTCGGTCGGACGGAAGTATTTATGTTCCGTGTGTTTCGACTTGTGACGATGCCTGCGGACGGTGTAGAATTGCTTCGGTCGAACCGTAGGGCTTAATTTAACCGCAGATGTTGAACTTCTTTGCGATGAAAGAACCCTCGTATGCGTGAGGAACTCTTCGGTGAAGGGAGCTTTGGACCTTCGATTTGGGACGAGAGAGAGCTTCAGACCGATGTTGAAGAGAGCCTTTTCGAATGTGATTCCCCTAACTTTTCAATTTTTCCAACCAACCCCCGAACAGGGAATGTCCGGCCTTTTGTAGCCGGGTCTTTGTAGTTGTTGAGGGATTTTTTTTGGGAAAGGGGATCACGATCCCTCCCCGCCGTGAAGTTGAGGGAAGAGGGGAGGAGGGAGACCAGAGCCCCTGTTGAGATCCCCCCGATCGCGGGCTTCTTTTATAGGTTTTCATCTTCCCGTTTGAAATGGCCGATCGTATCGCCGACTCATGCCGACGTGGCGATGACTCATCGAAGTCGTTGCTGACCGACGATGACTCACCGAAGTCTATGATGCGGCGAGATGACTCACCGTGTTGACGACGCGACGAAATGGGATCTGGCGGGCTGCGTTGAGTTACTTCGAGAATTGTCGCGGCCCGCCCACGAACTTTGTTTCTTGGGTCGTTGCACCCACATACAGGAAAGGTGACAATTGAGATATATATATATATATATATATATAACAATGCTAGCCAGAAAATTAAGCTAGCCAGCCGGGCCAAAGATAAGAACAAAAAAAGTTCCTTAATCTTTCGTATATAGTTAATTAGTACCGCCCTATAATATTTTAAAGTCTAAACCAGCTCATCCAACTGCTGCAAAGGAAGAACGTCGAGCTGGTAAAATTCTGCAAATTTGGCCTTAATATCATCCCAACTTTAAGCTCAAACATGCATCTTCATGCATGTGCGTCACTTGCATGCAGCTTAATTAATTAATTGCCATCTTAAATATTATCTTAATTACATATATATATTCAAAACTAATTATACTCCACTTGAATTTTCGATGTTTGAGTACTCTCGATCGACGATCGTGTAGCTACTAATTAAGCTAAGCTACCGTGTGAGTACATTCAACAATGAAACTCTGGCGGCGATCAAACTCCTGAACACCCCTTCGCTCTCCTTCTCAAACTCCGCAACGCAGTTCTCCAACGTTTCGAGCCTTCTCAACGCCGTCTTCTCCTCCCGTTTCATCAACCTCCTCAGCTCATCCCCGGACGCCTCCTCCAACTCCCTGATGATCAACCCTTCCTCATCACTACTCTTCCTCCTCCTTCTCACTAATAACCCCATGAACGACGACGTCGACGATGACGACCCCATCACCGCGCCGAACACCGCCGCCGACACCCCCACCGTGGCCAGGCTCACTTCCATCAGAATCCGCGCCACCTCCGTCTCTTCCTCCTGATCCTCGTCGCCGGACGTGGTTACGACGGCTGCGGCCTTCTTGTCTATATCCCTGACCACACCCAGCAAGAGCAACACCTCCTTGTGGAGCCTCCGTCGGCACTTGAGGTAGGCGGAGTAGTAGCAGCAGCAGTCGCTGATATCCCCGAGGCGTCGGCGGCGGGTGCTGCTCCGAAGGGCGACCTGGGTGGCCCGGGTCTCCTCCCGGAGCGCCACGAGCGCCGCCCGGAAGATTCCGAAGGCGTCGGCGAATCGGAGGAAGCGGTCGAGGAGGGCGTCGACGAGTCGGTTGGAGGCGGTGAGGGATTGGCGAGACTGGGGGAGGTTGAGGAAGTCGTCGAAGGAGTGGTGGAGGAGCTTGAGACGGTTGAGGCCGGCGAGGAGCCAGGCGGAGGAGGAGGAGGAGGAAGGGCCGAGTGAGTGGTGCCAGGCGTGGAGGGCGTGGAGGTGGTGCTTCAGCTGCGCGGTCAAGGGGTGGAACCGGTTGGGCAGACTCGTTGAGCGGACGTGGAGGGACTTCTCCGGTGGCGGCGGCGAGTGACGGGCCGGTTTCGGTAGCGAAATCGAGCGGCGAAAAGCGGACACACCCACCATTTTTGTCTGTATTTTTCTTTCTGGATCAATATTGATGTCAAAGAGACTTCAATTTGGTTACTGCATAGAAGAGACTAATGTGTTCCGGTGCTGCCGTGCTGGGTATGTATGTATATAAAGGGGAAGATTTAGAATAAAGAAAGGGGCGCACGGGCGGGGAAGGAGGGGACTCAGGGGAAGGGGAGCTGGATCCGCGAATCAAGACAGGGTGTCCCTTCAGCCTCTCATCATGTCATGTGGGCCAACCCGGTTCGGCCACCTCAATGGGTTATTGCCTTATTGGAAGGGGGAGACACCACGTGCCGGGTCTAGCTGGAAGGAAAGGATTAGGGGGATTCTTCCTCCTCCGATCCTCCCCCACCCCCGGGAGGCGGACGGACCTACCCCCCACGTGGACACTTCAGAATGCGCGTAATTGTGCCTCCTTCCCACCCTCGGGACCCACGCGGAGGCATCCGCGTTGCCGGCCGGGTAAGCGGCGGAAATCGCGACCGATGATGTTTGGGATCCACGCCCTACACAAGATGGGACCCGCAATTAAAGAAACACAACTAGAGGAGCTTATTAGTCCACGTAAGACGGGAATGAAGCAGACATGCATGGGAGGAGAGAGAAGAAGAGATCCAGAAGAGAGAAGAAGAGATCCAGAAGAGAGAAGAAGAGATCCAGAAGAGAGAAGAAGAGATCCAGAAGAGAGAAGAAGAGATCCAGAAGAGAGAAGAAGAGATCCAGAAGAGAGAAGAAGAGATCCAGAAGAGAGAAGAAGAGATCCAGAAGAGAGAAGAAGAGATCCAGAAGAGAGAAGAATAGAGGGGGTGCATGGCGGATGGAGGAGAGCAAACATGTCACGTCGTGAGCGTCTCAAATTTGTAATGTAAATTATATAATTAATTGATTAGGTAATAGTATGAATTTTTCTGCCCGTAGCGCAATAGGTAGCTCTGGAGAGAAAGCTAATTGGTTGTCCCGGTCAATGGGAGAGAAAGCTATCCAGCACCGTAGGAAGGTTAATTGACGTGGTTCTTGCTGGATTAATTCGAACCTAGCTAGCTCTGGAGGCCGTTTAATTCTAGTCAAGTAATTAATTATAAACTCTCTCTCTTTCATTTGCTCTCTCTATTCGTCTCTATCTCATCTCTAGCAACTGATGCATATATATATATATATATATAAGGTAAAATTATTGTTTTGATCATACATATGATATATATACTCTGATCCCCGGTCTCATCTGTCTTTCAGTGCCGTCTCTCACCCAATTCTCAAAAAAATATATTAATGATCCTCTACTAGTCAATATAAATGTATATATACTACGCAAGCACATGCATATATAAGCGCTGGCTACTTAGCCAAAATCGACATGGCGAGAGACACCTGCTTGATCATTACTTGCACCCACACCCATTTTCTTTCCTCTTCCTCTAGCTACCATCTGCTTGATCATGCATGAAGCCGCCCAGCCCGCCAGGAGATATATATATATATATTCTGCTGACTCTGTGAAAAGTGTCAATGCAGCAGGCTCTTGCAGGCGCCACGAACTCTTCGTCGAGCTACCCAGTTGCATTATTAATAATTTAAGCAGATCAAGAATAGCAATATTGGTTGAGAGGCCATATATATATATATATATATATTCATGCCTGATTGTTGGAAGAGCTGAATCAGATGCTTTAATTGTGTCTATATATATATTAATCTGCATCAAGCCCACTTTTCATAAGTCTGAAAAGCTAGCTAATCTGCTAATTAAATTGCTAATTAATCCCTTCTCATGCATGACTGAATCAGATTCCTTGTGTCTGCTACTGATCTTAATTCTTCGTTTATCCATCAAATACTGATTGCAAACTTAATTTGGACTAATTAGTTTCTTTCGTTCATTGGTAAATCCTGTTTAATTATTATTCAGCTCAATCAGATGGTTGATAGCTTCAGCGCCGGCCATTACTCATGACGACACTCACCTCCTCTTCAACCTGCAGAATTTAGCAGGTTTAATTATATTGTTAAAAACCATCACTACGAGGCCAGCCAAAAACCATACATTGACTTATTTTGAAACAAATTAATTAAGAAGCTCTCAATATTAGAACTCCTGAAATATTCTTAATTAGTAGAAATTAACCCACATTGATTTGGACAGTTAGACTGCCTCGAACATCAATATGCAGGCTAAGTAATTTGTTAATACTACTTTAGATTAATATATATATATATATATATCTATATCATATCATGGTCTATTATTTAATTTTTAATCTTTTATATTTATCCAATGCAATGTACCGGTCGGAAGTACTGATTATTTATTTTTTTCACTCCAAAAAAAATTATGTTGCTATGTTGCGGTGAGCGTGGATCGAACACGCGACCTTCAGATCTTCAGTCTGACGCTCTCCCAACTGAGCTATCCCCGCTTTACATGCATAATCATTTTCATTTACCACAGGTTGATTGATTATTTATTTTTTTCAGTCCAAAAAAATTATGTTACGGTGAGCGTGGATCGAACACGCGACCTTCAAATCTTCAGTCTGACGCTCTCATCCCCGCTTAACATTTATAATCATTTTTATTCATCACAGTTTGATTGATTATTTATTTTTTTCAGTCCAAAAAAATTATATTGCGGTGAGCGTGGATCGAACACGCGACCTTCAGATCTTCAGTCTGACGCTCTCCCAACTGAGCTATCCCCGCTTTGCATTTATAAAAACATAGTCATATAATTCAGAACTAAAATATTTACTCAAATGTCAAATTAGTTAACATCAAGTTAAAATCTGTGACCTGATTGCTTACTTGTATATTATAGGCATTAAGGACATAGTCCATGAAATTAAGAAAGATAAGTTCTAACCTTGATATAGTATGTAAGAAGCTAAACTCGCACTTACGTACAGCTTTATATATATAGCCGACAGTAAATTTGAAAGCATGAGCAAGAGCAAAAGGGCAAAGTTGTGGAGCAAAAGGCAAAAGAATGTGTTGATGCAACAACTGTTTCTGTTAGCTTTGAGAAATTTCATGACCAAGCTAGTGGCTCTTGTCTTCAATGAATGTTTTGTGTTTTTTAATATCATGGAGCTTTTTCTGCCTGCTTTGCAAATCCTCCCACTCCAAAACTGATTTTAATTCATCATGCTCACATACCCAATTGGTTAGCCCATTAAATTTTTTTATAATCATCATCGCCTCCTGGAGTATACTGTAGCAAAAGGAAGAGTATTACAGGATGATTTACCTGCACCCATATTAGTTTGCAACATTTCTGCTGTACCAGGGCAGGGTAAGAAATCCCAAAAAGTTTGGTTACTTTAAAGTTCGTTTCCGACGACAAACAGGCTGACACATAAAAGAGAGTAAACTAAGAAGCTTACACAAGATTGGGGGACGTGGGAAAATAGAGGGACATAATAGTTGCATAAATATACTAAGAAAAGGAAGAGAAACTTTCTTATTCTCCAATGTACTCCTGTGATTTTACAAGATTAACATATAAGAAAACGAGTTTTATATAGTTACACAATATACTGAGACTCTTTCATTCCAGCTAGTTTGTCCCTTCATTCTCTCACATCATCTCCTCTCTTCTTCCATCTGGAAGTTATGCCTTCATTATACAATTTTGGCTGTGGCAGGTTAGGAAACCAACAACTTATTGAGTTCAAGGTCAAGTTAATCGGTGAGCTGGTTACTTAATTGAAGAAATTAAAGACCTAAAGCATTAAAGGCAGATACCATCTTATTGTGATATACCGAGTAAAAAACTGAAGTTGCAATTTAGGGCAATTTTACTCCTCACAAGGTAAAACCCTTCTCTTATCTTCCACCCGTTCAGCTTCTCCTTGTCAAACATTTCGTGAACCCATGTGAGGATCTGGCCTGCTATCTTCCGGCCGTACTCGTCACCATCTGGTGATCTAGCAAAACCCTTTTCATCTGTATGAATTAAAGAGACCAAATAACTTCAATCATCGTAAAGCCTAATACAGCTATCAAATATCCGCTAACGGTTTTAAGCCGGGAAATGGGGATGCTGCATATCTTCCCATTACAAAACAACCCATGGAGGCTGTTTCACAAAGCTATAACCTATTTTCAAGCGTAGCTCGTTTCCCACAAAAAAGAAGCAAATTCATAAGATAGTTTGGACGAACCAATCATAATATTATGATCCACCGTCCACCTACAAGAACGTACAAAATCAGAATCATCCACAAGCTTTCCTTCTGTTCTCTGAAAGCATATTTATTGAGCATAACCAACTCAGATATCATGCTTGTACAAGAAATGGATGGAGATCAACCTTCCAAGTTCTTCGTGCTTAATGATCAGTGAGTTGCCTGAAAGAAGATTCACAGTATTCTTTGATGAGTAGCAAGAAAAATACAGAGATTATTTTTATTGATACGCCCAAGAAACATTGCATAAATAGGTTTAGGTTACAAGTTTGTCTTCTCATGAAAATGCATGCAACCCCTACATTAAAGTTCAACAAATAAATTTAACAAAAGTATGAAAAAAGTAATAAAATATTATTGTAAAACATTATATATTCTAGGTCTGGAAACCAGACAAATATTCTTGGCTACAAAACGCTCCTGTTACTATCAAGCATCATGGGAGGGGAAATCCAGGCCAGAATAAAGGGTTTCCCCCTTCCTCCTGCCCCCTTCCCAACACTGCAGCTCCTTTCCCAACAATAATACCCATTTCCAACAATAACACCCCTTTCCAACAATACCAACACCTCTCCCGGACCTCCAACCCCCTTCCCGACACCTCAAACCCCCTCCGACACTGCTGATCCCTTCCTGTCACCTCTGACCCCCTTCCTGACACCTCAAACCATCCCCCTACACCTCCAACCATTCCTCCTAACACCTTTGTACCCTTTCCTGATACCTCCTCCGACCCTCTTCCTGACATTTCTGATCCCCTTCCTGAAACTTTCATGTCCCTTCCAAACACCAGGCCCCAACTCAAAGAAGATAATTCTTGCTTGTTTAAAGTTGATGACCAGTTGGAAAATCAAGAACTTAATAAAAGTTACGCAATAATTCTTTTACCCCTGGCGTATGAAATGAAATCATAGCACTCTAAGAAAACCCAAGCTTTCCGAGATAAATGTTTAAGGCTAGCATAAATAAAGAGTAAAAGGAGTCCTGTTCCATCCTAAAATGACTTACCATTTAGGAGGCATATTTCTCAACCATATGATGTACCATTTAGGAGGCATATTTCTCAACCATATGATGTACCATTTAGGAGGCATATTTCTCAACCATATAATGCATGCACTTTTCTTAATATTTTTCAAAATAGGACTTTTTTTTATGATTTCAATGTAGGACTTTACCCACTCAACACACGAACAAAGTCTGCAAGTTGATCTACATCAAATCAGATATGCACATCCAACAAACATAAAAGTTTCAGCAACTTATGGTTTCTTCATAGTTTAGGACTCTCCTGAAATAAAGAGACCATGCAGCCATAAGACCTTCTGAAGTACAATATTGCTAATGCAAAACTCCTGTATTTAAGAC
This sequence comes from Aristolochia fimbriata, assembly GCA_019845555.1. NCBI lineage: Eukaryota > Viridiplantae > Streptophyta > Magnoliopsida > Piperales > Aristolochiaceae > Aristolochia > Aristolochia fimbriata. Next base: position 27,436,531 of record CM034083.1, on the reverse strand, counting down.
AAGATTATGTAACTTCAGAAAGAGCAAAAGGAATAGCAACCAAGCATGGTGACAATAAAGTCCTCACTCTGAGACTGGAAGAAAATGCTACTTGTGCTTATAGATTACTTACCAAAGACCCAATGTTTGATAGGGCAAATGCCAAAGGACTAACTATGCTGCAAAGCGCAGCCATGTTTGCTAAGATCTTCAACCACTAGGTAATGAATAGGGATGGCAACTGGCTAAGGAGGATGAAATGGATTCCAACATGTAGCCCACAGAAAGAATGATCTTTTTTGCTGACCATGGCCCAACCAGGAATATACAATTGACATGTTTATAGAGTACACTTACATAAATGACAATGATATTACATGAAAAGTTTTAGTGTTTAGAGCACAGCGGAGCAGAGCATGGTGTGATGGGTGGGGGAGGGACTCAAACGTTTCACGGGGACAGAGGTAGACGGGCTAGCAGGGTGGAAGAAGGTTCCCCATCACAGGTTTTCCATGGGAATGGATCACAGAGAAGGATCAAGTTCACAAAAAAGTGATTGTCCAAGGAATGCTGGATGGTAGATTTAACATACAAATGGAATAAATCAATCCATGGTTGTGCAACAAAGAAATATAAGTGAATAGCCTCCGTCCTTGTGTTCACACTCACTAGACATGGTATGAAAGATAGTCAACAATAATGACTGAAAAACTCTTTGTATGCACAAAATTTTTTTCTAACTCCTTTTTTGAAGTGTAATGAGAAAAATTTCATTAAGAAAGGCCTAAGAGGAGCAAGAGGTACATACGAAAATATACTAAGTATAGATAAACTAAGGCCCAAGGCTAAAAGAAAAATAAGTTCACACATTAGGTGATACAATGATTTAGGTTTAAGGAATAAAAAAGAGAACACTTCCTTTAGCGCATCAGAACCAAGATTTCTGCGACAACCAAATATCCTACAGTTTAAATTTTACAGAAAAAGGGTATAAATTGAACGACACAGAGTAGGAGCCCTGAGCATAGCTCAGGTGGTCTCATGTGGGTAGATATCAAGGGAGGTCTCGAGTTTGAGTCTCCAAGGGGACATTAGGTGGGGTTAATGGGGTTCACTAGTTCAAAAAAAAAAGGGACACAGAGTAGAGTTTCAGCAGCTACTAATAATAAAAATAAATAAATAAATTAAAAAAAAAAATAAATCAAGAGGATAAATTTATCTAACAGAAAAAATCCAAAATTATTTGACAAAGACTAGTTTTCATAGAGCACATTGTCCATTCCACGAAATCCATTCTGGTTCGGGCTTAAAATCTAGTTCGACTTTCTGGAAAAGAAACTCAAAAAGAGAAATTATTCACAAAATTGCTAGTTATTGGAGTTTGGACTAAAGAGAAAATTCAGGATTTTTTAATTGAATATTTTTCTTCCTTCTTCCATAAACATGGATGACTCTGGTGTGTTTCTACTTTGTTCTTTTGTCCTTATTTGTTCTTCAACCAGATCGTCACATAAGAATATAATGCATCACCAATAAAAACTGTCACAATGGAAATGACCTGACAAATAGTGACTGCTCCTGAGCTACTCCATCTCTCAATAGGGAGTGGCTTACATTGTTTGCAGACTTTGAAGACTTAGGTACCACTAGGAGTCACCTGTCAAGATACAGACTGTATCTCCTCAAGTATCAAAATCAAAAATAAAAAATAAAAACTTCAAGAGGATCACCTTTCGCAAGGCCCAGGAGATGACAACTTCTGAATCAACTTCAACAATCAAAGGAGAGGTGCAATGACCACCATACAATCCATGCTCTATAGAAGGCTCTGAACTCTAACACTTATAGAGACTCGAAGGAACTGAGAACACAAGAGGCAACTCCCTGGGTAATCCTGAATGACTTCCCCTCCACTAGCGGGCCCTTGCCCCTGAACTGACGTGAATTTTGAGTTTAAGCCATCCCCCTAGGAGGACCAAGTAACCACACATACAATGCAGTAAGGTGCTCTATCGGAGGCTCTCAACTCTACCACTTACAGAGACTAAAAGGAACTGAGAACAGAAGAGGCAATTCCCAAGAAATCCTGAATGACTTCCCCTCCACTAGCAGACCCTTGCCCTTTGAACTGCCATCAAATTTGACTTTAAGTCATCGCCCTGGGAGGACCAAGTAACCACACATTGCAGTAAGGTGCTCTATAGGAGATTCTCAACTCTACCACTTCAGAGACAAAAAGGAACTGAGAACACAATAGGCAACTCCCCAAGATATTCTGAATTACTTCCTCCCCTGGCAGGCCCTTGCCCTCTTGAAATGCCATCAAATTTGAGTTTCGCTACCCCCCTTTGAAGACCAAGTAACCACACATACAATGCAGTAAGGTGCAGTGATAATACCTTTTTCTAGCTACTGGTAAACCCATATGATAGTGGCCACAAAGCTGAATATGCTTCTAGGATCTCGCCAATTTCAATGTTTTTACATGTCATATCTCAGTAATTTTATCAAGCCTAAAATGGCAATATAGAACTAATTTCATTTGTTTTCTTAATATCCAGCTCCATCCAGAAGAGAAGCCATGCAAAAATATGAAATCAGATGATTACATAGGTTACAAAGAAATCAAGAAACACAAACATCATCACAAAACTAAATACCTCATGCTCATGCTCATGCTCATGCTCATGCTCATGTCCATGACCATGACCATGATCTTCATGCCCCTCCCAAGGATGACGCCAACCCTAAAATAAATTTATATAAAAAAATTAAAACATACAACTTTAGATAACACAAAAACAGAAAGAAAACTGGAACAAGTAAACAAAATGAACTGACCAGCACAACAGGACCATCCTGCTTAGCCCTGTAAAAAATCCAAAACCTGAAACGAGAAATATGATTAAAACATTAAATCACGAAATTAAAAGCATTTTGCAATAGAAGAAACATAACTGAATATGTTCAACCATAATTGTGAAGACATTGGCATGTGAAACTTGACTAATGCATAGAATAAAATAAAAAAAACCTTCTCTGCCAAAAAATCAGATGCATCCACCTATGTCCATACATTTGTCTTTCATAGTACACTCGGTGAGAAATGATGTATATGGATCTCAAATATAGAACTTAACTCATTTACACATGTGCACCCAGCACCTTCGGAGAAACAGATGTCCTGGTTGGCACCTCAGTCATTTCTTTCACTTCAAACAGTTTCATTACATCACTAATAAAATATATAATTCTATAATTTTGAATTATGAAATGTGTAACTACATATACTTTAAAAATATCCAGGCAACATGAGACATCACTGTGTAGCTAAATATTCATAAGTGATCGTGAGCACAGGTCACAAAGTCACTCTCTAAAACTCTTCTGTTGTAGAAAGAACTCTTATAAGATAGCATGTGACAGTCTGTGTCAGGCTCTCAAACAGGGTTTTACCTTAAACATATTCACAACAATTCAACAGAAATTAACATCTAAATGACACCACAAGCTGAAAAACACGACACAAAAACATATTCACTATTTCTTCTCGTTCTGCACTGCCACCAATGGAGCATTCACCACAAACCAAAACAAACAACTACCAAAGTTTTAACAATAGTCTTCCTGTTTAAAGGATGGGATATGAAACAGACGTAAAATGTTGATACATTTTTCAGGATAAAATCACATAAAAATTAGAACATCTAGCGGTCATACTACTGTTATCAAGACAGTCTTCAACTATTTGAATTCTTCATCCACATATTGGCCAAAAATAGAACAAAAAAACCAACTGCGAAAATTTCAGGAAAGCATCAAATATATCTTTGAAACGTCCAAAAAAAATAAAAATAATAGAAGATCCACTTAAAAAATAGAAACTACTGAATTGGATCATGGTCCAAAAAATTCCTCGAAATCTCATTCTGTCCATCTCTTTTCTCTTATAGCTCATAGGCCAAAAAGAAACAAACAACTAAAGGATTTCAGGTAACAGAAAGTATTTGGAAAACGTGATAGGTAACAGTACGAAGATATTAAATTTCTCAATTCTACTGAACAAAATAAAAATGCAAGTGAAAGCAACTTCCCCAAAAGAACGATCTCAGCCTCCCTTGGGTGGCAAATTGTTAACTTCATCTAAAGAACAATTCTACCAAAATATTTTTTAAAATAGAGTTCTACCTTTTTTTAAAAAAAAATAGAATTCTATCAAAATATTGTCAGTCTCTTCTTATAGTATCCTCAAACGCCTCGGTAATTATTAAGATCGATACGCAGATCACTAACGAAGAAGCACTGCAAAAGGAAGACAATAGCCGCTGAATCGAGGAACCAATGTATTAGGGCTTCTAGCTGCTTACCACATCATAGCGCACATGCCTTTTCCGACGACAGTGTGCCACCGCTTCGGCTGGTGAAGCGTCACACCTTTGTAGGTGAAGCCCGGACCGCCATGTCCACCTCCCATCCTGCACTCTCTCTCTCTCGGCCGAACTGACAAGCCTTACTGCTACTCTGCGCTCTTGCCTGGTAACTAGAGACGGGAGAAGAGAGACAAAGCACCATTTCTATTTTATGCTCGGGGAATCTCGAGCTTCGTCCGCCGTTGGATGGTTGATCTTCACTTTTGAAGACTTAACCTCATACAAATTCTTAATTCTATCCCATGACTCCATGAAGGTGTCAATTTTACCCGATTACGCGATTACCTGTTTTTCTTAATCCTAATTGGACGGATAAAGAATAATTTATTTTTATTTTGGTTATTTGATTACCCAATTTTTAATTATCGGATCACCTGTCTTCTAAATGAAATAGATATGAAAAATGTCTATTTCATATCCAATTACCCGATTACCCAAATAGTAGGCTCTGTCGATATTCAATGCCACTCGTCCATCGGTAGGCTCATTTATCCCGTTGCGTCAACGATACAATCGACGCCCCAGTCAGTAGTGAGTCGTTGCGTCAGCAACCATGTCACACAGCCACTTAAGCCAGCAATTAAACAACCATGTCTGGTCATCAACGACAAAGGCCAGGAAAAAAGTTTCACGATCCTCAATCAAGGGGAGTCCCAGTCTTCCTCCCATTTCAACAACAATAGCAAAAAGGGGATAACGATCCCATTCCAGGGACCGACCGTCAAGAACTGTACGGAGTCGGCTACAAATAGCCAGAAAAGCTCTGCCGCAAGGGTTTAAAAAAAACCTTGGTTTAGAAAATCTTTTTACGGAGAAGTCATCTCACGCATTGAAGGTCTCTCGAGACGAAGGTCTGAAAAATCCTTCATCGAGAAGAATTCTCACGCACAGAAGCTCTTTCGAGCCAAAGAAGTTCAGCAACTTGCAGTCCATCGTAATTCAACAGTTCAATAGGAGCAGCTCTACACGATCACTGGCAACGTCAATAAGTCGATACACGCAGAACACAAACACTTCGTCCGAACCACCAAAAGTCATCATCGTCGTTGCACACACTCGTTCGAACTTCGGATTTCATCGTTTCGCCCTTAAACCGAAACTTCACTAAATTCACACGGAGATCGAATCAGAGGAAACTTAGAAGATTGTATTCGCATTCCTTAATATTCAAACACAATTGTAACACAAAATATTTTAATATAATTGATTTACTCTCTCGGTCGTGGCCCGTCGCGGACCGACGGATTTTTGGTGAAACACATATACTTTTCCTTTTAATTAATATCACTTATTTTTCTTAATAGAATTTTATATAATTTTACTGAAGGCTATTGGAAGAGAATTTTAAGAAAAATTATGGGTTAAAGCTATAGTATGAGATTTTAAATAAAAAACTTGGTAGATGCTTGTAGTACGAGAATTTTAAGAAAAATCAGAGTTGAACGGTAAGAAAAATCAAAACTGAATGCTATGGTAAGAGAATTTGAAGAAAAATCGTTGCTGCAGGCTATACTAATAAAATTTGATGAAAACTATTGTTCAAGGCTATCTTAAGGGAATACTTTCAAAAATCATGAAAAAAGGCCATAGTGAGTGAATTTGAAGAAAAATAATGGTTGAAGGTGATAATAAGGGACTTTTGACAAAAATTATGACTGAAGGATATATTAAGATAATTTGAAGAAATTCGTGGCACAAGGCAATAATAAGGAAATTTGAAGAAAAATCATTCATGAATGCTATAGTAAGGGAATTTGGAGTAAAATCATGGCAGAAGGCTATAATAAGAGAATTTTAAGAAAAATCATGGTTTAAGGCTATAATAATAAAATTTAAAGAAAAATCAGAATTGAAGGCTATAGTAAGAGATTTAAAGTAAAACCATGGTTGAAAGCTATAGTAAGAGAATGTAAAAAAAATAGTTGTTCATAGGCTATAAGTATGGGAGTTTTAACGAAAATGATGGCCAAAGGCTATAGAAAGAAATTTCAAGAGAAATCATGGTCGAAGGCTATAGTAAAGGAATTTTGAGTAAAAAATGATTGAAGGTTATAATTAGATAATTTGAAGAAATTCGTTGCACAAGGCTATATTAAGAGTATTTGAAGAAAAATAATGACCAAAAGCTATTTGAAGGAAATTTTAAGAAAAATCATGGTTTAACGCTATACTAAGGGATTTTAAATAAAAAAACTTGAAGGATATATTGAGATAATTTGAAGAAATTTGTGGCACTAAACTGTAGAAAGGGAATTTGAAGAAAAATCATGGTTGAATGATATAGTAAAAGAATTTGAAGAAAAAATATGGCTGAAGGCTATAGTAAGGGAAATTTAAGAAAAATTATTGTTTAATGATATAGTAATAGAATTTAAAGAAAAATCATAATTGAAAGCTATAGTAAGAGATTTAAAGTAAAATCATGGCTGAAGGCTATAGTAAGAGAATGTAAAAAAAACTTAGGTTGATAGGCTATAAGTAAAGGAGTTTTATTGAAAATCATGGCGAAAGGCTATAGAAAGGAATTTGAAGAGAAATCATGGTCGAAAAATATAGTAATGTAATTTTTAAAAAATTTACAACTAATTGCTATGGTAAGAGAATTTGAAGAAATTTTTGGCACAAGGCCCTGGGAAGGGAATTTGAAGAAAACTAAAGGTTGAATGATATTGTTAGGGAATTTTAAGAAATATCATGGTTTAAGGCTATAGTAAGGGATTTAAAAGAAAAAGCCTTGCCTGAAGGTTTTAGTAAGCGTATTTAAAAAAAATCAGAGCTGAAGCCTATATAATAAGGGAAATTTAGGAAAAATCAAAACTTAAGGCTATTGTAAGGGATTTTGAGGAAAAATCGTGGCTAAAGGGTATAGTAATATAATATTTAGAAAACTTTGGTTGAAGGTTGTAGTAAGGGAATTTTAAAGAAAAACATGGAAAAAGGCTATAGTAAGAGAATTTGAAGAAAAAAATGGTTGAAGGCTATAGTATGAGACATCTCACAAAAAATAGACTAAAGGCTATTGTAAGAGAATTTTAAGAAATTCGTGGCACAAGGCTATAGTTAGGAAATTTGAAGAAAAATCATGGTTGAAGGCCTTAGTAAGGGAATTTTAGGTATAGTCATGGTGTAAATGTTTAATTTCAATCGTATTTTATTGAGATGTACAATGATACATATATACACTTCGTGAGTGTTTGTTTCCTAGTTGGAGTAGAAAAGTTTACAGAATCAAATCAAAGGAGATTAGGATTACAGGATTATAGCTGGATAAGATTACAGAATCGGAACAAATTAGGATTCTGATAAGGAAGGTGTGTCAGCATCGACTGTACCATCTTCTGATACTTGACGTGTAATTCTTGCTGTAACACGACTTGTATCATCGTGTGATACAGGATGTCTAACATTCCCCCGCAAGCTGAGGGGCTTAGAGAAGACACGAAGCTTGGAAAGAAACTTCATAAATTGAGATTTGGGAAGACCTTTGGTGAAGACATCAGCAACTTGATCGTGTGTGGAGATGTATTTAACTTGCAACAGACCAGACGTAACTCGTTCACGAATGAAATGGTAGTCAAGTTCAACATGCTTAACTCTGCCGTGAAACACAAGATTTGGTGCAATGTATGTGGCTGAAAGGTTGTCACACCAAATCACTGGAGGGCTGGAGACGAACACCTTGAGTTCTTTGAACAGCTGAAGAACCCAAGAAGCTTCAGCAGCTGCAATAGCAAGAGCGTGATATTCTGCTTCTGCACTTGAACGTGCAACCGTCGGTTGTTTCTTGGAGGACCAGAAAATGAGTGAGACACCAAGGAAAATGCAAAAGCCGGTTACTGAGCGCCGATCATCGGGACAACCGCCCCAGTTGGCATCAGAGTAGACATCCACCCCTAGATTAGAGGAAGGATGAATGACGAGGCCATAGCTGAGAGTACCTTTAAGATAACGCAAAATGCGTTTAACCGCAGACTAGTGTGTGTCTGTGGGATTATGTTGAAACTGGCAAGCTTGATTGACTGCATATTGAATGTCTGGCCGTGTCAGGGTAAGGTACTGCAAGGCACCGACTGTGCTTCTATAGATAGAAGGATCGGGTAAGAGAGTGCCATCATATTTCGACAGTTTGGAGCCGGTAACAATAGGAGTGGACAATGGTTTAACTTCAGAGAGACCCAGCCGAGACAAAATATCAGTAGTGTATTTAGTCTGAGCAAGGTGAAGACCGCTCTGTAAGTTGGTAACCTCAATCCCAAGAAACTAGTGGAGAGCACCTAAGTCCTTGATTGAGAACTCTCGTTGCAGATCGGCGAGAAGACAAGCAATATCCTTTGGAGAGCTGCCGGTAATAATGATATCGTCGACATAAATCAAAACAAAAATAGTGGCAGTGGAGGTGTACCTGACGAGGAGAGAGGAGTCCGCTTTGGATAAAGTAAAACCAAGATCAAGGAAATAAGATGTAAGTCGTTGGTACCACGCTCTAGGACTTTGCTTCAGGCCGTAAAGAGATTTGTGAAGCCGACAAACTGCATCAGGATGAGTCTTGTCCTGGAAGCCAGAAGGTTGGACCATATAAACTTCCTCATCCAGATTGCCATTGAGGAAAGCATTGTTGACATCCAATTGACGAATTGACCAATTGCGACCTACGGCAAGAGTCAATACCGTGCGAATGGTAACCGGTTTGACAACTGGGCTGAATGTTTCAAAGTAATCCTGTCCTTCACACTGGTTGAACCCCTTTGCTACCAGACGAGCTTTGTACCTGTCAATGCTGCCATCAAGTTTGGTCTTCACTTGAAAGACCCATTTACAACCAATCGCCCTTTGACCCTGCGGTAATGAAACAAGAGACCATGTGCGGTTTGTTAGAAGAGCATTAAATTCATCATTCATCGCTGCACGCCATTCTGGTGACTTCACTGCTTGACTGTAACAAGTGGGTACAGATGGGGGTTTGGGGTTGGGTAAAGGGTGCTTAGAGATGAAAAAGGTGCGGGGTGGGAGGGAGTTGGTCATGGACCGTGTAGTCATGGGATGTGTAGCAAGAGGAGCACCCGGTCGTGCTCGGTTTCGTATTTCTGGAACTAAGGAGAAGTTGTCAGGTGTGGGACTAGTGGGTGTACTTACGGTGTGAATATCACTAGGAGTGGCAACTGTAGGTATAGTAGAAGGTATGGGGGAAGTGATGGGAGTTGCAACTATAGGTACAATAGAAGGTACGGGGGAAGGTACAATGGGAGGCATAGGAAGAAGTGGAATTGAAGGTGCAGTGGATGAAGAGGAGGGCTTCGGTGTAGGAAGTAGGGCAGGTTGGGAGTAGGGAAAAATAGTCTCGTCGAAGACCACATTGCGACTGACATAAACTTTATTGTTGGCCACATCTAGACATCTAAATCCTTTGTAATTGGGATGGTAACCCAAGAAAACACATGCTGTTGACCTATCCTCAAGTTTGTGAGCTGAGTAAGGACGAAGATGTGGGTAACATAGACACCCAAACACTCGAAGTGAGGAATAATCTGGTGGTTTACCAACAAGGACATCAAACGGACATTTAGAATGAAGAATGGGAGTGGGGAGACGATTGATAATGTAAACTGATGTAGCAAACGCAGAGTCCCAATGGGATTTGGGCATTGAAGCCTGTGCAAGTAGAGTCAAGCCCATCTCCACGATGTGACGATGTTTTCTTTCAACTAAGCCATTTTGTTGTGGTGTGTAGGGGCAAGAGACATTGTGGTGGATACCTGAGGAGGATAGGAGGTCCTGAAATTTCTTACTCATGAACTCAGTGCCGCCATTTGACTGAAAGACTTTAATCTTAGCTGAAAATTGATTTTCAACTAGGATATGAAATTTGGCAAAAACAGACGGAACTTCAGTTTTAGATGATAACAAAAATAGCCAAGTGAAATGTGAATAGTGATTGACAAAGGAGATATAATAACGATATCCGTTGATGGAAGTGATGGGGCAAGGTCCCCAAATATCTGCCAAAACCGTGTGCAGCTTAGACGGGGGGCGCGAATGAGAAGAGGAGAAAGGAAGAGTAGTAGACTTGATAATACGACAAGCATGACATTTATTATTAGGAGAATCGAAACGACAATATTAAGATTGCGTAAACACATGACGATGACATGAAGCACCGGGTGCCCTAACCTACGATGCCGAAAGAGAAATCAGAAACGTAAGACAGTAAACAACTTGGTGAAGCATTGTGGTCGATGACATAGAGACCGTTCCTACTCCGTCCCTTGAGCAGAAGTTTGCCCGTATTGGCTTCCTGTACACGAAAACCATTAGAATAAAAAATAACCTGACAATTGTGATCTGAGGTAAGTTTTGAAACTGATAAGAGATTCTTAAGAGAAGAGGGAACGGAAAGAACTCTTTGAAGTGGTAAAGATGGTGTAAGATGGAGTGTACCAATGGCTGAAATAGGTAAACCAGATCCGTTACCAAGCATAACTTGATCCTGTCCATTGTATGGACCACTGTCAGTCAGCAGTGAAGCATCCGAGGATATGTGGTGTGATGCCCCAAAGTCAATGTACCATGCCGAATCAGAGGAATTGTCCAGCTGCGCCGAATGAGCTTCTGGAGGAGCAGGTGGCTGATAACTTAGATTGAACCTATTGTGGCATTGAATGGCAGTATGACCTCTTTTATTGCAAATCTGGCAAAGAGGACGATTTGAGGAATCGTTTTGATCTTGCTGGTTTCTTCTGAAACCACGACCACCGTTCTGGCTGCGACCCCTGGAATGTCGGCCACGACTAGCACGACCACCACCATGGTGGCCTCGTGCAGCAACATTGAGAGAGGGTCTAGAGGAGGAGTCCAAGTGCAGTAAATGGACCTGTAACTGAAGGCGATGCTCCTGAGTCAGCAACAGATTAGTGAGAGTGTCAAAGCTCACCGGATCAACTTGTTCGGTAATCGTTTGAGCAAACGGTTCAAAGTCAGGGCCTAGTCCATTAACCACATAGTGAGTCACAGTCTGGTCGTCGAGTGGTTGTCCGGCAGCAGCAAGATCATCCACGATGGTTTTGACGCGATCCAGATAAGTGCCCATGGATAAAGACCCTTTTTGCACGGTCTGTAGAGAGAACCGAAGATGGTTCAGCCGAGCTTGAGAGGTTGAGGCATAGACCCGTTGGAGTTTGAGCCACATAGCCGAGGCACTGGTGAGGCCGATTGTTTGTCCAATCGCAGCGTTGGACAAAGTTGCCACGATCCAACTCTGGATCGTTTGGTCGAGGGCATACCACTGAAGGTATTCAGGCGTGACTATAGAGGAGTTTGCAGGAGAGTACTGAGGTGGTGGTTGAGTGGAGCCATCAACGAATCCCATGAGGGATTGACTATTGAATACCGGAAGGAACTGCTGGAGCCATAGTAAATAGTTGTCTCGATCAAGTTTGATCGAAACATGATGTGTGATGTTGTTTACAGTCACACAAATCTGGCCTAACATCTCGCCAAGGTCGAAGAGAACACCGCGACTTGTATTTTGCGGGTGAGCAAGGAGGGAAGCTGTAGGGGTGGTGGACGATTGAGGGGAACTTTCATTGGCCATTGGAGCGAAGGAGCGAGAATCAGAAGAGGAATGGGAAGAGAGATGCTAGGGTTCCACACAAATTAGGGTTTTTATGTGGAGCCGGGGGTCTGGCCTGATACCATGTAAATGTTTAATTTCAATCGTATTTCATTGAGATGTACAATGATACATATATACACTTCGTGAGTGTTTGTTTCCTAGTTGGAGTAGGAAAGTTTACAGGATTACAGTTGGATAAGATTACAGAATTGGAACAGATTAGGATTCTGATAAGGAAGGTGTGTCAGCATCGACTGTACCATCTTCTGATACTTGACGTGTAACTCTTGCTGTAACACGACCTGTATCATCGTGTGATACAGGATGTCTAACACATGGTCTAAGGTTATTGTAAGGGAATTTAAAGAAAATAATGGCTAGGGAATTTTAGAAAAACTAATGGTTTAAAGCTATAGTAATGGATTTTTAAAGAAAATAATAGCAGAAGGATGTAGTAAGATTTTTAAAAAATAAGAGTTGAATGCCATAGAGAGGGGATAATAATATTAATCTTAATTGAAGGCTATAGTATGGGAATTTGAAGTAAAATCATGGCTGAAAGCTGCAGTCACAAAATTTGAAGAAAATGGTGGTACAAGGTAAAAGAATTTTTACAAAAATCAAGGCTAAAGGCTATAGTAAGGAATTTGTAGAGAAATCCTGGTTGAAGGCAATAGTAAAAGAATTTTGAAAAAAAAATAATTGAAGGCAATATTTAGATAATTTGAAGAAATTCGTTTAACAAGGCCTTAGTAAGGGTATTTGTGGAAAAATAATGACAGAAGGCTATTGGAAGGGAATTTTAAGAAAAGTCATGGCTTAAGGCTAAAGTATGAGATTTTAAATAAGAAAACTTGGTCGATGCTTGTAGTATGAGAATTTTAAGAAAAATCAGAGCTGAACGGTGTAGTAAGAAAACTTTAAGAAAAATCAAAATTGAATGCTATGGTAAGGGAATTTTAGAAAAATTATTGCTGCAGGCTATACTAATAGAATTTGATGAAAACTATTGTTGAAGGCTATCTAAAGGGAATACTTTCAAAAAATCATGGGAAAAATCTATAGTAAGTGAATTTGAAGAAAAATAATGGTTGAAGGCTATAGTAAGGGACTTTTGACAAAAATAATGACTGAAGGAGAGATTAAGATATTTTGAAGAAATTTGTGGCACAAGGCTATAGTAAGGGAATTTGAAGAAAAATCATACCTCGATGCTATATAGTAAGGAAATTTGGTGAAAAATCATGTTAGAAGGCTACAGTAAGAGAATTTTTAGAAAAATCTTGGTTTAAGGCTATAATAATGGAATTTAAAGAAAAATCATAATGTAAGTCTATAGTTAGAGATTTGAAGTAAAATCAAGGCTGAAGGTTATAGTAACAGAATGTAAAAAAAAAAAGAGGGTCATAGGCTATAGTAAGGGAGTTTTAACGAAAATCATGGCCTAAGGCCATTGAAAGGAATTTGAAGAGAAATCATGGTCGAAGGCTATAGTAAGGGAATTTTGAGAAAAAAATGATTGAAGCCTATAATTAGATAAATTGAAGAAATTCATTGGACAAGGCTATATTAACGGTATTTGAAGAAAAATAATGGCCAAAGGCTATTAAAAGGGATTTTTAAGAAAAATCATGGTTTAACGCTATACTAAGGGATTTTAAATAAAAAAACTTGGTCGATGCTTGTAGTAAAGGAATTTGAAGGAAAGTTTAAGATGAAGGGTATAGTAAGGGAATTTTATGAAAAATTAAAGTTGAATGCTACAGTAAGGGAATTATAACAAAAATCATTGCTACATGCTATAATAATAGAATTTGAAGAAAACTATGGTTCAAGGTTATCATAGGGGAATATTTAAAAAAATCAGGAAAAAGGCTATCGTCAGTGAATTCGAATAAAAATAATTGTTGAAGGCTAAGGGACCTAGGACCAAAATTATGATTGAAGGATATGTTGAGATAATTTGAAGAAATTCGTGGCACCAGGCTATAATAAGGAAATTTTAACAAAAATTATGTCTAAACGCTATAGTAAGGGATTTTGAAGAAAAATCATGGCTGAAGGTTATAGTAAGGGAAATTTAAGGAAAACCATGGTTTAAGGTTATAATAATGGAATTTAAAGAAAAATCATAATTGAAGGCTATAGAAAGAGATTTGAAGTAAAATCATGGCTAAAGGCAATAGTAAGAGAATGTAAAAAAAACTTTGGTTCATAGGCTATAAGTAAGGGAGTTTTAACGAAAATCATGGCAAAAAGCTATAGAAAGGAATTTGAAGAGAAATCATGGTCGAAGGCCATAGTAGTGGAATTTTGGAAAAATTTACAACTAATTGCTAAGGTAAGAGAATTTGAAGAAGTTTTTGGCACAAGGCTATGGGAAGGGACTTTGAAGAAAACTAAAGGTTGAACGATATTGTTAGGGAATTTTAAGAAATATCATGGTTTAAGGCTATAGTAAGGGATTTTGAAGAAAATAACTTGCCTGAAGGTTTTAGTAAGGGTATTTAAGACAAAATCAGTGCTGAGGGTTACAGTAAGGGAATTTTAGGAAAAATCAAAATAGAAGGCTATTGCATGGGATTTTGAAGAAAAATCGTGGCTGAATGGTATAGTAATTGAATTTTAGGAAACATATGGTTGAAGGCATTGATAAGGGAATTTTAAGGAAAAATATGGAAAAAGGCTATAGTAAGAGAATTTGAAGGAAAAAATGGTTGAAGGCGATAGTAAGGGACATCCCTCTAAAAATAGACTAAAGGCTATTGTAAGAGAATTTGAAGAAATTCGTGGCACAAGCCTATAGTTAGGGAATTTGAAGAAAAATTATGGCTGAAGGCCTTAGTAAGGGAATTTTAGGAATAGTCATGGTCTATGGTTATAGTAAGGGAATTTAAAGAAAATAATGGCTAGGGAATTTGAGGAAAACTCAAGATTTAAGGCTATAATAAGGGAATTTAAAGAAAATAATGGCTAGGGAATTTTAGGAAAACTCAAGATTTAAGGCTATAGTAATAGATTTTTAAAGAAAATAATGGCAGAAGGTTGTAGTAAGAGAATTTTTAAAAAACTAGAGTTGAATGCCATAGAGAGAGGATAATGTAAAAAATCTTAATTAAAAGAATTTTAATAAAATTATGGCTAAAGGCTATAGTAAGGAATTTGAAGAGAAAAAAAATGATTGAAGGCAATAGTCAGATAATTTGAAGAAATTCGTTGAACAAGGTTATAGTAAGGGTATTTGAAGAAAAATAATGACTGAAGGCTATTGGAAGGGAATTTTAAGAAAAATCATGGGTTTGGGCTATAGTATGAGATTTTAAATTAAAAAAACATGGTCGATGCTTGTAGTTTGAGAATATTAAGAAAAAACAGAGCTGAACGGTGTAGTAAGGGAACTTCAAGAAAAATCAAAACTGAATGCTATGGTAAAGGAGTTTGAAGAAAAATCATTGCTGCAGGCTATACTAATAGAATTTGATGAAAACTTTTGTTCAAGGCTATCTTAAGGGAATACTTTCAAAAATCATGAAAAAAGGCAATAGTAAGTGAATTTGAAGAAAAATATTGGTTGAAGGCTATGTAAGGGACTTTTGACAAAAATTATGACTGAAGGACATATTAAGATAATTTGAAGAAATTTGTGGCACAAGGCTATAGTAAGGGAATTTTAAGAAAAATCATGCATGAATGCTATAGTAAGGGAATTTGAATAAAAATCATGGAAGAAGGCTATAGTAAGATAATTTTAAGAAAAATTATGGTTTAAGGCTATAATATTGGAATTAAAAGAAAAATCATAATTGAAGGCAATAGTAAGAGAATTGAAGTACAATAAAGGCTGAAGGTTATAGTAAGAGAGTGTAAAAAAAATAGTGGTTCATGGGCTAAAAGTAAGGCAGTTTTAACAAAAATCATGGCCAAAGGCAATAGAAAGGAATTTGAAGAGAAATCTCGGTCGAAGGCTATAGTAATAGAATTTTGAGAAAAAAATGATTGAAGGCTATAATTGGATAATTTGAAGAAATTCGTTGAACAACGCTATATTAAGGGTATTTGAAGAAAAATAATGACCGTAGGCTATTGGAAAGGAATTTTAAGAAAAATCATGCTTTAGCGCCCTACTAAGGGATTTTAAATAAAAAAACTTGGCCGATGCTTGTAGTAAGAGAATTGTACGAAAATATGAGTTGAAGGGTAGAGTAAGGAAATTTTATGAAAAATCAAAACTGAATGCCATAGTAAGCGAATTATAAGAAAAATCATTTTTGCAGACTATAATAATAGAATATGAAGCAAACTATGGTTCAAGGCTATCATAATGGAATATTTTAAAAAATTGGGAAAAAAGGCTACAGTAAGTGAATTTGAAGAAAAATAATGGTTGAAGGCTATAGTAAGGGACTTTTGACCAAAATAATAATTGAAGGATATATTGATATAATTTGAAGAAATTTGTGGCACAAGGCTATAGTAACAGAATTTGAAGAAAAATCATGGTAGAAGGCTATAGTAAGAGAATTTTAAGAAAAATCAAAATTTAAGGCAATAATAATGGAATTTAAAGAAAAATCATAATTGAAGGCTATAGTAAGAGATTTGAAGTACAATCATGGCTGAAGGCTATAGTAAGAGATTTGAAGTACAATCATAATTGAAGGCTATAGTAAGAGAATGTAAAACAAATAGTGGTTCATAGGCTATAAGTAAGGGAGTTTTAACAAAAATCATGGTGAAAGGCAATAGAAAGGAATATGAAGAGAAATCAAGGTCGAAGGCTATAGGAATGGAATTTTGAAAAAAATTACAACTAATTGCAATGTGATAGAATTTAAAGAAATTTTTGGCACAAAGCTATGGGAAGGGAATTTTAAGAAAAGTAAAGGTTGAATGATATTGTTAGGGTATTTTAAGAAATATCGTGATTTAAGGCTATAGTATGGGATTCTAAAGAAAAAAACTTGCTTGAAGGTTTTGTAAGCGTATTTAAGAAAAAATCAGTGCTGAAGGTGATAGTAAGGGAATTTCTAGAAAAATCAAAACTGAAGGCTATTGCAAGGTATTTTGAGGAAAAATCATGGTTGAAGGGCATAGTAATTGAGTTTAAAGAAAACTATGGTTGAAGGCATTAGTAAGGGATTTTTAAAGAAAAAATGGAAAAAGGCTATTGTAAGAGAATTTGAAAGAAAAAATGGTTGAAGGCTATAGTAAGGGACATCTCACAAAAAGTAGACGAAAGGCTATTGTAAGAGAATTTGAAGAAATTCGTGGCACAAGGCAATAGTTAGGGAATTTGAAGAAAAATCATGGCTGAAGGCCTTAGTAAGGGAATTTTAGTAATAGTCATGGTATAAGGATTTAGTAAGGGAATTTAAAAAAAATAATGGCAAGAGAATTTTAGGAAAACTCATGGTTTAATGCGACAATAATGGATTTTTAAAGAAAATAATGGCAAAAGGTTGAAGTAAGAGAATTTTTAAAAAATCAGAGTTGAATGCCATAGAGAGGGATAATATGAAAATTCTTTATTGAAAGCTATAGTATGGGAATTTGAAGTCAAATCATGGGTGAAAGATGAGGTCGCAAAATTTGAAGAAAATGGAAGTACAAGGTAATAGAAATTTTACAAAAGTCAAGGCTAAAGGATATAGTAAGCAATATGAAGAGAAATCATGGTTGAAGGCTATAATAAAAGACTTTTGAGAAAAAAATGATTGAAGGCTTTAGTTAGATATTTTGAAGAAATTCGTTGAATAAGGCTATAGTTAGGGTATTTGAAGAAAAATAATGACCAAAGGCTATTGGAATGGAATTTTAAGAAAAATCATGGGTTAAGGCTATAGTATGAGGTTTTAAACAAAAAACCTCGTCGATGCTTGTAGTACGAGAATTTTAAGAAAAATTTGAGCTGAACGTTGTAGTAAGGGAACTATAAGAAAAATTAAAACTGAATGCTATGGTAAGGGAATTTGAGGAAAAATCATTGTTGCACGCTATACTAATAGAATTTGATGAAAACTATTGTTCAATGCTATCTTAAGGGAATACTTTCAAAACTCATGAAAAAAGGCTATAGTAAGTGAATTTGAAGAAAAATAAATGTTGAAGGCTATAGTAAGGGACTTTTGAAAAAAATTATGACTGAAGGATATATTAAGATAATATGAAGAAATTCTTGGAACAAGGCTATAGAAAGGGAATTTGATGAAAAACCATGCCTGAATGCTATAGTAAGGGAATTTGAAGAAAAATCCTGGCAAAAGGCTATAGTGAGAGAATTTTAAGAAAAATCATGGTTTAAGTCTATAATAATGGAATTTAAAGAAAAATCATAATTGAAGGCAATAGTAAGAGATTTGAAGTAAAATCAAGGCTAAAGGCTATAGTAAGAGAATGTAAAAAAAATAGTTGTTCATAAGCTATAAGTAAGGGAGTTTTAACGAAAATCATGGCCAAAGGTTATAGAAATGAATTTTGAAGAGAAATCATTGTCAAAGGCTATAGTAAAGGAATTTTGAGAAAAAATGGTTGAAGGCTATAATTATATAATTTTAAGAAATTTGTTGCACAAGGCTATATTAAGGGTATTTGAAAAAAAATAATGACCGAAGGCCATTGGAAGGGAATTTTATGAAAAATCATGGTTTAACACTATACTAAGGGATTTTAAATAAAAAAACTTGGCCGATGCTTGTAGTACGAGAATTTTAAAAAAAATATGAGTTGAAGGGTAGTAAGGGAATTTTATGATAAATCAAAACTGAATGCTATAGAAAGGGAATTATAAGAAAAATCATTGATATAGGCTATAATAATATAATTTGAAGAAAACTATGGTGCAAGGCTATGAGAGGGGAATATTTTCAAAAATCATGAGAAAAGGCTATAGTAAGTTAATTTGAAGAAAAATAATGGTTGAATGCTATAGTAAGGGACTTTTGACCAAAATTATGATAGAAGGATATATTGTGATAATTTGAAGAAATTTGTGGCACTAAACTATAGAAAGGGAATTTGAAGATAGATCATGGCTGAACGCTTTAGTAAAAGACTTTGAAGAAAAAGCATGGCTGAAGGCTATAGTGAGGTAAATTTAAGGAAAACCATGGTTTAATGATACAGTAATGGAATTTGAAGAAAAATCATAATTTAAAGCTATAGTAAGATATTTGAAGTAAAATCATTGCTGAAGGTTATAGTAGGAGAATGAAAAAAAAACTTTCGTTCATAGGCTATAAGTAAGTGAGTTTTAACGAAAATCATAGCGAAAGGCTACAGAAAGGAATTTGATGAGAAATCATGGTCAAACGCCATAGAAATGGAATTTTGGAAAAATTTACAACAAATTGCTATGGTAAGAGAATTTGAAGTTTTTGGCACAAGGCTTAGGGAAGAGACTTTGAAGAAAACTAAAGGTTGAACGATATTGTTCGGGAATTTTAAGAAATATCAAGGTTTAAGGCTATATTAAGGGATTTTGTAGAAAAATACTTGCCTGAAGGTTTTAGTAAGCGTATTTAAGACAAAATCTGTGCTGAAGGTTACAGTAAGGGAGTTTAAGGAAAAATCAAAATAGAAGGCTATTGCATAGGATTTTGAAGAAAAATCGTGGCTGAAAGGTATAGTAATTGAATTTTTAGAAACATATGGTTGAATACATTAATAAGGGAATTTTAAGAAAAAACATGGAAAAAGGCTATAGTAAGAGAATTTGAAGGAAAAAAAGGTTGAAGGCGATAGTAAGGGACATCCCTCTAGAAATAGACTAAAGGCTATTGTAAGAGAATTTGAAGAAATTCGTGGCACAAGCCTATAGTCAGGGAATTTGAAGAAATATCATGGCTGAAGGCCTTAGTAATGTAATTTTAGGAATAGTCATGGTCTATGGTTATAGTAAGGGAATTTAAAGAAAATAATGGCTAAGGAATTTTAGGAAAACTGAAGGTTTAAGGCTATAGTAATGGATTTTTAAAGAAAATAATGGTAGAAGGTTGTAGTAAGAGAATTTTTGAAAAACCAGAGTTGAATGCCATAGAGAGTGGATAATATAAAAAATCTTATATGAAAGAATTTAAAAAAAATCATGGCTAAAGGTTATAGTAAGGAATTTGAAGAGAAAAAAAATGATTGAAGGCTATAGTTAGACAATTTGAAGAAATTCGTTGAACAAGGCTATAGTAAGGGTATTTGCAGAAAAAAAATGATTGAAGATTATTGGAACGGAATTTTAAGAAAAATCATGGGTTAAGGCTATAGTATGAGATTTTAAATTCAAAAATATGGTCGATGCTTGTAGTATGAGAATTTCAAGAAAAAGCAGAGCAGAACGGTGTAGTTAAGGAACTTTAAGAAAAATCAAAACTGAATGCTATGGTAAATAAATTTGAAGAAAAATCATTGGTGCAGGCTATACTAATAGAATTTGATGAAAACTTTTGTTCAAGGCTATCTTAAAGGAATACTTTCAAAAATCATGAATAAAGGCAATTATAAGTTAATTTGAAGAAAAATAATTGTTGAAGGCTATAGTAAGGGACTTTTGAAAAAAATTATGTCTGAAGGACAGATTAAGATAATTTGAAGAAATTTGTGGCACAAGGCTATAGTAAGGGAATTTGAAAAAAAATCATGCATGAATGCTATTGTAAGGGAATTTGAAGAAAATCATGGCAGAAGGCTATAGTAAGATAATTTTAAGAAAAATCATGGTTTAAGGAAATAATAATGGAATTTAAAGAAAAATCAAAATTTGGAAGCAATAGTAAGAGAATTGAAGTACAATAAAGGCTGAAGGATATAGTAAGAGAATGTAAAAAAAATAGTGGTTCATGGGCTATAAGTATGGGAGTTTTAACGAAAATCAAGACGAAAGGCAATAGAAAGGAATTTGAAGAGAAATCTCGGTCGAAGGCTATTGTAATTGAATATTGAGATAAAAATGTTTAAAGTCTATAATTAGATAATTTGAAGAAATTCATTGCACAAGGCTATATTAAGGGTATTTGAAGAAAAATATTGACCGTAGGCAATTGGA
Organism: Aristolochia fimbriata; assembly: GCA_019845555.1. Taxonomy (NCBI): domain Eukaryota; kingdom Viridiplantae; phylum Streptophyta; class Magnoliopsida; order Piperales; family Aristolochiaceae; genus Aristolochia; species Aristolochia fimbriata. Next base: position 27,415,479 of record CM034083.1, on the reverse strand, counting down.
AGGGAATTTTATGAAAAATCATGGTTTAACGTCCTACTAAGGGAATTTAAATAAAAAAACATGGCCGATGCTTGTAGTAAGAGAATTGTAAGAAAAATATGAGTTAAAGGGAATAGTAAAGGAATTTTATGAAAAATCAAAATTGAATGCCATAGTAAGAGAATTATAAGAAAAATTATTTTTGCAGGCTATAATAATAGAATTTGAAGCAACTATGGTTCAAGGCTATCATAATTGAATATTTTAAAAAATCGGGAAAAAAGGCTACAATAAGTGAATTTGAAGAAAATTAATGGTTGAAGGCTGTAGTAACGGACTTTTGACCAAAATTATGATTGAAGGATATATTGATATAATTTGAAGAAATTCGTGGCACAAGGCTACGTTAAGGGAATTTGAAGAAAAATCATGCATGAATTCTATAGTTAGGGAATTTGAAGAAAAATCATGGTAGATGGCTATAGTAAGAGAATTTTAAGAAAAATCAAGGTTTTAGGCTATAATAATGGAATATAAAGAAAAATCATAATTGAAGGCTACAGTAAGAGATTTGAAGTACAATCATGGCTGAAGGCTATAGTAAGAGAATGAAAAAAAAATAGTGGTTCATAGGCTATAAGTAAGGGAGTTTTAACAAAAATCATGGCGAAAGGCTATAGAAAGGAATTTGAAGAGAAATCATGGTCGAAGGCTTTAGTAATGGAATTTTGAAAAAAATTACAACTAATTGCAATGTAAGTGAATTTGAAGAAATTTTTGGCACAAGGCTGTCGGAAGGGAATTTGAAGAAAAGTAAAGGTTTAATGATATTGTTAGGGTATTTTAAGAAATATCATGGTTTAATGCTATAGTAAGGGATTTTAAAGAAAAAAACTTGCTTGAAGGTTTTGTATGCGTATTTAAGAAAAAATCAGTGCTGAAGGTGATAGTAAGGGAATTTTAGAAAAAATCAAAACTGAAGGCTATTGCAAGGTATTTTGAGGAAAAATCGTGGTTGAAAGGTTTAGTAATTGAATTTTAAGAAAACTATGGTTGAAGGCATTAGTATGGGAATTTTAAAGCAAAACAAGGAAAAAGGCCATAGTAAGAGAATTTGAAGGAAAAATTGGTTGAATGTTATGGGACATCTCACAAAAAGTAGGCTAAAGGCTATTGTAAGAGAATTTGAAGAAATTTGTGGCACAAGGCTATAGTTAGGGAATTTGAAGAAAAATCATGGCTGAAGGCCTTAGTACGAGAATTTTAGTAATAGTCACGGTCTAAGGTTTTAGTAAGGGAATTTAAAAAAAATAATGGCTAGGGAATTTTAGGAAAACTCATGGTTTAATGCTACAGTAATGGATTTTTAAAGAAAATAATGGCAAAAGGTTGTCGTAAGAGAATTTTTAAAAAATCAGAGTTGAATGCCATAGAGAGTGACTGTATGAAAATTTTAATTGAAGGCTAGAGTATGGGAATTTGAAGTAAAATAATGGGTGAAAGATGCGGTCGCAAAATTTGAAGAAAATGGAAGTACAAGGTAATAGAATTTTTACAAAAAATCTTGGCTAAAGGCTATAGTAAGGAATTTGAAGAGAAATCATGGATGAAGGCTATAATAAAGGAATTTTAAGAAAAAAATGATTGAAGGCCTTAGTTAGATATTTTGAAGAAATTCGTTGATGAAGGCTATAGTAAGGGTATTTGAAGAAAAATAATGACAGAAGGCTATTGGAAGGTAATTTTTAAAAAAATCATGGGTTAAGGCTATTGTATAGGATTTTAAACAAAAAAACTTCGTCGATGCTAGTAGTACGAGAATTTTAAGAAAAATTAGAGCTGAACAGTGTAGTAAGGGAACTTTAAAAAAAATCAAAATTGAATGCTATGGTAATAGAATTTGAAGAAAAATCAATGTTGCACACTATACTAAAAGAATTTGATGAAAACTATTGTTGAATGCTATCTTAAGGGAAAAGTTTCAAAAAATCATGAAAAAAGGCTATAGTAAGTAAATTTGAAGAAAAATAATGGTTGAAGGCTATAGTAAGGGACTTTTGACAAAAATTATGACTGAAGGATATATTAAGATAATATGAGGAAATTCATGGAACAAGGCTATCGAAAGGGAATTTGAAGAAAAACCATGCCTGCATGCTATAGTAAGGGAATTTGAAGAAAATGATGGCAAAAGGATATAGTACGAGAATTTTAAGAAAAATCATGATTTAAGGCAATAATAATGGAATTTAAAGAAAAATCATAATTGATGGCAATAGTAAGAGATTTGAAGTAAAATCATGGCTGAAGGCCATAGTTAGAGAATGTAGAAAAAATAGTTGTTCATAAGCCATAAGTAAGGGAGTTTTAACAAAAATCATGGCCGAAGGTTATAGAAAGGAATTTTGAAGAGAAATCATTGTCGAAGGCTATAGTAAAGAAATTTTAAGAAAAAATGATTGAAGGCTATAATTAGATAATTTGAAGAAACTCGTTGCACAAGGCTATATTGAGGGTCTTTGAAGAAAAATAATTACCGAAGTCTATTGGAAGGGAATTTTATGAAAATTCATGGTTTAACGCTATACAAAGGGATTTTAACTAAAAAACCTTGGCCGATGCTTGTAGTAAGAGAATTTTAAGAAAAATATGAGTAGAAGGGTAGTATGGGAATTTGATGATAAATCGAAACTAAATGCTATAGTATGGGAATTATAAGAAAAATCATTCCTACATGCTATAATAATAGAATTTGAAGAAAACTATGGTTCAAGGCTATCAGAGGGGAATATTTTCAAAAATCATGAAAAAAGGTTATAGTAAGTAAATTTGAAGAAAAATAATGGTGGAAACCTATAGAAAGGGACTTTTGACCAAAATTATCATGGTAGGATATATTGTGTTAATTTGAAGAAATTTGTGGCACTAAATTAAAGGAAGGGAATTTGAAGAAAAATCATGGCTTAACGCTATAGTGAAAGAATTTGAAGAAAAAGCAATGCTGAAGGCTATAGTAAGGTAAATTTAAGAAAAATCATGTTTTAATGATACAATAATGGAATTTGAAGAACAATCATAATAGAAAGCTATAGTAAGAGATTTGAAGTAAAATTATTGTAGAAGGCTATAGTAAGAGAATGAAAAAAAAACTTTGGTTCATAGGCTATAAGTAAGGGAGTTTTAACGAAAATCGTGGCAAAAGGCTACAGAAAGGAATTTGATGAGAAATCATGGTCGAAGGCCATAGTAATGGAATTTTGGAAAACTTTACACCAAATTGCTATGGTAAGAGAATTTGAAGAAGTTTTTGGCACAAGGCTAAGGGAAGAGACTTTGAAAAAAATTAAAGGTTGAACGATATTGTTAGGGAATTTTAAGAAATATCCTGGTTTAAGGCTATACTAAGGGATTTTGAAGAAAAATACTTGCGTGAGGGTTTTACTAAGCGTATTTAAAACAAAATCAGTGCTGAAGTTTACAGTAAGGGAGTTTCAGGAAAAATCAAAACAGAAGGCTATTGCATGGGATTTTGAAGAAAAATTGTGGCTGAATGGTATAGTAATTGAATTTTAAGAAACATATGGTTGAATGCGTTAATAAGGGAATTTTAAGAGAAAACGTGGAAAAAGGTTATAGTAAGAGAATTTGAAGGAAAAAAAGGTTGAAGGCGATAGTAAGGGACATCCCTCTAGAAATAGACTAAAGGCTATTGTTAGAGAATTTGAAGAAATTCGTGGCACAAGCCTATAGTCAGGGAATTTGAAGAAAAATCATGGCTGAAGGCCTTAATAATGTAATTTTAGGAATTTTAAGAAAACTCTAGGTTTAAGGCTATAGTAATGGATTTTTAAAGAAAATAATGGTAGAAGGTTGTAGTAAGAGAATTTTTGAAAAACTAGAGTTGAATGCCATAGAGAGTGGATAATATAAAAAATCTTATTTGAAAGAATTTAAAAAAAATCATGGCTAAAGGCTATAGTAAGGAATTTAAAGAGAAAAAAAATGATTGAATGTTATAGTTAGATAATTTGAAGAAATTCGTAGAACAAGGCTATAGTAAGGGTATTTGCAGAAAAAAATGACTGAAGGTTATTGGAACGGAATTTTAAGAAAAATCATGGGTTAAGGCTATAGTATGAGATTTTAAATTCAAAAATATGGTCGATGCTTGTAGTATGAGAATTTCAACAAAAAGCAGAGTTGAACGGTGTAGTAAAGGAACTTTAAGAAAAATCAAAACCGAATGCTATGGTAAATGAATTTGAAGAAAAATCATTGCTGCAGGCTATACTAATAGAATTTGATTAAAACTTTTGATCAAGACTATCTTAGGGGAATACATTAAAAAATCATGAAAAAATCCAATAGTAAGTGAATTTGTAGAAAAATAATGGTTGAAGGCTATAGTAAGGGACTTTTGACAAAAATTATGACTGAAGGATAGATTAAGATAATTTGAAGAAATTCGAGGCACAAGGCTATTGTAAGGAAATTTGATGAAAAATCATGCATGAATGCTATAGTAAGGGAATTTGAAGAAAAATTATGGCAGAAGGCTATAGTAAGATAATTTTAAGAAAAATCATGGTTGAAGGCAATAATAATGGAATTTATAGAAAAATCATAATTGAAGGCAATAGTAAGAGAATTGAAGTACTATAAAGGCTGAAGGTTATAGTAAGAGAATGTAAAAAAAAAAGTGGTTCATGGGCAATAAGGAAGGGAGTTTTAACGAAAATCATGGCCAAAGGTAATAGAAAGGAATTTGAAGAGAAATCTCAGTCGAAGGCTATAGTAATGGAATTTTGAGAAAAAAATGATTGAAGGCTATAATTGGATAATTTGAAGAAATTCATTGCACAACGCTATATTAAGGGTATTTGAAGAAAAATAATGACCGTAGGCTATTGGAAGGGAATTTTAAGAAAAATCATGCTTTAACACCCTACGAAGGGATTTTAAATAAAAAAACTTAGCCGATTGTTGTTGAAAGAGAATTGTAAGAAAAATATGAGTTGAAGAGTATAGTAAAGGAATTTTATGAAAAATCAAAACTGAATGCCATAGTAAGGGATTTATAAGAAAAATCATTTTTACAAACTATAATAATAGAATTTGAAGCAAATTATGGTTCAAGGCTATCATAAAGGAATATTTTAAAAAATTAGGAAAAATGGCTACTGTAAGTGAATTTGAAGAAAATTAATGGTTGAAGGCTATAGTAAGGGACTTTTGACCAAAATTATGATTGAAGGATATATTGATATAATTTGAAGAAATTTGTGGCTCAAGGCTATAGTAAGGGAATTTGAAGAAAAATCATGCATGAAAGCTGTAGTTTGGGAATTTGAAGAAAAATCTTGGTAGAAGGCTATATAGTAAGAGAATTTTACGAAAAATCAAGGTTTAAGGCTATAATAATGGAATATAAAGAAAAATCATAATTGAAGGCTATAGTATGAGATTTGAAGTACATTCATGGCTGAAGGCTTTAGTAAGAGAATAAAAAAAAAGAATAGTGGTTCATAGGCTATAAGTAAGGGAGTTTTAAGAAAAATCATGGCAAAAGGCTTTAGAAAGGAATTTTAAGAGAAATCATGGTCGAAGGCTATTGTAATGGAACTTTGGAAAAAATTACAACTAATTGCAATGTAAGAGAATTTGAAGAAATTTTTTGCACAAGGCTATGGGAAGGGAATATGAAGAAAACTAAAGGTTGAATGATATTGTTAGGGTATTTTAAGTAATATCATCGTTTAAGGCTTTAGTAAGGGATTTTAAAGAAAAAATATTGCCTAAAGGTTTTGTAAGTGTATTTATGAAAAAATCAGAGCTGAAGAATTTTTGGAAAAAATAAAACTGAAGGCTATTGCAATGTTTTTTGAGGAAAAATCGTGGTTGAAGGGTATAGTAATTGGAGTTTAAGAAAATAATGGTTGAAGGCATTAGTAAGGGAATTTTAAAGAAAAACATGGAAAAAGGATATAGTTAGAGAATTTGAAGGAAAAAATGGTTGAAGGCTATAGTAACGGGATATCTGACAAAAAGTAGACTAAAGGCTATTGTATGAGAATTTGAAGAAATTCGTGGCACAATGCTATAGTAAGGGAATTTGAAGAAAAATCATGGTTGAAGGCCTTAGCAAGGGAATTTTAGGAATAGTCATGGTCAAAGGTTATAGTAATGGAATTTTAAAAAAATAATGGCTAGGGAATTTTAGGGAAACTCATGGTTTAATGCTATTGTAATGAATTTTTAAAGAAAATAATGGCAGAAGGTTGTAGTAAGAGAATTTTTAAAAAATCAGAGTTGAATGCCATAGAGAGGGATAGTATGAAAAATCTTAATTGAAGTCTATAGTATGAGAATTTGAAGTAAAATCATGGGTGAAAGATGCGGTCGCAAAATTTGATGAAAATGGAAGTACAAGGTAATAGAATTTTTATAAAAGTCTAGGCTAAAGGCTATAGTAAGGAATTTGAAGAGAAATCATGGTTAAAGGCTATAATAAAAGAATTTTGAGAAAAAAATTATTGAAGGATTTAGTTAGATATTTTGAAGAAATTCGTTGAACAAGGCTATAGTAAGGGTATTTGAAGAAAAATAATGACAGAAGGCTATTGGAAGGGAATTTTAAGAAAAATCATGGGTTAAGGCTATAGTATGTGATTTTAAACAAAAAAACTTCATCGATGCTTGTAGTACGAGAATTTTAAGAAAAATTAGAGCTGAACGGTGTAGTAAGGGAACTTTAAGAAAAATCAAAACTAAATGCTATGGTAAGGGAATTTAAAGAAAAATCATTGTTGCACGCTATAGTAATAGAATTTGATGAAAACTATTGTTCAATGCTATCTTAAGGGAAAACTTTCAAAAATCATGAAAAAAGGCTATAGTAAGTGAATTTGAAGAAAAATAATGGTTGATGGCTATAGTAAGGGACTTTTGACAAAAATTATGACTGAAGGATATATTAAGATAATATGAAGAAATTCGTGGAACAAGGCTATAGAAAGGGAATTTGAAGAAAAAGCATGCCTGAATGTTATAGTAAGGGAATTTGAAGAAAAATCAATCAAAAGGCTATAACAAGAGAATTTTAAGAAAAATCATGGTTTAAGGCTATAATAATGGAATTTAAAGAAAAATCATAATTGATGGCAATAGTAAGAGATTTGAAGTAAAATCATGGCTGAAGGCCATAGTAAGAGAATGTAAAAAAAATTGTTGTTCATAAGCCCTAAGTAAGGAAGATTTAACGAAAATCATGGACAAAGATTATAGAATGGAATTTTGAAGAGAAATCATGGTCGAAGGCTATAGTAAAGGAATTTTGAGAAAAAAAGGTTGAAGGCTATAAATAGATAATTTGAAGAAATTCGTTGCACAAGGCTATATTAAGGGTATATGAAGATAAATAATGACCGAAGACTATTGGAATGGAATTTTAAGAAAAATCATGGTTTAACGCTATACTAAGGGATTTTAAATAAAAAAACTTGGCCGATGGTTGTAGTAAGAGAAATTTTAGAAAAATATGAGTTGAAGGGTAGTAAGGGAATTTTATAAAAAATCAAAACTGAATGCTATAGTAAGGGAATTATAATAAAAATCATTGCTACAGGCTATAGTAATAGAATTTGAAGAAAACTATGGTTCAAGGCAATCAGAGGGGAATATTTTCAAAAATCAAGAAAAAAGGCTAGAGTAAGTGAATTTGAAGAAAAATAATGGTTGAAAGCTATAGTAAGGGACTTTTGACCAAAATTATGATTGAAGGATATATTGTGATAATTTGAAGAAATTTGTGGCACTAAACTATAGAAAGGGAATTTAAAGAAAAATCATGGCTGAACGCTATAGTAAAAGAATTTGAAGAAAAAGCATAGCTGAAGGCTATAGTAAGGTAAATTTAAGAAAAACCATGGTTTAATGATACATTAATGGAATTTGAAGAACAATCATAATTGAAAGTAATAGTAAGAGATTTGAAGTAAAATCATTGCTGAAGGCTATAGTAAGAGAATGTAAAAGAAACTTTAGTTCATAGGCTAGAAGTAAGGGAGTTTTAACAAAAATTATGGCGAAAGGCTGTAGAAAGGAATTTGAAGAGAAATCACGGTCGAATGCCATAGTAATGGAATTTTGGAAAAATTTACAACTAATTGCTATGGTAAGAGAATTTGGAGAAGTTTTTGGCACAAGGCTATGAGAAGGGACTTTGAAGAAAACAAAGGTTGAACGATATTGTTAGAGAATTTTAAAAAATATCATGGTTTAAGGCTATAGTAAGGGATTTTGAAGAAAAATACTTGCCTGAAGGTTTTAGTAAGCGTATTTAAGACAAAATCAGTGCTGAAGGTTACCGTAATGGAATTTTAGGAAAAATCAAAACAGAAGGCTATTGCATGGGATTTTGAAAAAAAATTGAGGCTGAATGGTATAGTAATGGACATCCCTCTAAAACTAGACTAAAGGCTATTTTAAGAGAATTTGAAGAAATTCGTGGCACAAGCCTATTGTTAAGGAATCTGAAGAAAAATCATGGTTGAAGGCCTTAGTAAGGGAATTTTAGGAATAGTCATGGTCTATGGTTATAGTAAGGGAATTTAAAGAAAATAATGGCTAGGGAATTTTAGGAAAACTCAAGGTTTAAGGCTATAGTAATGGATTTCTAAAGAAAATAATGGCAGAAGGTTGTAGTAAGAGAATTTTTAAAAAACCAGAGTTGAATGCCATAGAGAGTGGATAATATAAAAAATCTTAATTGAAAGAATTTTAAAAAAATCATGGCTAAAGGCTCTAGTAAGGAATTTGAAGAGAAAAAAATGATTGAAGGCTATAGTTAGATAATTTATAGAAATTCGTTGAACAAGGCTATAGTAAGGGTAATTTGAAGAAAAATAATGACTGAAGGCAATTGGAAGGGAATTTTAAGAAAAATCATGGGTTAAAGCTACAATATTAGATTTTAAAATAAAAAATAGGGTCGATGGTTGTAGTATGAGAATGTTAAATCATGGGTTAAGGCTACAATATGATATTTTAAATAAAAAAACATGGTCGATGCTTGTAGTATGAGAATTTCAAGAAAAAGCAGAGCTCAATGGTGTAGTTAGGGAACTTTAAGAAAAATCAAAAACTGAATGCTATGGCCAAGGAATTTGAAGAAAAATCATTGTTGCAGGCTATACTAATAGAATTTGATGAAAACAATTATTCAAGGCTATCTTAAGGGAATACTTTCAAAAATCATGAAAAAATGCTATAGTAAGTGAATTTGAAGAAAAATAATTGTTGAAGGCTATAGTAAGGGACGTTTGACAAAAAATTTGACTGAAGGACAGATTAAGATAATTTGAAAAAATTCTTGGTACAAGGCTATAGTAAGGGAATTTGAAGAAAAATCATGGCAGAAGGCTATAGTAAGATAATTTTAAGAAAAATCATGGTCTAATGCAACAATAATGGAATTTAAAGAAAAATCATAATTGAAGGCAATAGTAAGAGAATTGAAGTTCAATAAAGGCTTAACGCTATAGTCAGAGAATGTAAAAAAAATAAGTTGTTCTTGGGCTAGAAGTAAGGGAGTTTTAACGAAAATCATGGCCGAAGGCAATGGAAAGGAATTTGAAGAGAAATCTTGGTCGAAGGCTATAGTAAATAAATTTTGAGAAAAAAATGATTGAAGGCTATAATTAGATAATTTGAAGAAATTCGTTGCACAAGGCTATATTAAGTGTATTGGAAGAAAAATAATGACCGAAGGCTATTGGAAGGGAATTTTAAAAATAATCATGCTTTAATGCCTACTAAAGGATTTTAAATAAAAAAACTTGGCCGATGATTGTAGTAAGAGAATTGTAAGGAAAATATGAGTTGAAGGGTATAGTAAGGGAATTTTATGAAAAATCAAAACTGAATGCCATAGTAAGGGAATTATGAGAAAAATCATTTTTGCAGGCGATAATAATAGAATTTGTTTCAAACTATGGTTCAAGGCTATCATAATGGAAAATTTTAAAAAATCAGAAAAAAGGCTACAGTAAGTGAATTTGAAGAAAAATAATGGTTGAAGGCGTAAGGGACTTTTGACCAATATTATGATTGAAGGATATATTGATATAATTTGAAGAAATTCGTGGCACAAGGCTAGTAAGGGAATTTGAAGAAAAATCATGCATGAATGCTATAGTTAGGGAATTTGAAGAAAAATCATGGCAGAAGGCTATAGTAAGAGAATTTTTAGAAAAATCAAGGTTTAAGGCTATAATAATAGAATTTAAAGAAAGATCATAATTGAAGGCTATAGTAAAAGATTTGAATTACAATCATGGCTGAAGGCTATAGTAAGAGAATGTTAAAAAAAATAGTGGTTCATAGGCTATAAGTAACGGAGTTTTAACGAAAATCATGGCTAAAGGCTATAGAAAGGAATTTGAAGAGAAATCTCGGTCGAAGGCTATTGTAAAGGAATTTTGAGAAAAAAATGATTGAAGGCTATAATTAGATAATTTTGAGAAATTCGTTGCACAAGGCTATATCAAGGGTATTTGAAGAAAAATAATGACCGAAGGCTATTGGAAGGGAATTTTAAGAAAAATCATGATTTAATGATATACTAAGGGATTTTAACTAAAAAAACTTGGCCAATGCTTTTAGTAAGATAATTGTAAGAAAAGTTTGAGGTGAAGGGTATAGTAAGGGAATTTTATGAAAAATTAAAACTGAATGCTATAGTAAGGGACTTATAAGAAAAATCATTGTTTTAGGCTCTAATAATAGAATTTGAAGAAAACTTTGGTTCAAGGCTCCGTAATGGAATATTTTAAAAAATCATGAAAAATGACAATCGTATGTGAATTTGAAAAATAATAATGGTTGAAGGCTATAATAAGGGACTTCTGACCAAAATTATGATTGAAGGATATATTGAGATAATTTGAAGAAATTCGTGGCTGTAAACTATAGAAAGGGAATTTGAAGAAAAATCATGGCTAAACGCTATAGTAAAAGAATTTGAAGAAAGAGCATGGCTGAAGGCTATAGTTAGGGAAAAATAAGAAAAACCATGGTTTAATGATATAGTAATGGAATTTAAAGAAAAATCATAATTAAAAGCTATAGTAAGAGATTTGAAATAAAATCATTGCTGAAGGCTATATAGTAAGAGAATGTAAAGAAACTTCGGTTCATAGGCTATAAGTAAGGGAGTTTTAACGAAAATCATGGTGAAAGGCAAAAGAAAGGAATTTCAAGAGAAATCTTGGTCGGAGGCTATAGTAATGGAATTTTGAAAACAATTACAACTAATTGCTATGTTAAGAGAATTTGAAGAAATTTTTGGCACAAGGCTATGGGAAGGGAATTTGAAGAAAACTAACGGTTGAATGATATTGTTAGGGAATTTTATGAAATATCATGGTTTAATACTATAGTAAGGAAGTTAAAAGAAAAAAAGTTGCCTGAAGCTTTAGTAAGCGTATTTAAGAAAAAATCAGTGTTAAAGGATATAGCAAGGGAATTTCAGGAAAAATTTAAACTGAAGGCTATTGCATGGGATTTTTAGGAAAAATCGTGGCTGAAGGGTATAGTAATTGAATATTAAGAAAACTATGGTTGAAGGTTATACTAAGGGAATTCTAAAGCAAAACATGGAAAAAGGTTATACTAAGAGAATTTGAAGGAATAAATGGTTAAAGGCTATAGTAAGGGATATCTCACAAAAAATAGACAAACGGCTATTGTAAGAGAATTTGAAGAAATTCAAGGCACAAGGCTATAGTTAGGGAATTTAAAAAAAAATCGTGGCTGAAGGCCTTCGTAAGGTAATTTTAGGAATAGTCATGGTCTTTGGTTATAGTATGGGAATTTAAAGAAAATAATGGGGAGGGAATTTTTGGAAAACTCATGGTTTAAGGCTATAGTGATGGACTTTAAAAGAAAATAATGACTGAAGGTTGTAGTAAGAGAATTTTTATAAAATCAGAGTTGATATGACATAGAGAGGGGATAATATGAAAAATCATAATTGAAGGCTATCGTAAGGGAATTTGAAGTAAAATCATAGCAGAAAGCATTGGTCAAAAAATTTGAAGAAAATGGTGTTTCAAGACTATAGTAAAAGAATTTTAACAAAAATCTTGGCTAAAGGCTATAGTAATGAATTTAAAGAGAAATCAAGGTTGAAGGCTATAGTAAAAGAATTTTAAGAAAAAAATGAAGGCTATAGTTAGATAATTTTAAGAAATTCGTTGAACAAGGCTACAGTAAGGGTATTTGAATAAAATTAATGACTGAAGGCTATTGGAAGGGAATTTCGAGAAAAATCATGGGTTAAGGCTATAGTATGAGATTTTAAATGAAAAAACTTGGTCAGTGCTTGTAGTATGATAATTTTAAGAAAAATCAGAGCTGAACGGTGTAGCAAGGGAACCGTAGGAAAAATCAAAACCGAATGCTATGGTAAGGGAATTTTTAGAAAAATCATTGCAGCAGGCTATAGTAACAAAATTTTATGAAAATAGCTGTTCAAGGCTATCTTAAGGGAATACTTTCAAAAATCATGAAAAAAGGCTATAGTAAGTGAATTTGAAGAAAAATAATGGTTGAAGGCTGTAGCAAGGGACTTTAGGAAAAAAATATGACTGAAGGATAGATTAAGATAATTTGAATAAATTTGTGGCACAAGGCAATAGTAAGGGAATTTGAAAAAAAATCATACATGAATGTTATAGTTAGGGAATTTTAAGAAAAATCATGGCTGAAGGCTATAGTAAGAGAATTTAAAGAAAAATCATGGTTTAAGGCTATAATAATGGAATTTAAAAAAAATCACAATTGAAGGCTATAGTAAGAGATTTGAAGTACAATCATGGCTGAAGGCCACTGTAAGAGAATGAAAAAAAAAAATAGTGGTTAATAGGCTATAAGTAAGGGTGTTTTAACAAAAATCATTGCCAAAGGCTATAGAAAGAATTTGAAGAGAAATCTAGGTCGAAGGCTATAGTAAAGGAATTTTGAGAAAAAAATGATTGAAGGCTATAATTAGATAATTTGAAGAAATTCATTACTCAAGGCTATATTAAGGGTATTTGAAGAAAAATAATGACTAACGGCTATTGGAAGATAATTTTAAGAAAAACCATGGTTTAACGCTATACTAAGTGATTTTAAATAAAAAAACATGGCCAATGTTTGTAGTAAGAGAATTGTAAGAAAAATTTGAGTTGAAGCGTATAGTAAGGGAATTTGACGAAAAATAAAAACTGAATGCAATAGAAAGGGAATTATAACTAAAATCATTATTGCAGGCTTTAATAATAGAATATGAAGAAAACTATGGTTCAAGGCTATCATAATGGAATATTTTAAAAAATCTGGAAAAAAGGCTATCGTAAGTGAATTTGAAAAAAAAGATTGGTTGAAAGATATTGTAATGGACTTTTGACCAAAATTATGATTGAAGGATATATTGAGATAATTTGAAGAAATTCATGGCAGTAAACTATAGAAAGGGAATTTGAAGAAAAATCATAGCTTTAGTAAAAGAATTTGAAGAAAAAGCATGGCTGAAGGCTATAGTAATGGAAATATAAGAAAATCCATGATTTAATGATATAGTAGTGGAATTTAAAGAAAAATCATAATTGAAAGGTGTAGTAAGAGATTTGTAGTAAAATCATTGCTGAAGGCTATTGTAAGAGTATGTAAAAAAATATTGGTTCATAGGCTATAAGTAAGGGAGTTTTAACGAAAAATCATGGCGAAAGGCATTAGAAAGGAATTTGAAGAGAAATTATGGTCGAAGGCTATAGTAATGGAATTTTGAAAATACTTACAATAAATTACTATGGTATAAAAATTTGAAGAAATTTTTGGCACAAGGCTTTGGGAAAGGAATTTTAAGAAAACTAACGGTTGAATGTATTGTTTGGAAATTTTAAGAAATAACATGGTTTAAGGCTATAGTAAGGGATTTTAAAGAAAAAAACTTGCCTGATGGTTTTAGTAAGCGTATTTAAGAAAAAATCAGAGTTAAAGGCTATAGTAATGGAATTTCAGGAGTAATAAAAACTGAAGGCTATTGCAAGGGATTTTGAGGAAGAATCATGGCTGAAGGGTATAGTAATTGAATTTGAAGAAAACTATGGTTGAAGGCTGTAGTAAGGGAATTTTAAAGATAAACATGGAAAAAGGCTATAGTAAGAGAATTTGAAGGAAAGAATGGTTGAAGGCTATAGAAAGGGACATCTCATAGAAAATAGACTAAAGGCTATTGTAAGAAAATTTGAAGAAATTTACGGCACAAGTCTATAGTAAGAGAATTTGAAGAAAAATCGTTGCTAAAGACCTTTGTAAGGGAATTTTGGAATAGTCACTGTCTATGGTTATACTGAGGGAATTTAAAGAAAATAATGGCTAGGTAATTTTAGGAAAACTCATGGGTTATGGCTATAGTAATGGATTTTTAAAGAAAATAAGGGCAGAAGGTTGTAGTAAGAATTTTTTTATAAAATCAGAGTTTAATGCCATAGAGAGGGGATAATATGAAAAATCTTACTTGAAGGCTATAGTAAGGGAATTTGAAGTCAAATCATAGCTAAAAGCAATGGTCAAAAAATTTGAAGAAAATGGTGTTTAGAGACTATTGTAAAAGAATTTTAACAAAAATCTTGGCTAAAGTCTTTAGTAACAAATTTTAAGAGAAATCATGGATGAAGGCTATAGTAAAAGAATTTTGAGAAAAAAATGATTGAAGGCTATAGTTAGATAATTTTAAGAAATTCGTTGAACAAAGCTATAGTAAGGGCATTTGAAGAAAAATAATGACTGAAGGCTATGCGAAGGAAATTTTAAGAAAAATCATGGGTTAGGGCGATAGTAAAAGATTTTAAATGAAAAAACTTGGTCGGTGCTTGTAGTATGAGAATTTAAAGAAAAATTAGAGCTGAACGGCGTAGTAAGGGAACTGTAAGAAAAATCAAAACTAAATGCTATGGTAAGGGAATTTAAAGAAAAATCATTGCAGCCGGCTATACTAATAGAATTTGATGAAAACTATTGTTCAAGGCTATCTTGAGGGAATACTTGCAAAAATCATGAAAAAAGGATTTAGTAAGTGAATTTGAAGAAAAATAATGGTTGAAGGCAATAGTAAGGGACTTTTGACAAAAATTATGACTAAAGGATAGATTAATATAATTTGAAGAAATTCGTGGCAGAAGGAAATAGAAAGGGAATTTGAAGAAAAATCATGCATGAATGCTAATGTTAGGGAATGTGAAAAAAAATCATGGCGGAAGGCTATAGTACGAGAATTTTAAGAAAAATCATGGTTTTTAGCTATAATATTGGAATTTAAAGAAAAATCATAATTGAAGGCTATGGTTAGAGATATGAAGAAGAATCATGGCTGAAGGCTATAATAAGTGAAAAAAAAAAATATAGGTTAATAGGCTTTTAAGTAAGGGAGTTTCAACAAAAATGATGGCCAAAGGCTATAGAAAGGAATAAGAAGAGAAATCTCGATCGAAGGGTATATAGTAAAGGAATTTTTAGAAAAAATGATTGAAGGCTATAATTAGATAATTTGAAGAAATTCGTTGCACATGGCTATATTATGGGTATTTGAAGAAAAATAATGACCGGAGGTTATTGGAAGGGAATTTTAAGAAAAATTATGCTTTAATGCTATACTAAGTGATTTTAAATAAAAAAACTTGGCCGATGCTTGTAGTAAGAGCATTGTAAGAAAAATTTGTGTTGAATGGTATAGTAAGGGAATTTTAAGAAAAATAAAAACTGAATGCTATAGTAAGGGAATTATAAGAAAAATCATTGCTGAAGGCTATAATAAAAGAATTTGAAGAAAACAATGGTTCAAGGCTATGATAATGGAATATTTTAAAAAATCCAGAAAAAAAGGCTATCTTAAGTGAATTTGAAGAAAAATAATGGTTGAAGGCTATAGTAAGGGACTTTTGTCCAAAATTATGCTAGAAGGATGTATTGAGATAATTGGATGAAATTCGTGGCAGTAAACGATAGAAAGGGAAATTGAAGAAAAATCATGGCTGAACGCTATAGTAAAAGAATTTGAAGAAAAAGCAAGGCTAAAACCTGTTGTAATGGAAATATAAGAAAAACCATGGTTTAATGATATTGTAGAGGAATTTAAAGAAAAATCATAATTGAAAGCTATAGTTTTAGATTTGTTGTAAAATCTTGGCTGAAGTCAATAGTTAGAGAATGTAAAAAAAACTTTGGTTCATAGGCAATAAGTAAGGGAGTTTTAACGAAAAATTATGGCGAAAGGCTATAGAAAGGAATTTGAAGAAAAATTATGGTCTAACGCTTTAATAATGGAATTTTGAAAAAATTTACAACTAATTCTTATGGTAAGAGAATTTGAAGAAATTTTTGGCACAAGGCTATGGGAAGGGAATTTGATGAAAACTAACGGTTGAATGATATAGTTAAAGAATTTTAAGAAATATCATGGTTTAAGGCTATAGTTAGGGATTTTCATGAAAAAAACTTGCCCGAAGGTTTTAGTTTGCGTATTTAAGAAACAATCAGTGTTAAAGGCTGGGAAGTTCAGGAATAATAAAAACTTAAGGCAATTGCACGGGATTTTGAGGAAAAATCGTGGCTGAAGGGTATAGTAATTGAATTTTAAGAAAACTATGGTTGAAGGCTGTAGTAAGGGAATTTTAAAGATAAACATGGAAGAAGGCTATAGTAAGAGAATTTGAAGGAAAAAATGGTTGAAGGCTATAGTAAGGGACATCTCACAAAAAATAGACAAAAGGTTATTGTAAGGAAATTTGAAGAAATACGTGGTGCAAGGCTATAGTTAGGGAATTTGATGAAAAATCGTGGCTGAAGGCCTTAGTAAGAGAATTTTAGGAATAGTTATGGTCTATGGTTATAGTAAGGGAATTTAAAGAAAATAAGGGCTAGGGAATTTTAAGAAAACTTATGGTTTAAGGCTATAGTAATGGATTTTTAAAGAAAATAACGGTTGAAGGTTGTAATAAGAGAATTTTTATAAAATAAGAGTTGAATGCCAAAGAGAGGGGATAATATGAAAAATATAAATTGATGGCTACAGTAAGGTAATTTGAAGTAAAATCATAGCTAAAATCATTGGTAAAAAATTTTGAAGAAAATGGTGTTTTAAGACTATAGTAAAAGAATTTTAAGAAAAATCTTGGCTAAAGTCTATAGTAAGGAATTTGAAGAGAAATCATGGATGAAGGCTATAGTAAAAGAATTTTGAGAAAAAAAAGATTGAAGGCTATTGTAAGATAATTTTAAGAAATTTGTTGAAGTAGGCAGTAGTAAGGGTATTTGAAGAAAAATAATGATTGAAAGCTATTGGAAGGGAATTTTAAGAAAACTCATGGGTAGTTTGAGATTTTAACTGAAAAAACTTGGTCGGTGCTTGTAGTATGAGAATTTTAAGAAAAATCAGAGCTGAACGGTGTAGCAAGGGAACCGAAAAAAAAATCAAAACCAAATGCTATGGTAAGGGAATTTTTAGAAAAATCTTTGCAACAGGCTATATTAATAGAATTTGATGAAAACAACTATTCAAGGCAATCTTAAGGGAATACTTTCAAAAATCATGAAAAAAGGCTATAGTAAGTGGATTTGAAGAAAAATAATTGTTGAAGGCTATAGCAAGGGACTTTTGAAAAAAAAGTTTGACTGAAGGATAGATTAAAATAGTTTGAAGAAATTCGTGGCACAAGGCTATAGTAAGGGAATTTGAAGAAAAATCATGCATGAATGTTATAGTTAGGGAATTTTGAGAAAAATCATGGCTGAAGGCTATAGTAAGAGAATTTTAAGAAAAATCATGGTTCAAGGCTATATTAATGGAATTTAAATAAAAATCATAATAGAAGGCTATAGTATGAGATTTGAAGTACAATCATGGCTGAAGGCCATAGTAAGAGAATGGAAAAAAAATAGTGGTTAATAGGCTATAAGTAAGGGAGTTTTAACAAAAATCATGGCCAAAGGCTATGGAAAGAATTTGAAGAGAAATCTAGGTCGAAGGCAATAGTAAAGGAATTTTGAGAAAAAAATGATTGAAGGCTATAATTAGATAATTTGAAGAAATTCGTTGCTCAAGGCTAATATAAGGGTATTTGAAGAAAAATAATGGCTGAAGGCTATTAGAAGGGAATTTTAAGAAAAATCATGGTTTAACGCTTTACTAAATGATTTTAAATAAAAAAACTTGGACGATGATTGTAGTAAGAGAGTCGTAAGAAAAATTTGAGTTGAAGCATATAGTAAGGGAATTTGACAAAAAATAAAAACTGAATGCAATAGAAAGGGAATTATAACTAAAATCATTATTGCAGGCTTTAATAATAGAATATGAAGAAAGCTATGGTTCAAGGCTATCATAATGGAATATTTTAAAAAATCCGGAAAAAAGGCTATCGTAAGTGAATTTGAAGAAAAAGATTGGTTGAAAGATATTGTAATGGACTTTTGACCAAAATTATGATTGAAGGATATATTGAGATAATTTGAAGAAATTCATGGCAGTAAACTATAGAAAGGGAATTTGAAGAAAAATCATAGCTTTAGTAAAAGAATTTGAAGAAAAAGCATGGCTGAAGGCTATAGTAATGGAAATATAAGAAAATCCATGATTTAATGATATAGTAGTGGAATTTAAAGAAAAATCATAATTGAAAGGTGTAGTAAGAGATTTGTAGTAAAATCATTGCTGAAGGCTATTGTAAGAGTATGTAAAAAAATATTGGTTCATAGGCTATAAGTAAGGGAGTTTTAACGAAAAATCATGGCGAAAGGCATTAGAAAGGAATTTGAAGAGAAATTATGGTCGAAGGCTATAGTAATGGAATTTTGAAAATACTTACAATAAATTACTATGGTATAAAAATTTGAAGAAATTTTTGGCACAAGGCTTTGGGAAAGGAATTTTAAGAAAACTAACGGTTGAATGATATTGTTTGGAAATTTTAAGAAATAACATGGTTTAAGGCTATAGTAAGGGATTTTAAAGAAAAAAACTTGCCTGATGGTTTTAGTAAGCGTATTTAAGAAAAAATCAGAGTTAAAGGCTATAGTAATGGAATTTCAGGAGTAATAAAACTGAAGGCTATTGCAAGGGATTTTGAGGAAGAATCATGGCTGAAGGGTATAGTAATTGAATTTGAAGAAAACTATGGTTGAAGGCTGTAGTAAGGGAATTTTAAAGATAAACATGGAAAAAAGGCTATAGTAAGAGAATTTGAAGGAAAGAATGGTTGAAGGCTATAGAAAGGGACATCTCATAGAAAATAGACTAAAGGCTATTGTAAGAAAATTTGAAGAAATTTACGGCACAAGTCTATAGTAAGAGAATTTGAAGAAAAATCGTTGCTAAAGACCTTTGTAAGGGAATTTTGGAATAGTCACTGTCTATGGTTATACTGAGGGAATTTAAAGAAAATAATGGCTAGGTAATTTTAGGAAAACTCATGGGTTATGGCTATAGTAATGGATTTTAAAGAAAATAAGGGCAGAAGGTTGTAGTAAGAATTTTTTTTATAAAATCAGAGTTTAATGCCATAGAGAGGGGATAATATGAAAAATCTTACTTGAAGGCTATAGTAAGGGAATTTGAAGTCAAATCATAGCTAAAAGCAATGGTCAAAAAATTTGAAGAAAATGGTGTTTAGAGACTATTGTAAAAAGAATTTTAACAAAAATCTTGGCTAAAGTCTTTAGTAACAAATTTTAAGAGAAATCATGGATGAAGGCTATAGTAAAAGAATTTTTGAAAAAAAATGATTGAAGGCTATAGTTAGATAATTTTAAGAAATTCGTTGAACAAAGCTATAGTAAGGGCATTTGAAGAAAAATAATGACTGAAGGCTATGCTGAAGGAAATTTTAAGAAAAATCATGGGTTAGGGCGATAGTAAAAGATTTTAAATGAAAAAAACTTGGTCGGTGCTTGTAGTATGAGAATTTAAAAAAAAAATTAGAGCTGAACAGTAGTAAGGGAACTGTAAGAAAAATCAAAACTAAATGCTATGGTAAGGGAATTTAAAGAAAAAATCATTGCAGCCGGCTATACTAATAGAATTTGATGAAAACTATTGTTCAAGGCTATCTTGAGGGAATACTTGCAAAAAAAATCATGAAAAAAAGGATTTAGTAAGTGAATTTGAAGAAAAATAATGGTTGAAGGCAATAGTAAGGGACTTTTGACAAAAATTATGACTAAAGGATAGATTAATATAATTTGAAGAAATTCGTGGCAGAAGGAAATAGAAAGGGAATTTGAAGAAAAATCATGCATGAATGCTAATGTTAGGGAATGTGAAAAAAAATCATGGCGGAAGGCTATAGTACGAGAATTTTAAGAAAAATCATGGTTTTTAGCTATAATATTGGAATTTAAAGAAAAATCATAATTGAAGGCTATGGTTAGAGATATGAAGAAGAATCATGGCTGAAGGCTATAATAAGTGAATGTAAAAAAAATATAGGTTAATAGGCTTTAAGTAAGGGAGTTTCAACAAAAATGATGGCCAAAGGCTATAGAAAGGAATAAGAAGAGAAATCTCGATCGAAGGGTATATAGTAAAGGAATTTTTAGAAAAAATGATTGAAGGCTATAATTAGATAATTTGAAGAAATTCGTTGCACATGGCTATATTATGGGTATTTGAAGAAAAATAATGACCGGAGGTTATTGGAAGGGAATTTTAAGAAAAATTATGCTTTAATGCTATACTAAGTGATTTTAAATAAAAAAACTTGGCCGATGCTTGTAGTAAGAGCATTGTAAGAAAAATTTGTGTTGAATGGTATAGTAAGGGAATTTTATGAAAAAATGATTGAAGGCTATAATTAGATAATTTGAAGAAATTCGTTGCACATGGCTATATTATGGGTATTTGAAGAAAAATAATGACCGGAGGTTATTGGAAGGGAATTTTAAGAAAAATTATGCTTTAATGCTATCCTAAGTGATTTTAAATAAAAAAACTTGGCCGATGCTTGTAGTAAGAGCATTGTAAGAAAAATTTGTGTTGAATGGTACAGTAAGGGAATTTTATGAAAAATAAAAAATGAATGCTATAGTAAGGGAATTTAAGAAAAATCATTGCTGAAGGCTATAATAAAAGAATTTGAAGAAAACAATGGTTCAAGGCTATGATAATGGAATATTTTAAAAAATTCAGAAAAAAGGCTATCTTAAGTGAATTTGAAGAAAAATAATGGTTGAAGGCTATAGTAAGGGACTTTTGTCCAAAATTATGCTAGAAGGATGTATTGAGATAATTGGATGAAATTCGTGGCAGTAAACGATAGAAAGGGAAATTGAAGAAAAATCATGGCTGAACGCTATAGTAAAAGAATTTGAAGAAAAAGCAAGGCTAAAGCCTGTTGTAATGGAAATATAAGAAAAACCATGGTTTAATGATATTGTAGTGGAATTTAAAGAAAAATCATAATTGAAAGCTATAGTTTTAGATTTGTTGTAAAATCTTGGCTGAAGTCAATAGTTAGAGAATGTAAAAAAAACTTTGGTTCATAGGCAATAAGTAAGGGAGTTTTAACGAAAAATTATGGCGAAAGGCTATAGAAAGGAATTTGAAGAAAAATTATGGTCTAACGCTTTAATAATGGAATTTTGAAAAAATTTACAACTAATTCTTATGGTAAGAGAATTTGAAGAAATTTTTGGCACAAGGCTATGGGAAGGGAATTTGATGAAAACTAACGGTTGAATGATATTGTTCGAGAATTTTAAGAAATATCACGGTTTAAGGCTATTGTAAGGGATTTTGAAGAAAAAAACTTGCCCAAAGGTTTTAGTATGCGTATTTATGAAACAATTAGTGTTAAAGGCTGGGAAGTTCAGGAATAATAAAAACTTAAGGCAATTGCAAGGGATTTTGAGGAAAACTTGTGGCTGAAGGGTATAGTAATTGAATTTTAAGAAAACTATGGTTGAGGGTGTAGTAAGGGAATTTTAAAGATAAACATGGAAGAAGCTATAGTAAGAGAATTTGAAGGAAAAAATGGTTGAAAGCTATAGTAAGGGACATCTCACAAAAAATAGACTAAAGGCTACTGTAAGGAAATTTGAAGAAATTCGTGGTGCAAGGCTATAGTTAGGGAATTTGAAGAAAAATCGTGGCTGAAGGCCTTAGTAAGAGAATTTTAGGAATAGTTATGGTCTATGGTTATAGTAAGGGAATTTAAAGAAAATAAGGGCTAGGGAATTTTAAGAAAACTTATGGTTTAAGGCTATAGTAATGGATTTTTAAAGAAAATAATGGTAGAAGGTTGTAATAAGAGAATTTTTATAAAATAAGAGTTGAATGTCATAGAGAGGGGATAATATGAAAAATATAAATTGATGGCTATAGTGATGTAATTTGAAGTAAAATCATAGCTAAAAGCATCGGTAAAAAAATTTGAAGAAAATGGTGTTTCAAGACTATAGTAAAAGAATTTTAAGAAAAATCTGGGCTAAAGTCTATGGTAAGGAATTTGAAGAGAAATCATGGATGAAGGCTATAGTAAAAGAATTTTGAGAAAAAAATAATTGAAGGCTATTGTTTGATAATTTTAAGAAATTCGATGAACAAGGCAGTAGTAAGGCTATTTGAAGATAAATAATGACTGAAGGCTATTGGAAGGGAATTTTAAGAAAACTCATGGGTAGTATGAGATTTTAAATGGAAAAACATGGTCGGAGCTTGTAGTATGAGAATTTTAAGAAAAATCAGAGTTGAACGGTGTAGCAAGGGAACCGTAAGAAAAATCAAAACCGAATGCTATGGTAATGGAATTTTTAGAAAAATCATTGCAGCAGGCTATACTAATAGAATTTGATGATAACAACTGTTCAAGGCTATCTTAAGGGAATATTTTCAAAAGTCATGAAAAAAGGCTATAGTAAGTGAATTTGAAGAAAAATAATGGTTGAAGGCTATAGCAAGGGACTTTTGAAAAAAAAATATGACTGAAGGATAGATTAAGATAATTTCAAGAAATTCGTGGCACAAGGCTATAGTAAGTGAATTTGAAGAAAAATCATGGATGAATGTTATAGTTAGGGAATTTTAAGAAAAATTATGGCTGAAGGCTATAGTAAGAGAATTTTAAGAAAAATCTTGGTTTAAGGCTATAATATTGGAATTTATAGAAAGATCATATTTTAAGGCTATAGTAAGAGATTTGAAGTACAATCATGGCTGAAGGCCATAGTAAGAGAATGAATAAAAAAATAGTGGTTAATAGGCTAGAAGTAAGGGAGTTTTAACAAAAATCATTGCCAAAGGCTACAGAAAAAATTTGAAGAGAAATCTCGGTCGAAGGCTATAGTAAAGGAATTTTGAGAAAAAAATGATTGAAGGCTATAATTAGATAATTTGAAGAAATTCGTTGTTCAAGGCTATATTAAGGGTATTTGAAGAAAAATAATGCCCATAGGCTATTGTAAGGGAATTTTAAGAAAAATCATTGTTTAACGCTCTACTATGGGATTTTAAATAAAAAAACTTGGCCGATGCTTGTAGTAAGAGAATTGTAAGAAAAATTTGAGTTGAAGGGTATAGTTAGGGAATTTTATGAAAAATAAAAACTGAATGCTATTGTAAGGGAATTATAAGAAAAATCATGTTTGCATGCTATGATAATAGTATTTGAAGAAAACTATGGTTCAAGACAATCATAGGGGAATATTTTAAAAAATCATGAAAAAAGGCTATAGTAAGTGAATTTGAAGAAAAATAATGTTGAATGCTATATTAAGGTACTTTAGACCAAAATTAAGATTGAAGGATATATAGAGATAATTTGAAGAAATTTGTGGCACTAAGCTATAGAAAAGGATTTTGTACAAAAATTATGGCTGAACGCTATAGTAAAAGA
Organism: Aristolochia fimbriata; assembly: GCA_019845555.1. Classification (NCBI taxonomy): domain Eukaryota; kingdom Viridiplantae; phylum Streptophyta; class Magnoliopsida; order Piperales; family Aristolochiaceae; genus Aristolochia; species Aristolochia fimbriata. Next base: position 27,391,570 of record CM034083.1, on the reverse strand, counting down.
ATTTGAAGAAAAGGCATGGCCGAAGGCTATAGTGAGGGAGATTTAAGAAAAATCATGGTTTAAGGATATAATAATGGAATTTAAAGTAATATCTTTATTGAAGGCTATAGTAAGAGATTTATAGTAAAATCATGGCTGAAGCTATAGTAAGAGAATATAAATAATACTTTGGTTCATAGTCTATATGTCAGGGAATTTTAACGAAAATCAAGGCGAAAGGCTATTGAAAGGAATTTGAAGTTAAATTATGGTCGAAGGCTATAGTAATGGAATTTTGAAAAAATTACGGCTAATTGTTATGGCAAGAGAATTTGAAGAAATGTTTGGCACAAGGATATGGGAAGGGAATTTGAAGAAAACTATGGTTGAATGATATTATAAGGGAATTTTAAGAAATGTCATGGTTTATGGCTATAGTAAGGGATTTTAAAGAAAAAAACTAGTCTGAGGGTTTTAGTAAGGATATTTAAGAAAAAATCGGAGTTGAAGGCTATTGTAATGGAATTTCAGGAAAAATTAAAACTAAAAGCTATAGGAAGGGATTTTGAGGAAAAATCGTGGCGGAAGCGTATAGTAATTGAATTTAAGAAAACTATTGTCGAAGGCAGTTGTAAGGGAATTTTAAAAAAAATGGAAAAAGGCTGTAAGGGAATTTGAAGGAAAAAGTGGTTGAAGTCTATAGTAAGGGACATCTCAGAAAAATCAGACTAAAGGCTAAGTAAGAGAATTTGAAGAAATTCATGGTACGAGGCTAAAGTTAGGGAATTTGAAGAAAAATAATGACAGATGGCCTAAGTAAGGGAATTTTAGGAATAATCATGGTGTAAAGTTATAAACTGGGAATTTAAAGAAAGTAGTGGCTCGGGAATTTTAGGCAAACTGATGGTTTAAGGCTATAGTAATAAATTTTTAAAGAAAATAATGGCTGAAGGTTGTAGTTAGAGAATTTTTGAAAAATAAGAGTTGAAGGCTATAGAGAGGGGATAATAGGAAAAATCTTAATTGAAGGCTATAGTAAGGGAATTTGATGTAAAATCATGGCTGAAAGCATTGGTCAAAGAGTTTGAAGAAAATGGCGGTTCAAGACTATTGTAAAAGAATTTAATAAAAAATCATGGCTAAAGGCTATAGTAAGAAATTTGAAGAGAAATCATGGTTGAAGGTTATAGTAATAGAGTTTTGAGAAAAAAATGATTGAAGGTTATAGTTAGATAATTTTAAGAAATTCGAAGAAAAATTTTAAGGGTATTTGAAGAAAAATAATGACTGATGGCTATTGGAAGGGAATTTTAAGAAAAATCATTGGTTAAGGCTATAGAACGAGATTTTAAATAAAAAAACTTGGTCGGTGCTTGGAGTATGAGAATTTTAAGAAAAATTAGAGCTGAACGGTGTAGTAAGGGAACCGTATGAAGAATCAAAACTGAAAGCTATGCTAAGAGAATTTTTAGAAAAATCATTGCAGTCGGCTATACTAATAGAATTTGATGAAAACTATTGTTCAAGGCTATCTTAAGGGAATACATTCAAAAATCATGAAAAAAGGCTATAGTAAGTAAATTAGAAGAAAAATAATGGTTGAAGGCTATAGTAGGGGACTTTTGACAAAAATTATGACTGAAGGACATATTAACATAAATTGAAGAAATTCATGGCACAAGGCTATAGTATGGGAATTTGAAGAAAAATCATGCATGAATGCTATAGTTAGGGAATTTTAAGAAATATCATGGCAGAAGGCTATAGTTAGGGAATTTTAAGAAAAATCATGGCAGAAGGCTTTAGTAAGAGAATTTTAAGAAAAATCATGGTTTAAGGCTATAATAATGGAATTTAAAGAAAACTCATAATTGAAGGCTATAGTAAGAGATTTGAAGTACAATCAAGGCTGAAGGCTATATTAAGAGAATGTAGAAACCAAATAGTGGTTAATAGGCTATAAGTAAGGGAGATTTAACGAAAATCAAGGCCGAAGGCTATAGAAAGGAATTAGAAGAGAAATCTAAGTCGAAGGCTATAGTAAAAGAATTTGGAGAAAAAAGTGATTGATGGCTATAATTAGATAATTTGAAGAAATTCGTTGCTCAAGGTTATATTAAGGGTATTTGAAGAAAAATAATGACCGAAGGCTATTGGAAGCGAATTTTAAGAAAAATCATGGTTTAATGCTCTTACTAAGGGATTTTAAATAAAAAATCTTGGCCAATGCTTGTAGTAAGAGAATTGTAAGAAAATTTTGAATTGAAGGGTATAGTGAGGGAATTTTATGAAAAATAAAAACTGAATGCTACAATAAGGGAATTATAAGAAAAATCATTGCTTCAAGATATAATAATAGAATTTGAAGAAAACTATGGTTCTATACTATCAAAGGGGAATATTTTCAAAAATGAAAAAAGGCTATAAGTTAGGGAGTTTTAACGAAAATCATGGTGAAAGGCTATAGAGAGGAATTTGAAGAGAAATCTTGGTCGAAGGCTATAGTAATGGAATTTTGAAAAAATTACGGCTAATTGCTATGGTAAGAGAATTTGAAAAAATTTTTGGCACAAGGATATGGGAAGGGAATTTGAAGAAAACTCATGGCTGAATGATATTGTAAAGGAATTTTAAGAAATATCATGGTTTTAGCCTATAGTAATTGAATTTTAAGAAAACTATTGTTGAAGGCTATAATAACAGAATTTTTTAAAAAAGATGGAAAAAGGCTATTGTAAGAGAATTTGAAGGAAAAAATGGTTAAAGGATATAGTAAGTGACATCTCAGAAAAATCAGACTAAAGGTTATTGTAAGAGAATTTGAAGAAATTCGTGGTACATGGTTATAGTTAGGGAATTTGTAGAAAAATCATATCTGATGGCCTTCGTAAGGGAATATTAGGAATAATCATTGTTTAGGTTATAATATGGGAATTTAAAGAAAATAATGGCTCGAGAATTTTAGGAAAACTGATGGTTTAAGGCCATAGTATTGGATTTTTAAAGAAAATAATGGCTGAAGGTCGTAGTAAGAGAATTTTTGAAATATAAGAGTTGAAGGCTATAGAGAGGGGATAATATGAACAATCTTAATTGAAGGCTATTGTCTAGGGAATTTGAAGTAAAATCATAGCTGAAAGCATTGGTCGAAGAATTTGAAGAAATTGGAGGTTCAAGACTATAGAAAAAGAATTTTAACAAAAATCATGGCGAAAGGCTATAGTAAGGATTTTGAAGAGAAATCATGGTTGAAGGCTACAGTAAAAGAATTTTGACAAAAAAATAATTGAAGGCTATAATTAGATAATTTTAAGAAATTCGTTGCAGAAGGCTATATTAAAGGTATTTGAAAAAAAATAATGACTGAAGGCTATTGGAAGGGAATTAAAGAAAAATCACGGTTTAACGCTATACTAAGGCATTTTTAATCAAAAAACTTGGCGGATGCATGTTGTAAGACCATTTTAAGAAAAATCGAAGATGAACAGCGTAGTAAGGGATCGTAAGAAAAATCAAAACTGAATGCTATGGTAAGGGAATTTTTTGCAAAATCATTGCAATAGGCTATACTAATAGAATTTGATGAAAACTATTGTTCAAGGCTATCTTAAGGGAATACTTTCAAAAATCTTGAAAAAAGGCTATAGTGAGTGAATTTGAAGAAAAATAATGGTTGAAGGCTACAGTAAGGACTTTTGAAAAAATTTATGACTGAAGGAAAGATTAAGATTATTTGAAGAAATTCGTGGCTCAAGGCTATAGTAAGGGAATTTGAAGAAAAATCAAGCACGAATGCAATAGTTAGGGAATTTGAAGAAAAATCATGGCAGAAGGCTATAGTAAGAGAATTTTAAGAAAAATCATGGTTTAAGGCTATAATAATGGAATTTAAAGAAAAATCATATTTGAAGGCTACAGTAAGATATTTGAAGTACAATCATGGCTGAAGGCTATAGTAAGAGATTGAAAAAAAATATAGTGGTTCACTGGCAATAAGTAAGGGAGTTTTAACGAAAAACATGGCTAAAGGCTATAAAAAGGAATTTAAAAAGAAATCTCAGTCGAAGGCTATTGGAAAGGAATTTTGAGAAAACAATTATTGAAGGCTATAATTAGAAAATTTGAGGAAATTCATTGCACAAGGCTATATTGAGGATATTTGAAGAAAAATAATGACCGAAGGCTATTGGAGGGGAATTTTAAGAAAAATCATGGTTTAACGCTATACTAGGGGATTTTAAATAAAAAAACTTGGCCGATGCTTGTAGTAAGAGAATTGTAAGAAAAATTTGAGTTGAAAGGTATAGTAACGGAATTTTATGAAAAATGAAAACTGAATGCTATAGTAAGGGAATTATAAGAAAAATCCTTGCTGCAGGGTATAATAATTGAATTTGAAGAAAACTATGGTTCAATACTATCGTAGGGGAATATTTTTTAAAATCTTGAAAAAAGGCTATAGTAAGCGAATTTGAAGAAAAATAATGTTGAATGCTATAGTAAGGGACTTTAGACCAAAATTATGATTGAATGATATTGAGATAATTTGAAGAAATTTGTGGCACTAAGCTATAGAAAGGAAATTTGTAGAAATATCATGGCTGAATGGTAGAATAAAAGAATTTGAAGAAAAGGCATGGCTGAAGGCTATAGTAAGGAAAATTTAAGTAAAATCATGGTTTAAGGATATAATATTGGAATTTATAGAAAAACCATAATTGAAGGCTATAGTAATAGATTTATAGTAAAATCATGGTTGAAGGCTATTGTAACAGAATGTAAAAAAAACCTTGGTTCATAGGCAATAAGTTAGGTAGTTTTAACGAAAATCAAGGTGATAGGCTATGGAAAGGAATTTGAAGAAAAATCATGGTCGAAGGCTATAGTAATGGAATTTTGAAAAAATTATGGCTAATTGCATTGGTAAGAGAATTTGAAGAAATTTTGGCACAAGGATATGGGAACGGAATTTGAAGAAAACTCATGGTTGAATGATATTATAAGGGAATTTTATTAAATGTCTTGGTTTTAGGCTAAAGTAATGGATTTTAAAGAAAAAATCTAGCCTGAAGGTTTTAGTAAGCAAATATAAGAAAAAATCAGAGCTGAAGGCTATTGTTATGGAATTTTAGGAAAAATTAAAACTAAAAGCCATAGTATGGGATTTTGAGGAAAAATCATGGCAGAAGGGTATAGTAATTGAATTTTAATAAAACTATTGTTGAAGGCAGTTGTATGAGATTTTTTAAAAAAATATGGAAAAAGGCTATAGTAAGAGAATTTGAAGGAAAAAGTGGTTGAAGCCAATAGTAGGGGACATCTCAGAAAAATTTGACTAAAGGCTATTGTAAGAATTTGAAAAAATTCGTGGGAGGTACAAGGATACAGTTAGGGAATTTAAAGAAAAATAGTGTCTGATGGCCTTAGTAAGGTTATTTTAGGAATAATCATGGTTTAAGGTTATAATATGGGAATTTAAAGAAAATAATGGCTCGGGAATTTTTGGTAAATTGATGGTTTAAGGCTATTGTAATGGATTTTTAAAGAAAATAATGGCTGAAGGTCATAGCAAGAGAATTTTTGAAAAATAATAGTCGAAGGCTATAGAGAGGGGATAATATAAAAGATCTTAATTGAAGGCTACAGTAAGGGAATTTGAAGTAAAATCATGGCTGAAAGCATTTGTCGAAGAATTTGAAGAATAAGGAGGTTCAAGACAATAGGAAAAGAATTTTAACAAAAATCATGGCCAAAGGCTATAGTAAGGGTTTTGAAGAGAAATCATGGTTGAAGGATATAGTAAAAGAATTTTGAGAAAAAAATGATTGAAGGCTACAGTTAGATAATTTGAAGAAATTCGTTGCACAAGGCTATATTAAGGGTATTTGAAGAAAAATAATGACCGAAAGCTAATGGAAGGGAATTTTAAGAAATACCATGGTTTAACGCTATACTAAGAGATTTTAAATAATAAAACTTGGCTGATGCTTGTTGTATGACAATTGTAAGAAAAACTTGAGTTGAAGGTAATAGTAACAGAATTAAATGAAAAATGAAAACTGAATGCTATAGTAAGGGAATTATAAGAAAAATCAGTGCTGCAGCTATAATAATAGAATTATAGGAAAACTGTGGTTCAATACTTTCATAATGGAAGATTTTCGAAAATGATGACAAAAGGCTATAGGATGTGAATTTGAAGAAAAATAATGTTGAATGCTATAGTAAGGGACTTCAGACCAAAATTATGATTATAGGATATATTGAGATAATTTGAAGAAATTTGTGGCACTAAGCTATGAAAGGAAATTTGTAGAAAAATCAAGGCTGAACAGTTGAGTAAAAGAATTTGAAGAAAAGGCATGGCTGAAGAGTAAAGTAAGGGAAATATAAGAAAAACCATGGTTTAAGGATAAAATAATGGAATTTAAAGAAAAATCATAATTGAAGGCTATAGTAAGAGATTTATAGTAAAATCATGGTTGAAGGCCATTGTAAGAGACTGTAAAAAAATCCTTGGTTCATTGGCGATAAGTTAGGGAGTTTTAACGAAAATCAAGGCGAAAGGCTATAGAAAGTAATTTGAAGAGAAATTATGGTCGAAGGCTATAGTGATGGAATTTTGAAAAAATTACGGCTAATTGCTATGGTAAGAGAATTTGAAGAAATTTTTGGCACAAGGATAAGGGAATGGAATTTGAAGAAAACTCATGGTTAAATGATATTATAAGGGAATTTTAATAAAAATCATTGTTTAAGGCTATGGTAAGGGATTTTAAAAAAAAAACAAGCCTGAAGGTTTTGGTTAGCATATTTAAGAAAAAATCACAGCTGAAGGCTATCGTAATGGAATTTTAGGAAAAATTAAAACTGAATGCTATAGTAAGGGATTTTGAGGAAAAATCGTGGCAGAAGGGTATAGTAATTGAATTTTAAGAAAACTATTGTCGAAGGCTGTTGTAAGGGAGTTTTAAAAAAAAAATGGAAAAAGGCTATAGAATTTGATGGAAAAAGTGGTTGAAGGCTGTAGTAAGGGACATCTCAGAAAAATCAGACTAAAGGCTATTGTAAGAGAATTTGAAGAAATTCATGGGTGGTACAAGGCTTTAGTTTGGGAATTTGAAGAAAAATCATGTCTGATGACCTTAGTGAGGTTATTTTAGGAATAATCATGGTTTAAGGTTATAATATGGGAATTTAAAGAAAATAATGGCTTCGGAATTTTAGGAAAACTCTTGGTTTAAGGCTATTATAATGGATTTTTAAAGAAAATAAGGGTTGAAGGTCGTAGCAAGAGAATTTTTGAAAAATAAGAGTTGAAGGCTATAGAGAGGGGATAACATGAAAAATCTTAATTGAAGGCTATAGTAATGGAATTTGAAGTAAAATCATAACTGAAGCATTGGTCGAAGAATTTGAAGAAAATGGAGGTTCTAGACAATAGAAAAAGAATTTTAACAAAAATCATGGCTAAAGGCTATAGTAAGGATTTTGAAGAGAAATCATGGTTGAAGGCTATAGTAAAAGAATTTTGAGAAAAAAATGATTGAAGGCTATAGATAAAAATTTTTAAGAAATTCGTTCCACTAGGCTATATTAGGGGTATTTGAAGAAAAATAATGACCGAAGGCAATTGGAAGGGAATTTTAAGAAAAATCATGGTTTAACGCTATACTAAGGGAGTTTTAATAAAAAAACTTGGCGAATGCTTGTTGTAAGAGTATTTTAAGAAAAATCAAAGCTGAAGAACGTAGTAAGAAATCGCAAGAAAAATCATAACTGAATGCTATGGTAAGGGAATTTTTAGCAAAATCTATGCAGCAGGCTATACTAATAGAATTTGATGAAAACTATTGTTCAAGTCTATCTAAAGGGAATACTTTCAAAAATCTTGAAAAAAGGCTAAAGTAAGTGAATTTGAAGAAAAATAATGGTTGAAGGCTATAGTAAGGGACTTTTGACAAAAGTTATGACTGAAGGAAAGATTAAGATAATTTGAAGAAATTCGAGGCACAAGGATATAGTAAGGGAATTTGAAGAAAAATCATGCATGAATGCTATAGTTAGGGAATTTGAAGAAAAATCATGGCAGAAGGCTATAGTAAAAGAATTTTAAGAAAAATCATGGTTTAAGGCTATAACAATGGAATTTATAGAAAGATCATATTTTAAGGCTATAGTAAGAGATTTGAAGTACAATCATGGCTGAAGGCTTTAGTAAAAGATTGTAAAAAAAAATAGTGGTTCATAGGCTATGAGTAAGGGAGTTTTAACGAAAATCATGGCCAAAGGCTATAGAAAGGATTTTGAAGAGAAATCTCAGTCGAAGGCTACAGTAAAGGAATTTTGAGAAAACAATTATTGTAGGCAATAATTAGATAATTTGAAGAAATTCGTTGCACAAGGCTATATTGAGGATATTTGAAGAAAAATAATGACTGAAGGCTATTGGAGGGGAATTTTAAGAAAAATCATGGTTTAACGCTATACTAAGGGATTTTAAATAAAAAAACTTGGCCGATGCTTGTAGTAAGAGAATTGTAACAAAAATTTGAGTAGAAGGGAATAGTAAAGGAATTTTATAAAAAATATTGCATGGGAATTAAAAGAAAAATCATTGTTGCATGCTATAATAATAGCACTATAAGAAAACTATGGTTCAATACTTTCGTAGGAGAATATTTTTGAAAATGATGACAAATGTCTATAGTATGTGAATTAGAAGAAAAATAATGTTGAATGCTATAGTAAGGGACTTCAGACCAAAATTAAGATTAAAGGATATATTGAGATAATTTGAAGAAATTTGTGGCACTAAGCTATATAGAGGAAATTTGTAGAAATAACATGGCTGAACAGTAGAGTAAAAGAATTTGAAGAAAAGGCATGGCTGAAGGCGATAGTAAGGGAAATATAAGAAAAACCATGGTTTAAGGACATAATAATCGAATTTGAAGAAAAATCATAATTGAAGGCTACAGTAAGAGATTTATAGTAAAATCATAGTTGAATGCTATTGTAAGAGAATGTAAAAAATTCCTTGGCTCATTGGGTATAAGTAAGGGAGTTTTAACGAAAATCAAGGTGAAAGGCTATAGAAAGGAATTTGAAGAGAAATCAAGGTCGAAGGCTATAGTGATGGAATTTTGAAAAAATTACGGCGATTTGCTATGGTAAGAGAATTTGAAGAAATTTTTGGCACAAGGAAATGGGAAGGGAATTTCAATAAAACTCATGGTTGAATGATATTATAAGGGAATTTTCTATAAATGTCATGGTTTAGGCTATAGTAAGGGATTTTAAAGAAAAAAACTAGCATGAAGGTTTTAGTAAGCTTATTTAAGAAAAAATCAAAGCTAAAGGCTATAGTAATGGAATTTCAGGAAAAAGAAAAACTGAAAGCTATAGTCAGGGATTTTGAGAAAAAATCGTGGCGGAAGGGTATAGTAATTGAATTTTAAGAAAACTATTGTCGAAGGCTGTTGAAAGGGAATTTATTAAAAAATATGGAAAAAGGCTATAGTAAGAGATTTTGTAGGAAAAAGTGGTTGAAGCCTATAGTAAGGCTATTTGAAGAGAATTTGAAGAAATTCGTGGGTGGTACAAGGATTTAGTTTGGGAATTTGAAGAAAAATCATGTCTGATGACCTTAGTAAGGTTATTTTAGGAATAATCATGGTTTAAGGTTATAATTTGGGAATTTAGAGAAAATAATGGCTTGGGAATTTTAGAAAAACTGATGGTTTATGTCTATTGTAATGGATTTTTAAAGAAAATAATGGCTGAAGGTCGTTGCAAGAGAATTTTTGAAAAATAAGAGTTGAAGGCTATAGATAGGGGATAATATGAAAAATCTATATTGAAGGCTATAGTAAGGGAATTTGAAGTAAAATCATGGCTGGAAGCACTGGTCGAAGAATTTGAAGAAAATGGAGGTTCAAGACAATAGTAAAAGAATTTTAACAGAAATCATGGCAAAAGGCTATAGTAAGGATTTTGAAGAGAAATCATGGTTGAAGGCTATAGTAAAAGAATTTTGAGAAAATAAAAATTGAAGGCTATAGTTAGAAATTTTTAAGAAATTCGTTCCACAAGGCTATATTATGGGTATTTGAAGAAAAATAATGATCGAAGGCTATTGGAAGGGAATTTTAAGAAAAATCATGGTTTAACGCTATACTAAGGGATTTTTAATAAAAAAACTTGGCAGATGCTTGTTGTAGGAGCATTTTAAGAAAAATCAAAGCTGAACAGTGTACTAAGAGATCGTAAGAAAATTCAAAACTGAATGCTATGGTAAGGGAATTTTTAGCAAAATCATTGGAGCTGGCTACACTAATAGAATTTGATGAAAACTATTGTTCAAGGCCATCTAAAGGGAATACTTTCAAAAATCTTGAAAAAAGGCTATTGTAAGTGAATTTGAAGAAAAATAATGGTTGAATGCTACAGTAAGGGACTTTTGACAAAAGTTATGACTGAAGGAAAGATTAAGATAATTTGAAGAAATTCGTGGCACAAGGATATAGTAAGGGAATTTGAAGAAAAATCATGCATGAATGCTATAGTTAGGGAATTTGAAGAAAAATAATGGCAAAAGGCTATAGTAAAAGAATTTTAAGAAAAATCATGGTTTAAGGCTATAACAATGGAATTTATAGAAAGATCATATTTTAAGGCTATAGTATGAGATTTATAATAAAATCATGGTTGAAGGCTATTGTAAGAGAATGTAAAAAAATCCTTGGCTCATTGGCTATAAGTTAGGGAGTTGTAACGAAAATCAAGGCGAAAGGGTATAAGAAGGAATTTGAAGTGAAATCATGGTCTAAGGCTATAGTGATGGAATTTTGAAAAAATTACGGCTAATTGCTACGGTATGAGAATTTGAAGAAATTTTTGGCACAAGGATATGGGAAGGGAATTTTAAGAAAACTCATAGTTGAATGATATTATAAAGGAATTTTAATAAATGTCATGGTGTAAGGCTATAGTATGGGATTTTAAAGAAAAGAACTAGCCTGAAGGTTTTAGTAAGCATATTTAAGAAAAAAATCAGGGCTGAAGGCTATTGTTATGAAATTTCAGGAAAAATTAAAACTGAAAGTCGTAGTAAGGGATTTTGAGGAAAAATCGTGGCGGAAGGGTATAGTAATTGAATTTTAAGAAAACTATTGTTGAAGGCTGTTGCAAGGGAATTTTTACAAAAATATGGAAGAAGGCTATAGTAAGAGAATTTCAAGGAAAAGGTGGTTGAAGGCTATAGTAAGGGACATCTCAGAAAAATCAGACTTAAGACTATTGTAAGAGAATTTGAAGAAGTTCGTGGGTGGTACAAGGCTATAGTTAGGAAATTTGAAGAAAAATCGTGTCTGATGGCCTTAGTAAGGTTATTTTAGGAATAATCATGGTTTAAGGTTGTAATATGGGAATTTAGAGAAAATATTGGCTCAGAAATATTAGGAACCCTGATGGTTTAAGGCTATTGTAATGGATTTTGAAAGAAAATAATGGCAGAAGGTCATAGCAAGAGAATTTTTAAAAAATAATAGTTGAAGGCTACAGAGAGGGGATAATATGAAAGATCTTAATTGAAGGCTATAGTAAGGGAATTTGAAGTAAAATCATGGCTGAAAGCATTTGTCGAAAAATTTGAAGAATATGGAGGTTCAAGTCAATAGGAAAAGAATTTTAACAAAAATCATGGCTAAAGGCTATCGTAAGGATTTTGAAGAGAAATCATGGTTGAAGGATATAGTAAAAGAATTTTGAGAAAAAAATGATTGAAGGCTATAGACAAAAAATTTTAAGAAATTCGTTGCACAAGGCTATATTAAGGGTATTTGAAGAAAAATAATGACCGAAGGCTATAGGAAGGGAATTTTAAGAAAAATCATGGTTTAATGCTATACTAAGAGATTTTAAATAATAAAACTTGGCCGATGCTTGTTGTATGAGAATTGTAAGAAAAATTTGAATTAAAGGGTATTGGAACAAAATTTTTTTAAAAATAAAAACTGAAAGCAATAGTGATGGAATTATAAGGAAAATCATTGCTGCAGGCAATAATAATTGAACTATAAGAAAACTATGGTTCAATACTTTCATAGGGGAATATTTTCAAAAATCATGGCAAAAGGCTATAGTATGTGTATTTGAAGAAAAATAATGGTGAATGCTAATGTAAGGGATTTCAGACCAAAATTATGATTAAAGGATATATTGAGATAATTTGAAGAAATTTGTGGCACTAAACTATAGAAAGCAAATTTGTGGCACTAAACTATAGAAAACAAATTTGTAGAAAAATCATGGCTGAACGGTAGAGTAAAGGAATTTGAAGAAAAGGAATGGCTGAAGGCAATAGTAAGGGAAATATAAGAAAAACCATGGTTTAAGGATATAATAATGGAATTTAAAGAAAAATCATAATTGAAGGCTACAATATGAGATTTATAATAAAATCTTGGTTGAAGGCTATTGTAAGAGAATGTAAAAAAATCCTTGGCTCATTGGCGTTAAGTTAGGGAGTAGTAATGAAAATCAAGACAAAAGGGTATAGAAAGGAATTTGAAGAGAAATCATGGTCGAAGGCTATAGTGATGGAATTTTGAAAAAATTACGGCTAATTGCTACGGTAAGAGAATTTGAAGAAATTTTTGGCACAAGGATATGGGAAGGGAATTTTAAGAAAACTCATAGTTGAATGATATTATAAAGGAATTTTAATAAATGTCATGGTGTAAGGCTATAGTATGGGATTTTAAAGAAAAGAACTAGCCTGAAGGTTTTAGTAAGCATATTTAAGAAAAAATCAGGGTTGAAGGCTATTGTTATGAAATTTCAGGAAAAATTAAAACTGAAAGCCGTAGTAAGGGATTTTGAGGAAAAATCGTGGCCGAAGGGTATAGTAATTGAATTTTAAGAAAACTATTGTTGAAGGCTGTTGCAAGGGAATTCTTACAAAAATATGGAAGAAGGCTATAGTAAGAGAATTTGTAGGAAAAAGTGGTTGAAGCCTATTGTAAGGTTATTGTAAGAGAATTTGAAGAAATTAATGGGTGGTACAAGAATTTAGTTTGGGAATTTGAAGAAAACTAATGTCTGATGACCTTAGTAAGGTTATTTTAGGAATAATCATGGTTTTAGGTTATAATATGGGAATTTAGAGAAAATAATGGCTTGGGAATTTTAGGAAAACTGATGGTTTAAGTCTATTGTAATGGATTTTTAAAGAAAATAATGGCTGAAGGTCATAGCAAGAGAATTTTTGAAAAATAAGAGTTGAAGGCTATAGAGACGGGATAATATGAAAAATCTTAATTGAAGGTTATCGTAAGGGAATTTAAAGTAAAATCATGGCTGGATGCATTGGTCAAAGAATTTGAAGAAAATGGAGGTTCACGACAATAGTAAAAGAATTTTAACAAAAATCATGGCTAAAGGCTATAGTAAGGATTTTGAAGAGAAATCATGATTGAAGGATATAGTAAAAGAATTTTGAGAAAAAAATGATTGAAGGCTATAGTTAGAAATTTTTAAGAAATTCGTTCCACAACGCTATATTAAGGGTATTTGAAGAAAAATAATGATCGAAGGCTATTGGAAGGGAAGTTTAAGAAAAATCATGGTTTAACGCTATACTAAGGGATTTTTAATAAAAAAACTTGGCTGATGCTTGTTGTAGGAGCATTTTAAGAAAAATCAAAGCTGAACAGTGTACTAAGAGATCGTAAGAAAATTCAAAACTGAATGCTATGGTAAGGGAATTTTTAGCAAAATCATTGGAGCTGGCTATACTAATAGAATTTGATGAAAACTATTGTTCAAGGCTATCTAAAGGGAATACTTTCAAAAATCTTGAAAAAAGGCTATTGTAAGTGAATTTGAAGAAAAATAATGGTTGAATGCTACAGTAAGGGTCTTTTGACAAAAATTATGACTGAAGGAAAGATAAAGATAATTTGAAGAAATTCGTGGCACAAGGCTATTGTAAGGGAATTTGAAGAAAAATTATTCATGAATTCTATAGTTAGGGAATTTAAAGAAAAATCATTGCAGAAGGCTATAGGAAGAGAATTTTAAGAAAAATCATGGTTTAAGGCTATAATAATGGAATTTAAAGAAAAATCATATTTGAAGGCTATAGTACTAGATTTGAAGTACAATCATGGCTGAAGGCTATAGTAAGAGATTGTAAAAAAAAATAGTGGTTCACAGGCTATAAGTAAGGCAGTTTTAACGAAAATCATGGCCAAAGGCAATAGAAAGGAATTTGAAGAAAAATCTCAGTCGAAGGCTATAGTAAAGGAATTTTGAGAAAACAATTATTGAAGGCGATAATTAGATAATTTGAAGAAATTCATTGCACAAGGCTATATTGAGGATATTTGAAGAAAAATAATGGTTTAACGCTATACTAAGGGATTTTAAATAAAAAACTTGGCCGATGCTAGTAGAAAGAGAATTGTAAGAAAAATTTTAGTTGAAGGGAATAGAAATGGAATTTTATGAAAAATGAAAACTGAATGCTATAGTAAGGGAATTATAAGAAAAATCATTGCAGTAGGCTATAATAATAGAAATATAAGAAAACTATGGTTCAATACTTTCATAGGGGAATATTTTCGAAAATGATGACAAAAGGCTATAGTATGTGAATTTGAAGAAAAATAATGTTGAATGCTATAGTAAGGGACTTCAGACCAAAATTATGATTAAAGGATATATTGAGATAATTTGAAGAAATTTGTGGCACTAAGCTAAAGAGTGCAAATTTGTAGAAAAATCATGGCTGAATGGTAGAGTAAAAGAATTTGAAGAAAAGGCATGTCTAAAGGCTATAGTAAGGGAAATATAAGAAAAACCATGGTTTAAGGATTTAGTAGTGGAATTTAAAGAAAAATCATAATTGAAGGCTATAGTAAAAGATTTATAGTAAAATCATGGTTGAAGGCTATTGTAAGAGAATGTAAAAAAATCGTTGGCTCATTGGCTATAAGTTAGGGCGTTGTAACGAAAATCAAGGCGAAAGGGTATAGAAAGGAATTTGAAGAGAAATCATGGTCGAAGGCTATAGTGAAGGAATTTTGAAAAAATTACGGCTAATTGCTACGGTAAGAGAATTAGAAGAAATTTTTGGCACAAGGATATGGGAAGGGAATTTTAAGAAAACTCATAGTTGAATGATATTATAAGGGAATTTTAATAAATGTCATGGTTTAAGGCTATAGTATGGGATTTTAAAGAAAAAAATTGCCTGAAGGTTTTAGTAAGCATATTTATGAAAAAATCAGAGCTGAAGGCTATTGTTATGAAATTTCAGGAAAAATTAAAACTGAAAGCCATTGTAAGGAATTTTGAGGAAAAATCGTGGTGGAAGGGTATAGTAATTGAATTTTAAGAAAACTATTGTTGAAGGCTGTTGCAATGGAATTTTTACAAAAATATGGAAAAAGGCTAAAGAAAGAGAATTTGAAGGAAAAAGTGGTTGAAGGCTATAGTAAGGGACGTCTCAGAAAAATCATACTAAAGGCTATTGTAAGAGAATTTGAAGAAATTTGTGGGTAGTACAAGGCTACAGTTAGGGAATTTGAAGAAAAATTGTGTCGGATGGCCTTAGTAAGGTTATTTTATGAATAATCATGGTTTAAGGTTATAATATGGGAATTTAGAGAAAATATTGGCTCAAAAATTTTAGGAACACTGATGGTTTATGGCTATTGTAATGGCTTTTGAAAGAAAATAATGGCAGAAGGTCATAGCAAGAGAATTTTTGAAAAATAATAGTTGAAGGCTATAGAGAGGGGATAATATGAAAGATCTTAATTGAAGGCTATAGTAAGGGAATTTCACGTAAAATCATAGCTGAATGCAATTGTCAAAAAATTTGAAGAATAAGGAGGTTCAAGTCAATAGGAAAAGAATTTTAACAAAAATCATGGCTAAAGGCTATAGTTAGGATTTTGAAGAGAAATCATGGTTGAAGGATATAGTAAAAGAATTTTGCGAAAAATATGATTGAAGGCTACATATAGAAAATTTTAAGAAATTCGTTGCACAAGGCTGTATTAAGGGTATTTGAAGAAAAATAATGCCCGAAGGCTATTGGAAGGAAATTTTAAGAAAAATCATGGTTTAACGCTATACTAAGATATTTTAAATAATAAAACTTGGCCGATGCTTGTTGTATGAGAATTGTAAAAAAAATTTGAATTGAAGGGTATTGTAACGGAATTTTTTGAAAAATAAAAGCTGAATGCAATAGTGAGGGAATTATAAGAAAAATCATTGCTGCAGGCAATAATAATAGAACTATAAGAAAACTATGGTTCAATACTTTCATAGGGGAATATTTTCGAAAATCATGACAAAAGGCTATAGTATGTGAATTTGAAGGAAAATAATGTTGAATGCTAAAGTAAGCGATTTCAGACCAAAATTATGATTAAAGGATATTTTGAGATAATTTGAAGAAATTTGTGGCACTAAACTATAGAAAGCAAATTTGTAGAAAAATCATGGCAGAAGCCTATAGTAAGGGAAATATAAGAAAAACCATGGTTTAAGGATATAATAATGGAATTTAAAGAAAAATAATAATTGAAGGCTACAGTAACAGATTTATAGTAAATTCATGGTCGAAGGCTATTGTAAGAGAATGTAAAAAGTTTCTTGGCTTTTTGGCTATAAGTTAGGGAGTTTTAACGAAAATCAAGGTGAAAGGCTATAGAAAGGAATTTGAAGAGAAATCAAGGTCGAAGGCTATGGAGATGAAATTTTGAAAAAATTACGGCTAATTGCTATGGTAAGAGAATTTGAAGAAATTTTTGGCAAAAGGATAACGGAAGGGAATTTGAAGAAAAGTCATGGTTGAATGTTATTATAAGGGAATTTTAAGAAATGTCATGGTTTAAGGCTATAGTAAGGGATTTTAAAGAAAAAATTTAGCCTGAAGGTTTAAAGTAAGCATATTTAAGAAAAAATCAGAGGTGAAAGCTATATAAATGGAATTTCAGGAAAAATTAAAACTGAAAGCCTTAGTAAGGGATTTTGAGGAAAAATCGTGGCGGAAGGGTATAGTAATTGAATTTTCAGAAAACTATTGTCGAAGGGTGTTGTAACGGAATTTTAAAATAAATATGGAAAAAGGATATAGTAAGAGAATTTGAAGGAAAAAGTGGTTGAAGGCTGTAGTAAGGGACTTGTCAGAAAAATCAGACTAAAGGCTATTGTAAGAGAATTTGAAGAAATTCGTGGGTCGAACAAGGCTTTAGTTTGGGAATTTGAAGAAAAATTATGTCTGATGACCTTAGTAAGGTTATTTATGGAATAATCACGGTTTAAGGTTATAATATGGGAATTTTAAAGAAAATAATGGCTCAGGAATTTTTGGAAAACTGATGGTTTAAGTCTATTGTAAAGGATTTTTAAAGAAAATAATGGTTGAAGGTCGTAGCAATAGAATTTTTGAAAAATAAGAGTTGAAGGCTATAGAGAGGGGATAATATGAAAAATCTTAATTGAAGGCTATAGTAAGGGATTCTGAAGTAAAATCATGGCTGGAAGCATTGGCCGAAGAATTTGAAGAAAATGGAGTTTCAAGACAATTGTAAAAGAAGTTTAACAAAAATCATGGCTAAAGGCTATAGTAAGGATTTTGAAGAGAAATCATGGTTGAAGGCTATAGTAAAAGAATTTTGAGAAAAAAATGATTGAAGGCTATAGTTAGATAATTTTAAGAAATTCGTTGCACAAGGCTATATTAAGGTATTTGAAGAAAAATAATGACAGAAGGGTATTGCTAGGGAATTTTAAGAAAAATCATGGTTTAACGCTATAGTAAGGGATTTTTTTAAAAAAACATGGCGCATGCTTGTTGGAAGAGCATTTTAAGAAAAATCAAAGTTGAACAGCGTAGTAAGGGATCGTAAGAAAAATCAAAACTGAATGCTATGGTGAGGGAATTTTTAGCGACATCATTGCAGCAGGCTATACTAATAGAATTTGATGAAAACTAATGTTCAAGGCTATCTTAAGGGAATACATTCAAAAATATTGAAAAAAGGCTATAGTAAGTGAATTTGAAGAAAAATAAAGGTTGAAGGCTATAGTAAGGGACTTTTGACAAAAATTATGACTGAAGGAAAGATTAAGATAATTTGAAGAAATTCGTGGCACAAGGCAATAGTAAGGGAATTTGAAGAAAAATCATGCATGAATGCTATAGTTAGGGAATTTGAAGAAAAATCATGGCAGGAGGCTATAGTAAGAGAATTTTAAGAAAAATCATGGTTTAAGGCAATAATAATGGAATTTAAAGAAAAATCATATTTGAAGGCTATAGTAAGAGATTTGAAGTACAGTCACATGGCCGAAGGCTATAGTAAAAGATTGTAAAAAAAAATAGTGGTTCATAGGCTATAAGTAAGGGAGTTTTAACAAAAATCTTGGCCAAAGGCAATAGAAAGGATTTTGAAGAGAAATCTCGGTCGAAGGCTACAGTAAAGGAATTTTGAGAAAACAATTATTGAAGCCTATAATTAGATAATTTGAAGAAATTCGTTGCACAAGGCTATATTGAGGATATTTGATGAAAAATAATGACCGAAGGCTATTGGAGGGGAATTTTAAGAAAAATCATGGTTTAACGCTAAACTAAAGGATTTTAAATAAAAAAACTTGGCCGATGCTTGTAGTAAAAGAATTGTAAGAAAAAATTGCGTTGAAGGGAATAGTAACAGAATTTTATGAAAAATGAAAACTGAATCCTATAGTAAGGGAATTATAAGAAAAATCATTGATGTAGGCTATAATAATAGAATTATAAGAAAATTACGGTTCAATACTATCATAGGGGAATCTTTTCGAAAATCATGACAAAAGGCTATAGTAAGAGAATTAGAAGAAATTTTTTTGTTGAATGCTATAGTAACGGACTTTGGACCAAAATTATGATTAAAGGATATATTGAGATTATTTGATGAAATTTGTGGCACTAAGCTATAGAAAGGAAATTTGTAGAAAAATCATGGCAGAACAGTAGAGTAAAAGAATTTGAAGAAAAGGCATGGTCGAAGGCTATAGTAAGGGAAATATAAGAAAAAACATGGTTTAAGGATATAATAATGGAATTTAAAGAAAAATCATAATTGAAGGCTATAGTAAGAGATTTATAGTAAAATCATGGTTGAAGGCTATTGTAAGAGAATGTAAAAAAATCCTTGGTTCATTGGCCATAAGTTAGGGAGTTTGAACGAAAATCAAGGCGAAAGGCTATAGAAAGGAATTTGAAGAGAAATCATGGTCGAAGGCTATAGTGATGGAATTTTGAAAAAATTACAGCTAATTGCTTTGGTAAGAGAATTTGAAGAAAACTCATGGTTGAATGATATTATAAGGGAATTTTAATAAAAATCATGGTTTAAGGCTATGGTAAGGGATTTTAAAAAAAAAATTAGCCTGAAGGTTTTAGTAAGCATATTTAAGAAAAAATCAGAGCTGAAGGCTATAGTAATGGAATTTCAGGAAAAATTAAAATTGAAAGCTATAGTAAGGGATTTTGAGGAAAAATCGTGCCGGAAGGGTATAGTAATTGAATTTTAAGAAAACTATTGTCGAAGGCTGTTGTAAGGGAATTTTAAAAAAAATATGGAAAAGGCTATAGTAAGAGAATTTGATGGAAAAAGTGGTTGAAGGCTATAGTAAGGGACATGTCAGAAAAATCAGACTAAAGGCTATTGTAAGAGAATTTGAAGAAATTCATGGGTGGTACAAGGCTTTAGTTTGAGAATTTGAAGAAAAATCATGTCTAATGACCTTATTAAGGTTATTTATGAAATAATCATGGTTTAAGGTTATAATATGGGAATTTTAAAGAAAATAATGGCTTGGGAATTTTAGGAAAACTGATGGTTTAAGGCTATTGAAATGGATTTTTAAAGAAAATAATGGCTGAAGGTCATAGCAAGAGAATTTTTGAAAAATAAGAGTTGAAGGCTATAGAGAGGGGATAATATGAAAAATCTTAATTGAAGGCTATAGTATAGGAATTTGAAGTAAAATTATGGCTGGAAGCATTTGTCGAAGAATTTGAAGAAAATGGAGGTTCAAGACAACAGTTGTTTCACCAAAAATCTGCCAGTCCGCGAAGAGGCGCGACCGAGAGAATATTTCAATTTCTTTAGAATAATTTGTGTTTTTACAATGTGTGTGGGTCAGGAAAAAGCGAGTTCACTCTCCTATGCTTCCTCTGATTCGATCTTCGTGTGAATTTGGTGAAGTTTTGGCTTCTGGCAAGTCATCGTCTAAGTTGAGTTCTGGGAATGAGGGTGCACGATCTAGTGTGGCTTTAGTCGGTCGGACGGAAGTATTTGTGTTCCGTGTGTTTCGACTTGTGACATTGTCGGCAAACGTGTAGAGCTGCTCCAGATGAACTGTTGGACAATGCTCTGCGAGTTGCTGAACTTCTCTGGTTTTAGAGAGCTTCTGTGCGCAGAGTTTCTTCTCGGTGAAGGGATTTTTAGACCTCCGTTCGAGAGAGAAAGAACTTCTGTGTGTTAAGTATTTTCTCAGCAAGAGCTCTCGAATTTTATTTTTTTCCAACCTCTGTGCGTGAAAGTTCTTCTCGATGAAGGAATTTCAGAGCTTCGTTTTGAGAGAGTGCTTCTGATGGTTCTTCTAGATGAAGGATTTTTCAGACCTTCATTTTGAGAGAGAGCTTCTGATGGTACTTCTCGATGAAGGATTTTTTAGACCTTCATCTCAAGAGAGAGCTTCTATGCGTGAATGATCACTTCGACTTCTATTTTTCCGAACCCCAAAATTTTCCAACCCTTGAAACAGAACGCTTCTTGCTATTTGTTGCAGAGTCTGTCTGATTGTTGTGGATTTTTCCAGGGAAAGGGGATTACGTTCCCCTTTCTGCTGAGGGAGTTGAGGAAGAAGAGGGGAGGAGGAAGACCAGGATCGTGGTCCCCCTTTTTCTCCTTTAGTTAACGACCTGGCATTGGTCTTTTGACCGTTTGAGGAGGCTGATGTGTACTCCGGTTGCTGACTGGTGCTGACTCGATGACTTCCTGCTGATTGTGTTGTCGACTGTGCTGATGACGTGATGACGCTGCTGGACTTCGCGATGGGCTGCAGCGACGAACTCCAAAAATTGATAGAGACTGCCCATGATCGTTGTTTGATGGATCGGTGGGTTGTTGGACTCGTCAAAATTGGGCTATGCACATTTTGGTGCATACAATAGTAAAAGAAGTTGAACAAAAATCATGGCTAAAGGATATAGTAAGGATTTTGAAGAGAAATCATGGTTGAAGGCTATAGTAAAAGAATTTTGAGAAAAAAATGATTGAAGGCTATAGTTAGAAATTTTTAAGAAATTCATTCCATAAGGCTATATTAATGGTATTTGAAGAAAAATAATGATCGAACGCTATTGGATGGGAATTTTAAGAAAAATCATGGTTTAACGCTATACTAAGGGATTTTTAATAAAAAAACTTGGCCGATGCTTGTTGTAAGAGTATTTTAACAAAAAACAAAGCTGAACAGCATAGTAAGGGATCGTAAGAAAAATCAAAACTGAATGCTAAGGTAAGAGAATTTTTAGCAAAATCATTGCAACAGGCTATACTAATAGAATTTGATGAAAACTATTGTTCAAGGCTATCTTAAGGGAATACTTTGAAAAATATTGAAAAAAGGCTATAGTAAGTGAATTTGAAGAAAAATAATGGTTGAAGGCTACAGTAAGGGACTTTTGACAAAAATTATGACTGAAGGAAAGATAAAGATAATTTGAAGAAATTCATGGCACAAGGGTATAGTAAGGGAATTTGAAGAAAAATCATGCATGAATGCTATTGTTAGGGAATTTGAAGAAAAATTATGGCAGAAGGCAATAGTAAGAGAATTTTAAGAAAAATCAAGGTTTAAGGCTATAATAATGGAATTTATAGAAAAATTATATTTTAAGGCTATAGTAAGAGATTTGAAGTACAATCATGGCTGAAGGCTTTAGTAAAAGATTGTAAAATAAAATAGTGGTACATAGGCTATAAGTAAGGGAGTTTTAACAAAAATCAAGGCCAAAGGATTTTGAAGAGAAATCTAGGTCGAATGCTAAAGTAAAGGAATTTTGAGAACACAATTATTGAAGGCTATATTCGATAATTTTAAGAAATTAGTTTCGCAAGGCTATATTGAGGATATTTGAAGAAAAATAATGACTGAAGGCTATTGGAGGGGAATTTTAACAAAAATCATGGTTTAACGCTATACTAAGGGATTTTAAATAAAAAAACTTGGTCGATGCATGTAGTAAGAGAATTGTAAGAAAAATTTGAGTTGAAGGGAATCACAATGGAATTTTATGAAAAATGAAAATTGAATGCTATAGTGAGGGAACTATAAAAAAAATCATTGCTGCAGGCCACAACAATAGAATTATAAGAAAACTATGGTTCAATACTATCATAGGGGAATATTTTCGAAAATCATGACAAAAAGATATAGTAAGTGAATTTGAAGAAAAATAATGTTGAATGCTTTAGTAAGGGACTTTAGACTAAAATTATGATTAAAGGATATATTGAGATAATTTGAAGAAATTTTTGGCACTAAGCTATAGAAATGAAATTTGTAGAAAAATCATGGCTGAATGGTAGAGTAAAAGAATTTGAAGAAAAGGCATGGTTGAAGGCTATAGTAAGGGAAATATAAAAAAAAACCATGGTTTAA
Organism: Aristolochia fimbriata; assembly: GCA_019845555.1. Lineage (NCBI taxonomy): Eukaryota > Viridiplantae > Streptophyta > Magnoliopsida > Piperales > Aristolochiaceae > Aristolochia > Aristolochia fimbriata. The sequence goes on along the minus strand of CM034083.1, from coordinate 27,368,845 downwards.
GGATATAATAATGGAATTTAAAGAAAAATAATAATTGAAGGCTACAGTAACATATTTATAGTAAATTCATGGTTGAAGGCTATTGTAAGAGAATGTAAAAAGTTCCTTGGCTCACTGGCTATAAGTTAGGGAGTTTTAGCGAAAATCAAGGTGAAAGGCTATAGAAAGGAAAGTGAAGAGAAATCATGGTTGAAGGCTATAGTGATGGAATTTTGAAAAAATTACGGCTAATTCCTATGGAAAGAGAATTTGAAGAAATTGTTGGCGTTAGAATATGGGAAGGGAATTTGAAGAAAACTCATGGTTGAATGATATTATGGCTATAGTAAGGGATTTTAAAGAAAAATACTAGCCTGAAGGTTTTGTAAGCATATTTAAGAAAAAATCAAAGCTAAAGCCTATAGTAATGGAATTTTAGGAAAAATTAAAACTGAAAGCTATAGTAAGGGATTTTGAGGAAAAAATCATGGCGGAAGGGTATAGTAATTGAATTTTATGAAAACTATTGGCGAAGCCTATTGAAAGGGAATTTTTTAAAAAATATGGAAAAAGGCTATAGTAAGAGAATTTGAATGAAAAAGTGGTTGAAGGCTATAGTAAGGGACATGTCAGAAAAATCAGACTAAAGGCTATTGTAGGAGAATTTGAAGAAATTCGTGGGTGGTACAAGAATTAAGTTTGGGAATTTGAAGAAAAATCATGTCTGATGACCTTAGTAAGGTTATTATAGGAATAATCATGTTTTAAGGTTATAATATGGGAATTTAGAGAAAATAATGGCTCAGGAATTTTAGGAAAACAGATGGTTTAAGGCTATTGTAATGGATTTTAAAAGAAAATAATGGCGGAAGGTCGTAGCCAGAGAATTTTTGAAAAATAAGAGTTGAAGGCTATAGAGAGGGGATAATATGAAAAATCTTAATTTAAGGCTATAGTAAGGGAATTTGAAGTAAAATCATGGCTGGAAGCATTGGTCGAAGAATTTGAAGAAAATGGACGTTCAAGACAATAGTAAAAGAATTTTAACAAAAATCATGGCTAAAGGCTATAGTTAGAAATTTTTAAGAAATTCGTTCCTGAAGGCTATATTAAGTGTATTTGAAGAAAAATAATGACCGAAGGCAATTGGAAGGGAATTTTAAGAAAAATCATGGTTTAATGCTATACTAAGGGATTTTTCATAAAAAATCTAGGCCGATGCTTGTTGTAAGAACATTTTAAGAAAAATGAAAGTTGAACAGTGTAGTAGGGAATCGTAAGAAAAATCAAAACTGAATGCTATGGTAAGGGAACTTTTAGAAAAATCAATGCAGTAGGCTATACTAATAGAATTTTTTGAAAACTATTGTTCAAGTCTATCTTAAGGGAATACTTTCAAAAATCTTGAAAAAAGGCTACAGTAAGTGAATTTGAAGAAAACTAATGGTTGAAGGCTACTGTAAGGGACTTTTGACAAAAATTATGACTGAAGGAAAGATTAAGATAATTTGAAGAAATTCATGGCACAAGGGTATAGTAAGGGAATTTGAAGAAAAATCATGCATGAATGCTATAGTTAGGGAATTTGAAGAAAAATTATGGCAGGAGGCTATAGTAAGAGAATTTTAAGAAAAATCATGGTTTAAGGCTATAATAATGGAATTTATAGAAAAGTTATATTTTAATGCTATAGTAAGAGATTTGAAGTACAATCATGGCTGAAGGCTTTAGTAAAAGATTGTAAAAAAAAATAGTGGTACATAGGCTATAAGTAAGGGAGTTTTAACAAAAATCATGGCAAAAGGCTATAGCAAGGATTTTGAAGAGAAATCATGGTTGAAGGCTATAGTAACGGAATTTTGAGAAAACAATTATTGAAGGCTATAATTAGATAATTTGAAGAAATTCGTTGCACAAGGCTATATTGAGGATATTTGAAGAAAAATAATGACCGACGGCTATTGGAGGGGAATTTTAAGAAAAATCTTGGTTTAATGCTATACTAAGGCTATTGTAATGGAATTTTGAAAAAAATACGACTAATTGCTATGGTAAGAGAATTTGAAGAAATTTTTGGCACAAGTATATGGGAAGGGAATTTGAAGAAAACTCATGGTTGAATGATATTAAAAGGGAATTTTAATAAATGTCATGGTTTAAGGCTATAGTAGGTGATTTTAAAGAAAAATACATGCCTGAAGGTTTTGTAAGCATATTTAAGAGAAAATCAAAACTAAAGCCTATAGTAATGGAATTTCAGGAAAAATTAAAATAGAAAGCTATAGCAAGGGATTTTGAGGAAAAAATCATGGCGGAAGGGTATAGTAATTGAATTTTATGAAAATTATTGTTGAAGGCTATTGAAAGGGAATTTTTTAAAAAATATGGAAAAAGGCTATAGTAAGTGAATTTGAAGGAAAAAGTGGTTGAAGGCTATAGTAAGGGACATGTCAGAAAAATCAGACTAAAGGCTATTGTAGGTTAATTTGAAGAAATTCGTGGGTGGTACAAGGATTTAGTTTGGGAATTTGAAGAAAAATCATGTCTGATGACCTTAGTAAGGTTATTTTAGGAATAATCATGGTTTAAGGTTATAATATGGGAATTTAGAGAAAATAATGGCTTGGAAATTTTTGAAAAACTGAAGGTTTAAGTCTATTGTAATGGATTTTTAAAGAAAATAATGGCTGAAGGTCGTAGGAAGGGAATTTTTGTAAAATAAGAGTTGAAGGCTATGGAGAGGGGATAAATCATAATTGAAGGCTATAGTAAGGGAATTTGAAGTAAAATCATGGCTGCAAGCATTGGACGAAAAATTTGAAGAAAATGGAGGTTCAAGACAATAGTAAAAGAATTTTAACAAAAATCATGGCAAAAGGCTATAGCAAGGATTTTGAAGAGAAATCATGGTTGAAGGCTATAGTAACGGAATTTTGAGAAAACAATTATTGAAGGTAATAATTAGATAATTTAAAGAAATTCGTTGCACAAGGCTATATTGAGGATATTTGAAGAAAAATAATCACCGATGGCTATTGGAGGGGAATTTTAAGAAAAATCTTGGTTTAACGCTATACTAAGGGATTTTAAATAAAAAAACTTGGCCAATGCCTGTAGTAAGAGAATTGAAAAAAAAAAAATGAGTTGAAGGGAATCCTAATGGAATTTTATGAAAAATGAAAACTGAATGCTATAGTGAAGGAATTATAAGAAAAATCATTGTTGCAGGCTAAAATAATAGAATTATAAGAAAACTATGGTTCAATACTATCATAGGGGAATATTTTCGAAAATCATGACAAATAGCAATAGCAAGAGAATTTGAAGAAAAATAATGTCGAATGCTATAGTAAGGGACTTTAGACCAAAATTATGATTAAAGGATATATTGAGATAATTTGATAAAATTTGTGGCACTAAGCTATAGAAAGGAAATTTGTTGAAAAATCATGGCTGAACGGTAGAGTAAAAGAATTTGAAGAAAAGGCATGGTTGAAGGCTAGAATAAGGGAAATTTAAGAAAAATCATGGTTTAAGGATATAACAATGGAATTTAAAGAAAAATCAAAATTGAAGGCTATAGTAAGGGATTTATAGTAAAATCATGGTTGAAGGCTATTGTAAGAGTGTAAAAAAATCCTTCGTTCACTGGCTATAAGTTAGGGAGTTTTAATGAAAATTAAGGGGAAAGGCTATAGAAAGGAATTTGAAGAGAAATCCTGGTCGAAGGCAATAGTAATGGAATTTTGAAAAAATTACGGTTAATTGCTATGGTAAGAGATTTTGAAGAAATTTTTGGCACAAGCATAAGGGAAGGGAATTTGAAGAAAAGTCATGGCTGAATGATATGATAAGGGAATTTTATGAAATGTCATGGTTTAAGGCTAAAGTAAGGGATTTAAAAGAAAAAAACTAGCCTGAAGGTTTTAGTAAGCATATTTAAGAAAAAATCAGAGCTAAAGGCTATAGAAATGGAATTTCAGGAAAAATTAAATCTGAAAGCTATAGTAAGGAATTTTGAGGAAAAATCGTGGTGGGTGGGTATAGTAATTGAAGTTTAAGAAAACTATTGTCGAAGGGTGTTGTAACGAAATTTTAAAAAAATAAGGAAAAAGGCGATAGTAAGAGAATTTGAAGGAAAAAGTGGTTGAAGGCTGTAGTAAGGGACATGTCAGAAAAATCAGACTAAAGGCTATTGTAAGAGAATTTGAAGAAATTTGTGGGTGGTACAAGGCTTTAGTTTGGGAATTTGAAGAAAAATCATGTTTGATGACCTTAGTAATCTTATTTTAGGAATAATCATGGTTTAAGGTTATAATATGGGAATTTAAAGAAAATAATGGCTTGGGAATTTTAGGAAAACTCAAGGTTTAAGGCTATTATAATGGATTTTTAAAGAAAATAATGGTTGAAGGTCGTAACAAGAGAAATTTTGAAAAATAAGAGTTGAAGGCTATAGAGAGGGGATAATATGAAAAATCTTAATTGAAGGCTATAGTAAGGGAATTTCAAGTAAAATCATAGCAAGAAACTTTGGTCGAAGAATTTGTAGAAAATGGAGGTTCAAGACAATAGTAAAAGAATTTTAACAAAAATCATGGCTAAAGGCTATAGTAAGGATTTTGAAGAGAAATCATGGTTGAAGGCTATAGGAAAAGAATTTTGAGAAAAAATGATTGAAGGCTATGGTTAGAAATTTATAAGAAATTTGTTCCACAAGGCTATATTAAGGGTATATGAAGAAAAATAATGACCGAAGGCTATTGGAAGGGAATTTTAAGAAAAATCATGGTTTAATGCTATACTAAGGGAATTTTATAAAAAAACTTGGCGGATGCTTGTTGTAAGAGTATTTTAAGAAAAATCAAAGCTGAACAGCGTAGTAAGGAATCGTAAGAAAAATCAAAACTGAATGCAATGGTAAGGGAATTTTAAGCAAAATCAATGCAACAGGCTATACTAATAGAATTTGATGAAAACTATTGTTCAAGTCTATCTAAAGGGAATACTTTCAAAAATCTTGAAAAAAGGCTATAGTAAGTGAATTTGAAGGAAAATAATGGTTGAAGGCTACAGTAAGGGACTTTTGACAAAAGTTATGACTGAAGGAAAGATTAAGATAATTTGAAGAAATTCGTGGCACAAGGTTATAGTAAGGGAATTTGAAGATAAATCATGCATGAATGCTATAGTTAGGGAATTTGAAGAAAAATCATGGCAGAAGGCTATAGTAAGAGAATTTTAAGAAAAATCAAGGTTTAAGGCAATAATAATGGAATTTATAGAAAAATTATATTTTAAGGCTATAGTAAGAGATTTGAAGTACAATCATGGCTGAAGGCTTTAGTAAAAGATTGTAAAGAAAAATAGTGGTACATAGGTTGTAAGTAAGGGAGTTTTAACGAAAATCAGGGCCAAAGGCAATAGCAAGGATTTTGAAGTGAAATCTCGGTCGACGGCTATAGTAAAGGAATTTTGAGAAAACAATTATCGAAGGCTATAATTAGATAATTTGAAGAAATTCGTTGTACAAGGCTATATTGAGGATATTTGAAGAAAAATAATGACCGACGGCTATTGGAGGGGAATTTTAAGAAAAAACTTGGTTTAACACTATACTAAGGGATTTTAAATAAAAAACCTTGGTCGATGCTTGTATTAAGAGAATTTAAAGAAATATTTGAGTTGAAGGGAATCGTTACAGAATTTTATGAAAAATGAAAACCGAATGCTATAGTGAGGGAATTATAAGAAAAATCATTGCTGCAGGCTACAATAATAGAATTATAAGAAAACTATGGTTCCATACTATCATAGGGGAATATTTTCGAAAATCATGACAAAAGGCAATAGTAAGTGAATTTGAAGAAAAATAATGTTGAATGCTATAGTAAGGGACTTTAGACCAAAAGTATGATTAAAGGATATATTGAGATAATTTGAAGAAATTTGTGGCACTCAACATATTGAAAGGATATTTGTAGAAAAATCTTGGCTGAACAGTAGAGTAAAAGAATTTGAAGAAAAGGCATGGTTGAAGGCTAGAGTAAGGGAAATTTAAGAAAAATCATGGTTTAAGGATATAATAATGGAATTTAAAGAAAAATCATAATTGAAGGCTATAGTAAGGGATTTATAGTAAAATCATGGTTGAAGGCTATTGTATGAGAATGTATAAAAAAACCTTGGTTCATAGCCTATAAGTTAGAGAGTTTTAACGAAAATCAAGGAGAAAGGCTATGAAAAGGAATTTGAAGAGAAATCATGGTCAAAGGCTCTAGTAATGGAATTTTGAAAAAATTACGGCTAATTGCAATGGTAAGAGAATTTAAAGAAATTTTTGACACAAGGATATGGGAAGGGAATTTGAAGAAAACTGATGGTTGAATGATATTATAAGGGAATTTTAATAAATGTCATGGTTTAAGTCTATAGTAAGGGATTTTAAAGAAAAAACTAGCCTGAAGGTTTTAGTAAGCATATTTAAGAAAAAATCAGAGCTGAAGGCTATTGTTATGCAATTTCTGGAAAAATTAAAACGGAAAGCCGTGGCAAGGGATTTTGAGGAAAAATTGAGGCAGAAGGGTATTGTAAATGAATTTTAAAAACTATTGTTGAAGGCTGTTGTAAGGGAATTTTAAAAAAATATGGAAAAAGGCTATAGTAAGAGAATTTGATGGAAAAAGTGGTTGAATGCTCTAGTAAGGGACATGTCAGAAAGATCAGACTAAAGGCTATTGTAAGAGAATTTGAAAAAATTCTTGGGTGGTACAAGGCTTTAGTTTGGGAATTTGAAGGAAAATCTTGTCTGATGACCTTAGTAAGGTTATTTTAGGAATAATCATGGTTTAAGGTTATAATATGGGAATTTAAATAAAATAATCGCTCAGGAATTTGAAGTAAAATCATGGCTGGAAGCATTGGTCGAAGAATTTGAAGAAAATGGAAGTTCAAGACAATAGTAAAAGAATTTTAACAAAAATCATGGCTAAAGGCAATAGTAAGGATTTTGAAGAGAAATCATGGTTGAAGGCTATAGTAAAAGAATTTTGAGAAAAAAATGATTGAAGGCTACGGTTAGATAATTTTAAGAAATTCGTTGCACAAGGCTATATTAATGGTACTTGAAGAAAAATAATGATCGAAGGCTATTTGAAGGGAATTTTAAGAAAAATCCTGGTTTAACGCTATCCTAAGGGATTTTTAATAAAAAAACTTGGCCAATGCTTGTTGTAAGAGCATTTTAAGAAAAATCAAAGCCGAACATCGTAGTAAAGGATCATAAGAAAAATCAAAACTGAATGCTACGGTAAGGGAATTTTTAGCAAAATCATTGCAGCAGGCTATACTAATAGAATTTGAGGAAAACTATTATTCAAGGCTATCTTAAGGGAATACTTTCTAAAATCTTGAAAAAAGGCTATAGTAGGTGAATTTGAAGAAAAATAATGGTTGAAGGCTATAGTAAGGAACTTTTGACAAAAATAATGACTGAAGGAAAGATTAAGATAATTTGAAGAAATTCGTGGCACAAGGCTATAGTAAGGGAATTTGAAGAAAAATCATGCATGAATGCTATAGTTAGGGAATTTGAAGAAAAATCATGCATGAATGCTATAGTTAGGGAATTTGAAGAAAAATCATGGCAGCAGGCTATAGTAATTGAATTTTAAGAAAAATCATGGCTCAAGGATAAAATAATGGAATTTAAAGAAAAATCATATTTGAAGGCTATAGTAAGTGATTTGAAGTACAATCATGGATGAAGGCTATAGTAAAAGATTGTAAAAAAAAATAGTGGTTCATAGGCTATAAGTAAAGGAGTTTTAACGAAAATCATGGCCAAAGGCTATAGAAAGGATTTTGAAGAGAAATCTCGGTCGAAGGCTATAGTAAAGGAATTTTCAGAAAACAATTATTGAAGACTATAATTAGATAATTTTAAGAAATTCATTGCGCAGGGCTTTATTGAGGATATTTGAAGAAAAATAATGACCGAAGGCTATTGGAGGGGAATTTTAAGAAAAATCATGGTTTTATGCTATAGTAAGGAATTTTAAATAAAAACACTTGGTCGATGCTTGTTGTAAGAGAATTATATGAAAAATTTGAGTTGAAAGGAATCATAACTGAATTTTATGAAAAATGAAAACTGAAAGCTATAGTAATGGAATTATAAGAAAAATCATTGCTGCTGGCTATAATAATAAAATTACAAGAAAACTATGATTCAATACTATCATAGGGGAATAATTTCAAAAATCATGACAAAAGGCTATAGTAAGTGAATTTGAAGAAAAATAATGTTGAATGCTATAGTAAGGCACTTTAGACCAAAATTATGATTAAAGGATATATTGAGATAATTTGAAGAAATTTTTGGCACTAAGCTATAGAAAGGAAATTTTTAGAAAAATCATGGCTGAACGGTAGAGTTAAAGAACTTGAAGAAAAGGCTTGGTAGAAGGCTACAGTAAGAGAAATTTAAGAAAAATCATAATTGAAGGCTATAGTAAGAGATTTATAGTAAAAGCATTGTTGAAGGCTATTGTAAGAGAATGTAAATAAAACCTTGGTTCACCGGCTATAAGTAAGAGAGTTGTAACGAAAATCAAGGCGAAAGGATATGGAAAGGAATTTGAAGAGAAATCGTGGTCGAAGACTATAGTAATGGAATTTTGAAAAAATTACGGCTAATTGCTATGGTAAGAGAAATTGAAGAAATTTTTGGCACAAGGATATGGGAAGGGAGTTTGAAGAAAACTCTTGGTTGAATGATATTGTACGAGAATTTAAAGAAATGTCATGGTTTAATGCTATAGTAAGGGACTTTAAAGAAAAAAAACTTGCCTAAATGTTTTAGTAAGCATATTTAAGAAAAAATCAGAGCTAAAGGCTATAGTAATGGAATTTTAGGAAAAATTAAAATTGAAAGCTATAGTAAGGGATTTTGAAGAAAAATAGTGGCAGAAGGGTATAGTAATTGACTTTTAAGAAAACTATTGTCGAAGGCTGCTGTAAGGGAATTTTAAAAAAAATATAGAAAAAGGGTATAGTAGGAGAATTTGAAGAAAAAAGTGGTTGAAGGCTATAGTAAGGGACATCTCAAAAAAATTGAACTAAAGGTTATTGTAAGAGAATTAGGAGAAATTCGTGGGTGGTACAAGGCTAAAGTTTGTGAATTTGAAGAAAAATCATATTTGATGACCCTAGTAAGGTTATTTTAGGAATAATCATGGTTTAAGGTTATAATATGGGAATTTGAAGAAAATATGGCTCGGGAATTTTAGGAAAACTAATGGTTTAAGGCTATTGTAATGGATTTTTAAAGAAAATAATGGCTAATGGTCGTAGCAAGAGAATTTTTAAAAAATAAGAGTTGAAGGCTATAGAGAGGGGATAGTATGAAAAATCTTAATTGAAGGCTATAGTAAGGGAATTTGAAGTAAAATCATGGCTGGAAGCATTGGTCGAAGAATTTGAAGAAAATGGAGGTTCAAGACAATAGTAAAAGAATTTTAACAAAAATCATGGCTAAAGGCTATAGTAAGGATTTTGAAGAGAAGTCATGGTTGAAGGCTATAGTAAAAGAATTTTGAGAAAAAACTGAATGAAGGCTATAGTTAGATAATTTTAAGAAATTCGTTGCACAAGGATATATTATGGGTATTTGAAGAAAAATAATGACCGAAGGCTATTGGAAGGGAATTTTAAGAAAAATCTTGGTTTAACGCTGTACTAAGGGATTTTTAATAAAAAAACTTGGCCGATACTTGTTGTAAGAGCGTTTTAAGAAAAATCAAAGTTGAACATCGTAGTAAGGGATCGTAAGAAAAATCAAAACTGAATGCTATGGTAAGGGAATTTTTATCAAAATCATTGCAGCCGACTATACTAATAGAATTTGATGAAAACTATTGTTGAAGGCTATCTTAACGGAATACTTTCAAAAATCTTGAAAAAAGGCTATAGTAAGTGAATTTGAAGAAAATTAATGGTTGAAGGCTATAGTAAGGGACTTTTGAAAAAAATTATGACTGAAGGAAAGATTAAGATAATTTGAATAAATTCGTGGCACAAGGCTATAGTAAGGGAATTTGAAGAAAAATCATGCATGAATGCTTTAGTAAGGGAATTTGAAGAAAAATCATGGAAGAAGGCTATAGTAAGTGAATTTTAATAAAAATCATGGTTCAAGGCTATAATAATGGAATTTAAAGAAAAATCATATTTGAAGCCTATAGTAAGAGATTTGAAGAACAATCATGGATGAAGGCTATAGTAAAAGATTGTAAAAAAAAATAGTGGTTCATAGGCTATAAGTAAAGGAGTTTTAACGAAAATCAAGGCCAAAGGCTATAGAAAGGATTTTGAAGAGAAATCTCAGTCGAAGGCTATAGTAAAGGAATTTTGAGAAAACAATTATTGAAGGCTATAATTAGATAATTTGAAGAAATTCGTTGCGCAAGGCTATATTGAGGATATTTGAAGAAAAATAATGACCTAAGGCTATTTGAGGGGAATTTTAAGAAAAATCATGGTTTAACACTATACTAAGGGATTTTAAATAAAAAAACTTGGCCGATGCTTGTAGTAAGAGAATTGTAAGAAAATTTTGAGTTGAAGGGAATAGTAACAGAATTTTATGAAAAATGAAAACTGAATGCTATAGTAAGGGAATTATAATAAAAATCATTGCTGCTGGCTATAATAATAGAATTATAAGAAAACTATGGTTCAATACTATCATAGGGGAATATTTTCAAAAATCATGACAAAAGGCTATAGTAAGTGAATTTGAAGAAAAATAATGTTGAATGCTATAGTAAGGGACTTTAGACCAAAATTATGATTAATAGATATATTGAGATAATTTGTAGAAATTTTATACACTAAGCTATAGAAAGGAAATTTGTAGAAAAATCATGGCTGAACGGTAGAGCAAAAGAATTTGAAGAAAAGGCATGGCTGAAGGCTATAGAAAGAGAAATTTAAGAAAAATCATTGTTTAAGGATGTAATAATGGAATTCAAAGAAAAATCATAATTGAAGGCTATAGTAAGAGATTTATTGTAAAAGCCTTGTTGAAGGCTATTGTAAGAGAATGTAAATAAAACCTTGGTTCATAGGCTATAAGTGAGAGAGTTTTAACGAAAATCAAGGCGAAAAGATATGGAAAGGAATTAGAAGAGAAATCATGGTCGAAGGCTATAGTAATGGAATTTTGAAAAAATTACGGCTAATTGCTATGGTAAGAGAATTTGAAGAAATTTTTGGCACAAGGATATGGGAAGGGAATTTGAAGAAAACTCATGGTTGAATGATATTGTACGAGAATTTTAAGAAATGTCATGGTTTAAGGCTATAGTAAGGGATTTTAAAGAAAAAAACTGGCCTGAATGTTTTAGTAAGCATATTTAAGAAAAAATCAGAGATGAAGGCTATAGTTATGGAATTTTAGAAAAAATTAAAATTCAAAGCTATAGTAAGGGATTTTGAAGAAAAATAGAGGCAAAAGGGTATAGTAATTGACTTTTAAGAAAACTATTGCCGAAGGCTTCTGTAAAGGAATTTTTAAAAAAATATGGAAAAAGGGTATAGTAAGAGAATTTGAAGGAAAAAGTGGTTGAAGGCAATAGTAAGGGACATCTCAGAAAAATCGAACTAAAGTCTATAGTAAGAGAATTTGGAGAAATTCGTGGGTGGTACAAGGCTTTAGTTTGGGAATTTAAAGAAAAATCATATTTGATGACCCTAGTAAGGTTATTTTAGGAATAATCATGATTTAAAGTAATAATATGGGAATTTAAAGAAAATAAGGCTCGGGAATTTTAGGAAAACTAATGGTTTAAGGCTATTGTAATGGATTTTTAAAGAAAATAATGGCTGATTGTCGTTGCAAGAGAATTTTTGAAAAATAAGAGTTGAAGGCTATTGAGAGGGGATAATATGAAAAATCTTAATTGAAGGCTATAGTAAGGGAATTTGAAGTAAAATCATGGCTGGAAGCATTGGTCGAAGAATTTGAAGAAAATGGAGGTTCAAGACAATAGTAAAAGAATTTTAACAAAAATCATGGCTAAAGGCTAAAGTAAGGATTTTGAAGAGAAGTCATGGTTGGAAGCTATAGTAAAAGAATTTTGAGAAAAAAATGATTGAAGGCTATAGTTGGATAATTTTAAGAAATTCGTTGCACAAGGATATATTATGGGTATTTGAAAAAAAATAATGACCGAAGGCTATTGGAAGGGAATTTTAAGAAAAATCTTGGTTTAACACTATACTAAGGGATTTTTAATAAAAAAACTTGGCCGATGCTTGTTGTAAGAGCATTTTAAGAAAAAACAAAGCTGAACATCGTAGTAAGGGATCGTAAGAAAAATCAAAACTGAATGCTATGGGAAGGGAATTTTTAGCAAAATCATTGCAGCGGGCTATACTAATAGAATTTGATGAAAACTATTGTTCAAGGCTATCTTAAGGGAATACTTTCAAAAATCTTGAAAAAAGGCTATAGTAAGTTAATTTGAAGAAAATTAATGGTTGAAGGCTATAGTAAGGGCATTTTGACAAAAATTATGACTGAAGGAAATATTAAGATAATTTGAATAAATTCGTGGCACAAGGCTATTGTAAGGGAATTTGAAGAAAAATCATTCATGAGTGCTATAGTTAGGGAATTAGAAGAAAAATCATGGCAGAAGGCTATAGTAAGTGAATTTGAAGAAAAATCATCGTTCAAGGCTATTATAATGGAATTTTAAGAAAAATCATATTTGAAGGCTATAGTAAGAGATTTGAAGAACAATCATGGATGAAGGCTATAGTAAAAGATTTGAAAAAAAATAGTGGTTCATAGGCTATAAGTAAAGGAGTTTTAACGAAAATCAAGGCCAAAGGCTATAGAAAGGATTTTGAAGAGAAATCTCAGTCGAAGGCAATAGTAAAGGAATTTTGAGAAAATAATTATTGAAGGCTATAATTAGATAATTTGAAGAAATTCGTTGCGTAAGGCTATATTGAGGATATTTGAAGAAAAATAATGACCTAAGGCTATTTGAGGGGACTTTTAAGAAAAATCATGGTTTAACACTATACTAAGGGATTTTAAATAAAAAAACTTGGCCGATACTTGTAGTAAGAGAATTGTAAGAAAATTTTGAGTGGAAGGGAATCATAACAGAATTTTATGAAAAATGAAAACTGAATGCTATAGTAAGGGAATTATAAGAAAAATCATTGTTGCAGGCTATAATAATAGAATTATAAGAAAACTATGGTTCAATACTATCATAGGGGAATAATTTCAAAAATCATGACAAAAGGCTATAGTAAGTGAATTTGAAGAAAAATAATGTTGAATGCTATAGTAAGGGACTTTAGACCAAAATTATGATTAACAGATATATTGAGATAATTTGTAGAAATTTTTGGCACTAAGCTATAGAAAGGAAATTTGTAGAAAAATCATGGCTGAACGGTAGAGCAAAAGAATTTGAAGAAAAGGCATGGCTGAAGGCTATAGAAAGAGAAATTTAAGAAAAATCATTGTTTAAGGATGTAATAATGGAATTCAAAGAAAAATCATAATTGAAGGCTATAGTAAGAGATTTATAGTAAAAGCATGGTTGAGTGCTATTGTAAAGGAATGTAAATAAAACCTTGGTTCATAGGCTATAAGTGAGTGAGTTTTAACGAAAATCAAGGCGAAAGGATATGGAAAGGAATTTGAAGAGAAATCATGGTCGAAGGCTGTAGTAATGGAATTTTGAAAAAATTACGGCTAATTGCTATGGTAAGAGAATTTGAAGCAATTTTTGGCTCAAGGATAAGGGAAGGGAATTTGAAGAAAACTCATGGTTGAATGATGTTGTAAGATAATTTTAAGAAATGTCATGGTTTAAGGCTATAGTAAGGAATTTTAAAGAAAAAAACTAGCCTGAATATTTTAGTAAGCATATTTAAGAAAAAATCAGAGCTGAAGGCTTTAGTAATGGAATTTCAGGATAAATTAAAATTGAAAGCTATAGTAAGGAAGTTTGAAGAAAAATAGTGGCAGAACGGTATAGTAATTGACTTTTAAGAAAACTATTGTCAAAAACTGCTGTAAGGGAATTTTAAAAAAAAATATGGAAAAAGGCTATAGTAAGAGAATTTGAAGAAAAAGTGGTTGAAGGCAATAGTAAGGGACATCTCAGAAAAATCGAACTTAAGGCTATTATAAGAAAATTTGGAGAAATTCGTGGGTGGTACAAGGCTTTTGTTTGGGAATTTGAAAAAAAATCATATTTGATGACCCTAGTAAGGTTATTTTAGGAATAATCATGGTTTAAAGTTATAATATGGGAATTTAAAGAAAATAAGGCTCGGGAATTTTAGGAAAACTAATGGTTTAAGGCTATTGTAATGGATTTTTAAAGAAAATAATGGTTGATGGTCGTAGCAAGAGAATTTTTAAAAAATAAGAGTTGAAGGCTATAGAGAAGGGATAATATGAAAAATCTTTATTGATGGGTATAGTAAGGGAATTTGAAGTAAAATCATGGCTGGAAGCATTGGTCGAAAAAAATGAAGAAAATGGAGGTTCAAGACAATAGTAAAAGAATTTTAACAAAAGTCATAGTTAAAGGCTATAGTAAGGATTTTGAAGAGAAGTCATGGTTGAAGGCTAGATTAAAAGAATATTAAGAAAAAAATGATAGAAGGCTATAGTTAGATAATTTTAAGAAATTTGTTGCACAAGGATATATTATGGGTATTTGAAGAAAAATAATGACTGAAGGCTATTGCAAGGGAATTTTAAGAAAAATCTTGGTTTAACGCTATTCTAAGGGATTTTTAATAAAAAAACTTGGCCGATGCTTGTTGTAAGAGCATTTTAAGAAAAATCAAAGCTGAGCATCGTAATAAGGGATCATAAGAAAAATCAAAACTGAATGCTATGGTAAGGGAATTTTTAGCAAAATCATTGCAGCAGGCTATACTAATAGAATTTGATGAAAACTATTGTTCAAGGCTATCTTAAGGGAATACTTTTTAAAATCTTGAAAAAAGGCTAAGTGAATTTAAAGAAAATTAAAGGTTGTAAGGGACTTTTGACAAAAATTATGACTGAAGGAAAGATTAAGATAATTTCAAAAAATTCGTGGCACAAGGCTTTTGTAAGGGAATTTGAAAAAAAATCATGCATGAATTCTATAGTTAGGGAATTTGAAGAAAAATCATGGCAGAAGGCTATAGTAAGTGAATTTGAAGAAAAATCATCGTTCAAGGCTATTATAATGGAATTTTAAGAAAAATCATATTTGAAGGCTATAGTAAGAGATTTGAAGAACAATCATGGATGAAGGCTATAGTAAAAGATTTGAAAAAAAATAGTGGTTCATAGGCTATAAGTAAAGGAGTTTTAACGAAAATCAAGGCCAAAGGCTATAGAAAGGATTTTGAAGAGAAATCTCAGTCGAAGGCAATAGTAAAGGAATTTTGAGAAAATAATTATTGAAGGCTATAATTAGATAATTTGAAGAAATTCGTTGCGCAAGGCTATATTGAGGATATTTGAAGAAAAATAATGACCTAAGGCTATTTGAGGGGACTTTTAAGAAAAATCATGGTTTAACACTATACTAAGGGATTTTAAATAAAAAACTTGGTCGATGCTTGTAGTAAAAGAATTTTTAGAAAAATTTGTGTTGAAGGGAATCGTAACGGAATTTTATGAAAAATGAAAACTGAATGCTATAGTAAGGGAATTATAAGAAAAATCATTGTTGCAGGCTATAATAATAGAATTAAAAGAAAGCTATGGTTCAATACTATCATAGGGGAATATTTTAGAAAATCATGACAAAAGGCTATAGCAAGTAAATTTGAAGAAAATTAATGTTGAATGCTGTAGTAAGGTACTTTAGACCAAAATTATGATTAAAGGATATATTGAGATAATTTGAAGAAATTTTTGGCACTAAGCTATAGAAAGGAAATTTTTAGAAAAATCATGGCTGAACGGTAGAGTAAAAGAACTTGAAGAAAAGGCTTGGCTGAAGGCTTCAGTAAGAGAAATTTAAAAAAAATCATGGTTTAAGGATATAATAATGGAATTTTAAGAAAAATCATAATTGAAGGCTATAGTAAGAGATTTATAGTAAAATCATGGTTTAACGCTATTGTATGAGAATGTGAAAAAAACCTTGGTTCGTAGTCTATAAGTTAGAGAGTTTTAACGAAAATCAAGGCGAGAGGCTATAGAAAGGAATTTGAAGAGAAATCAAGGTCGAAGGCTATAGTAATGGAATTTTGAAAAAATAACGGCTAATTGCTATGGTAAGAGAATTTGAATAAATTTTTGGCACAAAGATATGGGAAGGGAATTTGAAGAAAACTCATGGTTGAATGATATTGTAAGAGAATTTTAATAAATCTCATGGTTTAAGGCTATAGTAAGGGATTTTAAAGAAAAAAAACTAGCCTGAATGTTTTAGTAAGCATATTTAAGAAAAAATCAGAGTTGAAGGCTATAGTAATGGAATTTTAGGAAAAATTAAAATTGAAAGCTATAGTGAGGGATTTTGAAGAAAAATAGTGGCAGAAGGGTATAGTAATTGAATTTTAAGAAAACTATTGTCGAAGGCTGTTGTAAGGGAATTTAAAAAAAAATATGGAAAAAGGTTATAGTAAGAGAATTTGAAGGAAAAGTGGTTGAAGGCTATAGTAAGGGACATCTCAGAAAAATCAAACTAAAGGCTATTGTAAGAGAATTTGAAGAAATTTGTGGGTGGTACAAGGCTTTAGTTTGGTAATTTCAAGAAAAATCATATTTGATTATTTTAGGAATAATCATGGTTTAAGATTATAATATGGGAATTTTAAGAAAATAAGGCTGGGGAATTTTAGGAAAACTAATGGTTTAAGGCTATTGTAATGGATTTTTAAAGAAAATAATGGCTGATTGTCGTTGCAAGAGAATTTTTGAAAAATAAGAGTTGAAGGTTATTGAGAGGGGATAATATGAAAAATCTTAATTGAAGGCTATAGTAAGGGAATTTGAAGTAAAATCATGGCTTGAAGCATTGGTCGATGAATTTGAAGAAATTGGAGATTCAAGACAATAGTAAAAGAATTTTAACAAAAATCATGGCTAAAGGCTATAGTTAGGAGTATGAAGAGAAGTCATGGTTGAAGGCTATAGTAAAAGAATTTTGAGAAAAAAATGATTGAGAGAAAAGAATGTTTATATTCCTTGGTGCCCTCTATCTTAACCTCTTCATGCTCTTCATGGGGTTTCTCTTCATTCTCTACACCATCCCCTTCTTTCTCTTTTTCATCCTCTTCTTTTATCTCTATGATCTTTTCATCCTCTCCCTCTTGAAATTCCTTAAACTCACAACAACTCTCAGCTCTCTCAGTTGTATCTTCCTGTATGTGTTCTGCAGTAACACATAAATTAAGACAAGAAGTGCTAGCTGTATTCATCCATTCAGGTTCGTCATCATCAGATAGCTCATAAAAACATGTTTCAGCATTCATACTATTGATCAATTCATGCTTTGGCTGATTTCCTAGATTAAAACAACAAGAGCTAGCTGTATACATCCATTCAGAATTGCTAGGTAATGTACCTTGGTTCCTACCTGATATAACATTAGCCAGCTGTCCCAATTGTATTTCTAAATTTTGGATTGATGCCTCTTGAGTTTTAAGGGATGCTTCTTGAGCTTGAAACCTGGCTTCTCCTTTCTCTTAATTTGCTAGAATCTTTGAAAGGAGGTCCTCAAGGCTGGCTTTGTGTTCCTGTTCCGGTGCTGCTCTTTGGAAACCAGGTGGTGATCTTGTTTGAGCAATGGGCTGTTGAGTGTTGGGTTGCTGGTTGTTATTTGACCATGAGAAATTTGGGTGACTCCCCCAACCAGGATTGTAAGTATTGTTGTATGGATCATTAGACCTGCAAAAATTTGGAACATAATTAGCCTGGTCTAAAGAACTTACAGATTGCACATTACCTGCTTGACATTCATGGTTGGGATGTCCTCCTCCACATACGTCACAAATCTCAGCAACCAAAGAGGGGGTGTGTAATTTTGACAATTGTTTGGTTAGTGACTCGAGTTGTGCCTGCAATGCTAATACATGATCAACATTATGTATGCCAGCAACTCTCCCTTTTTCACTTCTCTCTAACCTAGACAAGTCTTCTTGAGGCTGAAGGGGAGATGAATGATGATAATAATCATGATACATAGGAGGATTCTCATATTTAAACATGGATGGTTGTCCATGTGGCAAATTGTCTTGCAACTCATTCTCAAAATACTGATTTTCATATTGCCTAGAGAAATAATCATCATGCTCTCTTCTATAGGAATCATTAGGTTCATAATCAAAAGAACATGTTATATCAGAATCATACCTCCATGGATCATAGTTAGAAGATGCATATGGTTGGGGAAATTCCGAATATGAGTTAGGATATGGACTTTCTCATTCTGATCATTGTTCCACCTCTCATCTGAGTGCTCTTTCCAGTTCCATATCGGGTTCATCTAGTGGCTCACCACTAATTCTGGTTTTTATGCATGATCTGGTTCAACCTGAAAAGATAAAATAAAAATTTTAATCTCAATCAACATATAAAAATTCACTTAAACTTACTCTCAATTCAATGGTCCCCGCCAACGGCGCCAAAAACTTGTTGGGTGTCTAGCAAGTGCACTAAGTCAGCAAGTAATATAGACTCGAGAGTCCAGATATCAATCCCACAGAGACCTTGATGAGAACTCAGTTTAAGCAAAGATTTTTCTACTGATTGAGGAAAAGAATTTTTGGTTTTGAGAACTGGAAAAACAAAACTGAATTAAACTACTGGAAAAAACTAATAGAGATGAGATGTTGAGGAAGAATGTCAATCCCTCCTAGTTGCTAACATGCAAAGTTCTGATTTTATAGCTCAAATACCCTTACCTTGACTTAGCTTTTGAAAACCTGGTTACCCATATACAGGAAATAACTTTCACTTATTCTTTAAACTCCTTCTCAACCGGAACATTCAAATCCTAAGTGCATAAATATAAAAGCTTGAAGATTAACTCTCTCTTATTCAGAACAAGAGTTTAATAAGTCACATCTCCTTCCACTAGTCTCCTTCGAAACCGGAACAATCTAGTTTAAAAGTGAGTTGTTTTAGAAAACAAGGAATCATATAACTACCCCAAATCTTTACTGAATTTTAACTTCTCAATTTGTACCTCATTAAACTTTAGATATCAATCTAAATTAGCAATAAGCAATGAATACAAATTCTAAAACAAAAGCAGAGTACTTTATTGCTATAGAATTCAGAACTTAAACATAAACAACTAGGAGTTCATGACTTCCCCAACAAAGAGAGACTACTCCATAATAATAGAATAAACACACAGTAAAAAGGATTCAATTACAGCCATGGAAATAAGAAGAAAACAAGTACAGAAAACCTCCTTTTGAGGAACTGCCCCTTAGCTTCAACTCCTCCTTGATTGAAATCTCTTCCTTCTCTACAAAGTGCCAAGAGGTCGTGTAAGACTTCCTCTGGACTTTCTCTCAACTCCAAACTAACTACAAAAATAATCAATTGAACTAAAACTCGACCTAGAACTATATTTACAACCTAAAACTGGATTTGCACTACCAAAAACTGGATTCTTTGCTCTCTACCTTGGACCTCTATTTATAGCTGGGCTTCTGTCCAGAACTTGTAATTTTAGCCTTTGTCCAGGGGTATGAATTATGCTTTCTCGACCTCAGAATTGGCTGAAATTACATACGAACCTTCCTTCTGAGGTCCTTGCCTTGTTCACGAAATTTTAGTTCAATCAGAGTTGGGAAACTTGAGATATGATGTGAAGAAGTTGCTTGATTCTGCTGCCAATTCCAGCACTGGGTCCACCACTTGGAAGATCTGAAACTTGAGAACCACGACTTGGACTTGCCTGAATTTTCGTGATATGATCCTTAATATCCTCAGAAATCTTCAGTCCAAATTTGGCTTCAATTGGAACACGGGAATTCCAGATATGTTCTTCACAATTTTCGGATTCAACTTCTCCTTCTGGCAGCAGTTTCCTTCTGTGTGGAACTTCTCCTTTCTTGATCATTCAATGCACCTAGACTCGAGCGTTATTCCATAAAATCTTCGTGGATACCTTCCTTATACAATTAGGAGTTCTTCTCCCAAGTTTGGGCTTGATTGGTAGTCAGAATCCCGATATTTCTGTAATTTATGTTTGTTGAGTCAGCGGCGCGATCGCGCCGAATTGTTCTTTGTTTTGGCGTGGTCATGCCACTGGAGCAGAAATTTGTCTAAGTCAGGAAAATGGGCTTTGGGTCCCATATGAGGAAGGACTCTTCATGGTGCGGTCGCGCGACTTTATGCTGTAGAACGGGCGCGGTAGCGCCACTCCTTAGACTCTTTGCCGACTTCCCGAAATAGAACTTGAACTATTTCAAAGGCAACGATCAAGGCCCTTGTATACCGTGTAGCGCCATCTTCTAGGTATTTGTAAGGCCCTCGTGGGGCGCGGTTGCGTGATTTCACATTCACGAACTGTCCTCTTTTCAGCCATACTAACCGTTGGGAATTTCAAGGATTTATTTGAATTTTTGCTTCTTTTCTCGGCGCGGTCGCGCCAGAATCGGCGCGGTCGCACCATTCCCTCTTTGGCTCTATTTTGCTCATTTTTTCTTCATTTTCACTCAGAATCCAGATTTTCTTCTTTTACCGGGTACATGAGACACAAAACATGTATTTGAGTTATATTTGTCACTTTCATGCTCATAATCAACTCAAATTAGGAATTTATGATCAATAATTCATTCATAAATAAGTGTCTTTTAGACACATATCACGATGCTGGTAGTAAGAGAATTGTAAGAAAAATTTGAGGTGAAGGGTATAGTAAGGGAGTTTTATGAAAAATCAAAACTGAATGCTATAGTAAGGGAATTATAAAGAAAATCATTGCAGCAGGCTATAATAATAAAATTTGAAGAAAATTATGATTCAAGGCTATCATAATGGAATATTTTAAAAAATCAAGAAAAAAGGCTATCATAAGTGAATTTAAAGTAAAATAATGGTTGAAGACTATAGTAAGGGACTTTTGACCAAAATTATGATTGAAGGATAAATTGAGATAATTTGAAGAAATTCGTGGCACTAAACTATAGAATGGGAATTTCAAGAAAAATCATGGCTGCACTCTATAGTAAAAGAATTTGAAGAAAAAGCATGGCTGAAGGCTTTAGTAAGGGAAATATAAGAAAAACCACAGTTTAATGATATACTAATGGAATTTAAAGAAAAATCAAAATTAAAAGCTATAGTAAGAGATTTGAAGTAAAATCATGGCTGAAGGCTATAGTAAGAGAATGTAATAAAACAATGGTTCATAGGCTATAAGTAAAAGAGTTTTAACGAAAATCATGGCGAAACGCTATAGAAAGGAATTAGAAGAGAAATCATGGTCGAAGACAATAGTAATGGAATTTTGAAAAAATTACGGCTAATTTCTATGGAAAGAGAATTAGAAGAAATTTTTGGCACAAGGATATGGGAACTGAATTTGAAGAAAACTCAGGGTTAATGATATTATAAGGGAATTTTAAGAAAAGTCATGGTTTAAGGCTATAGTAAGGGATTTTCAAGAAAAAAAACTAGCCTGAACGTTTTGTTAGCATAATTAAGAAAAAATCAGAGCTGAAGGCTATAGAAATGGAATTTCAAGAAAAATTAATACTGAAAGCTATAGTAAGGGATCTTGAAGAAAAATCGTGGCGGAAGGGTATAGTAATGGAATTTTAAGAAAACTATTGTCGAAGGCTGTGGTAAGGGAATTTTTTAAAAAATATGGAAAAACGCTATAGTAAGAGAATTAGAAGGAAAAAGCGGTTGAAGGCTATAGTAAGGGAATTTGACGTAAAATCATGGCTGGAAGCATTGGTAGAAGAATTTGAAGAAAATGGAGGTTCAAGACAATAGTAAAAGAATTTTAACAAAAATCATGGCTTAAGGCTATAGTAAGGATTTTGAAGAGAAATCATGGTTGAATGTTATAGTAAAAGAATTTTGAGAAAAAAATGATTGAAGGCTATAGTTAGATAATTTTAAGAAATTCGTTGCACAAGGCTACATTAAGGGTATTTGAAGAAAAATAATAATCGAAGGCTATTGAAAGGGAATTTTAAGAAAAATCATGGTTTAACGCTATACTAAGGGATTTTTAATAAAAAAACTTGGCCGATGCTTGTTGTAAGAGCATTTTAAGAAAAATCAAAGCTGAACATCGTAGTAAGGGATCGTAAGAAAAATCAAAACTGAATACTATGGTAAGGGATTTTTTAGCAAAATTATTGCAGCAGGCTATACTAAGAGAATTTGATGAAAACTATTGTTCAAGGCTATCTTAAGGGAATACTATCAAAAATCTTGAAAAGAGGCTATAGTAAGTGAATTTGAAGAAAAATAATGGTTGAAGGCAATAGTAAGGGACTTTTGAGAAAAATTATGACTGAAGGAAAGATTAAGATAATTTGAAGAAATTCGTGACACAAGGCTTTAGTAAGGGAATATGAAGAAAAATCAAGCATGAATGCTATAGTTAGGGAATTTGAAGAAATCTCATGGCAGAAGGCTATAGTAAGTGAATTTTAAGAAAAATCATGGTTCAAGGCTATAATAATGGAATTTAAAGAAAAATCATATTTGAAGGCTTTAGTAAGAGATTTGAAGTACAATCATGGCTGAAGGCTATAGTAAGATATTACAAAAAAATAGTGGTTCAAAGCCTATTAGTAATGGAGTTTTAACGAAAATCATGGCCAAAGGCTATAGAGAGGAATTTGAAGAAAAATCTCGGTCGAAGGCTATAGTCAAGGAATTTTGAGAAAACAATTATTGAAGGCTATAATTAGATAATTTGAAGAAATTCGTTGCACACGGCTATATTGAGGAAATTTGAAGAAAAATAATGACCGAAGGCTCTTGGAGGTGAATTTTAAGAAAAATCATGGTGTAACGCTATACTAAGGGATTTTAAATAAAAAAACTTGGCCGATGCTTGTAGTAAGAGAATTGTAAGAAAAATTTGAGTTGAAGGGAATAGTAACGGAATTTTATGAAAAATGAAAACTGAATGCTATAGTAAGGGAATTATAAGAAAAATCATTGCTGCAGGCTATAATAAAAGAATTATAAGAAGACTATGGTTCAATACTATCATAGGGGAATATTTTCAAAAATTATTACAAAAGGCAATAGTAAGTGAATTTGAAAAAAAATAATGTTGAATGCTATAGTAAGGGACTTTAACCAAAATTATGATTAAAGGATATTTTGAGATAATTTGACGAAATTTGTGGCACTAAGCTATAGAAAGGAAATTTGTAGAAAAATCATGGTTGAAAGGAAGAGTAAAAGAATTTGAAGAAAAGGCAAGGCTGAAGGCTATAGTAAGGGATATTTAAGAAAAATCATGGTTTAAGGATATAATAATAGAATTTAAAGAAAAATCATAATTGAAGGCTATAGTAAGAGATTTATAGTAAAATCTTCGTTCAAGGCTATTGTAAGTGAATGTAAAAAAAATCCTTGGTTCATTGGCTATAAGTTAGGGAGTTTTAACGAAAATCAAGGTGATAGCTATAGAAAGGAATTTGAAGGGAAATCATGGTCGAAGGCTATGGTAATGGAATTTTGAAAAAATTACGGCTAATTGCTATGGTAAGAGAATTTAAAGAAATTTTTGGCACAAGGATATGGGAAGGGAATTTAATGAAAACTCATGGTTGAATGATATTATAAGGGAATTTTAAGAAATGTCATGGTTTAAGGCAATAGTAAGGGATTTTAAAGAAAAAAACTAGCCTGAAGGTTTTAGTAAGCATATTTAAGAAAAAATCAGAGATGAAGGCTATAGTAATGGAATTTCAAGAAAAATTAAAATTGAAAGCTATCGTAATGGATTTTGAGAAAAAATCATGGTGATAGGGTATAGTAATTAAATTTTAAGAAAACAATTGTCGAAGGCAGTTGTAAGAGAATTTTAAAAAAAATATGGAAAAAGGTTATCGTAAGAGAATTTGAAGGAAAAAGTGGTTGAAGGCTATAGTAAGGGACATCTCAAAAAAATCAGACAAAAGGCTATTGTACGAGAATTTGAAGAAATTCATGGGTGGTACAAGGCTTTAGTTTTGGAATTTGAAGACCTTAGTAAGGTTATTTTACGAATAATCATGGTTTAAGGTTATAATATGGGAATTTAAAGAAAATAGTGGCTCGCGAATTTTAGGAAAACTAATGGTTTAAGGCCATTGTAATGGATTTTTACAAAAAATAATGACTGAAGGTCGTTTCAAGAGAATTTTTGAAAAATAAGAGTTGAAGGCTATAGAGAGGGGATAATATGAAAAAACTTAATTGATTGCTGGAGTAAGGGAATTTGATGTAAAATCATGGCTGGAAGCATTGGTAGAAGAATTTGAAGAAAATGGAGGTTCAAGACAACAGTGAAAGAATTTTAATAAAAATCATGGCAAATGGCTATAGTAAGGATTTTTGAAGAGAAATCGTGGTTGTAAAAGAATTTTTAGAAAAAAATGATTGAAGACTATAGTTAGATAATTTTATGAAATTCGTTGCACAAGGCTATATTAAGGGTATTTGAAGAAAAATAATGATCGAAGTCTATTTGAAGGGAATTTTAAGAAAAATCATGGTTTAACACTATTCTAAGGGATTTTTAATAAAAAAACATGGTCGATACTTGTTGTTAGAGCATTTTAAGAAAAATCAAAGCTGAACATCGTAGTAAGGGATCGTATGAAAAATCAAAACTGAATGCTATGGTTAGGAAATTTTTAGCTATATCATTGCAGCAGGCTATACTAAGAGAATTTGATGAAAACTATTGTTCAAGGCTATCTTAAGGGAATACTTTCAAAAATCTTGAAAAAAGGCTAGAGTAAGTGAATTTGAAGAAAAATAATGGTTGAAGGTTATAGTAAGGGATTTTTGACAAAAATTATGACTGCTGGAAAGATTAAGATAATTTGAAGAAATTCGTGGCACATGGCTTTAGTAAGGGAATGTGAAGAAAAATCTTGCATGAATGTTATAGTTAGGGAATTTGAAGAAAACTCATGGCAGAAGGCTATAGTAAGAGAATTTGAAGAAAAATCATGGTTTAAGGCCATAATAATGGAATTTAAAGAAAAATCATATTTGAAGGCTATAGTAAGAGATTTGAAGTACAATCATGGCTGAATGCAATATTAAAAGATTGTAAAAAAAATAGTGGTTCATAGGCTATAAGTTAGGGAACTTTATCAAAAATCATGGCCAAAGCCTAGAGAAAGGATTTTGAAGAGAAATCTCGGTCGAAGGCTATAGTAAAGGAATTTTGAGAAAATAATTATTGAAGGCAATAATTAGATAATTTGAAGAAATTCGTTGCACAAGGCTATATTGCGGATATTTGATGAAAAATAATGACTGAAGGCTATTTGACGGGAATTTTAAGAAAAATCATGGTTTAACGCTATACTAGGGGATTTTAAATAAAAAAACTTGGCCGAAGCTTGTAGTAAGAGAATTGATAGAAAAATTTGAGTTGAAGGGAATAATAACGCAATTTTATGAAAAATAAAAATTGAATGCTATAGTAAGGGAATTATAAGAAAAATCATTGTTGTAGGCTATAATAATAGAATTATAAGAAAACCATAGTTCAATACAATCATAGGGGAATATTTTCAAAAATTATGACAAAAGGCTATAGTAAGTGAATTTGAAGAAAAATAATGTCGAATGCTATAGTAAGGGACTTTAACCAAAATTAAGATTAAAGGATATTTTGAGATAATTTGAAGAAATTTGTGGCACTAAGCTATAGAAAGGAAATTTGTAGAAAAATCATGGCTGAAAGGTAGAGTAAAAGAATTTGAAGAAAAGGCATGGCTGAAGGCTATAGTAAGGGATATTTAAGAAAAATCATGGTTTAAGGATATAATAATGGAATTTAAAGAAAAATCATAATTGATGGCTATAGTAAGAGATTTATAGTAAAATCATGGTTGAAGGCTATTGTAAGTGAATGTTAAAAAATCCTTGGTTCATTGGCTATAAGTTAGGGAGTTTTAACGAAAATCAAGGCGAAAGCTATAGAAAGGAATTTGAAGAAAAATCATGGTCGAAGGCTATAGTAATGGAATTTTGAAAAAATTACGGCTAATTGCAATGGTAAGAGAATTTGAAAAAAAAATTGGCACAAGGATATGCGAAGGGAATTTGAAGAAAACTCATGGTTGAATGATATAATAAGGGAATTTTAAGAGATGTCATGGATTAAGGCTATAGTATGGGATTTTAAAGAAAAAAACTAGCTAGCCTGAAGGTTTTAGTAAGCATATTTAAGAAAAAATCAGAGTTGAAGGCTATAGTAATAGAATTTCAGGAAAAATTAAAATTGAAAGCTGTAGTAAGGGATTTTGAGGAAAAATCGTGGCGATAGGGTATATTAATTAAATTTTAAGAAAACTATTGTCGAAGGCTGTTGTAAGGGGATTTTAAAAAAAATATGGAAAAAGGCTATAGTAAGAGAATTTGAAGGAAAAAGTGGTTGAAGGCTATAGTAAGGGACATCTCAGAAAAATTAGACAAAAGACTATTGTAAGAGAATTTGAAGAAATTTGTGGGTGGTACAAGGCTTTAGTTTGGGAATTTGAAGAAAAATCATGTCTGATGACCTTAGTAAGGTTATTTTAGGAATAATCATGGTTTAAGGTTATAATACGGGAATTTAAAGAAAATAGTGGCTCGCAAATTTTAGGAAAACTGATGGTTTAAGGCTATTGTAATGGATTTTTAAAGAAAATAATGACTAAAGGTCGTTGTAAGAGAATTTTTGAAAAATAAGAGTTGAAGGCTATAGAGAGGGGATAATATGAAAAAACTTAATTGAATGCTATAGTAAGGGAATTTGATGTAAAATCATGGCTGGAAGAATTGGTAGAAGAATTTGAAGAAAATGGAGGTTCAAGACAATAGTAAAAGAATTTTAATAAAACTCATGGCTAATGGCTATAGTAAGGATTTTGAAGAGAAATCATGGTTGAAGGCTGTAGTAAAAGAATTTTGAGAAAAAAATGATTGAAGGCTATAGTTAGATAATTTTAAGAAATTCGTTGCACAAGGCTATATTAAGGGTATTTGAAGAGAAATAATGACTGAAGGCAATTGGAAGGGAATTTTGTGAAAAATCATGGTTTAACGCTATACTAAGGGATTTTTAATTAAAAAACTTGGGGAATGCTTGTTGTAAGAGCATTTTATGAAAAATCAAAGCTGAACAGCGTAGTAAGGGATCGTAAAAAAAATCCAAACTGAATGCTATGGTAAGGAAATTTTTAGCAAAATCATTGCTGCAGACTATACTAATAGAATTTGATGAAAACTATTGTTCAAGGCTATCTTAAGGGAATACTTTCAAAAATCATGAAAAAAGGCTATAGTATGTCAATTTGAAGAAAAATAAGGGTTGAAGGCTATAGTAAGGGACTTTTGACAAAAATTATTACTGAAGGAATGATTCAGATAATTTGAAGAAATTCATGGCACAAGGCTATTCAAAAGGAATTTGAAGAAAAGTCATGCATGATTGCTATAGTTAGGGAATTTGAAAAAAAAACATGGCAGAAGGCTATAGTAAGAGAATTTTAAGAAAAATTATGGCAAAAGGCTATAGTAAGAGAATTTTAAGAAAAATCATGGTTTAAGGCTATAATAATGGAATTTAAAGAAAAATCATAATTGATGGCTATAGTAAGAGATTTGAAGTACAATCATGCCTGAAGGCTATAGAAAGGAATTTGAAGAGAAATCTTGGTCAAAGGCTATAGTAAAATAATTTTGAGAAAACAATTATTGAAGGCTATAATTAGATAATTTGAAGAAATTCGTTGCAGAAGGCTATATTGAGGATATTTGAAGAAAAATAATGACTGAAGGCTATTGGAGGGAATTTTAAGAAAAATCATGGTTTAACGCTATACTAAGGAATTTTTAATAAAAAAACTTGGCCGATGCTTGTAGTAAGAGAATTTTAAGAAAAATTTGAGTTGAAGGGTATTGTAAGCGAATTTTATGAAAAATCTAAATTGAATGCTATAGTAAGGGAATTATAAAGAAAATCATTGTTGTAGGCTATAATAATAGAATTTTAAGAAAACTATGGTTCAAGGCTATCATAATGGAATATTTTAAAAAATCAAGAAAAAAGGCTATCATAAGTGAATTTAAAGAAAAATAATGGTTGAAGGCTGTAGTAAGGGACTTTTGAGCAAAATTATGATTGAAGGATATATTGAGATAATTTGAAGAAATTTGTGGCACTAAACTATAGAATGGGAATTTGAAGAAAAATCATGGCTGAACACTATAGTATAAGAATTTGAAGAAAAAGCGTGGTTGAAGGCTATAGTAAGGGAAATAAAAGAAAAACCATGGTTTAATTATATAGTAATGGAATTTAAAGAAAAATCATAATTGAAAGCTATAGTAAGGTATTTGTAGTGAAATCATGGCACAAGGCTATAGTAAGAGAATGTAAAAAAAACATTGGTTCTTAGGCTGTAAGTAAAAGAGTTTTAACAAAACTCATGGCGAAAGGCTATAGAAAGGAATTTGAAGAGAAATCATGGTCGAAGGTTATAGTAATGGAACTTTGAAAATATTATGGCTAATTGCTATGGTAAGAGAATTTGAAGAAATTTTTGGCACAAGGATATGGAAAGGGAATTTGAAGAAAACTCATGGTTGAATGATATTATGAGGTAATTTTAAGAAATGTCATGGTTTAAGGCTATAGTAAGGGATTTTAAAGAAAAAAACTAGCCTGAAGGTTTTTGTAAGCATATTTATGAAAAAATCAGAGCTGAAGAATATAGTAATGGAATTTCAAGAAAAATTAAAACTGATAGCTATAGTAAGGGATTTTGAGGAAAAATCATGGCGGAAGGGTATAGTACTTGAATTTTAAGAAAACTATTGTCGAAGGCTGTTATAAGGGAACTTTAAAAAAAATATGGCAAAAGAATTTGAAGGAAAAAGTGGTTGAAGGCTATAGTAAGGGACATCTCAGAACAATCATACTAAAGGCTATTGTAAGAGAATTTGAAGAAATTTGTGGGTGCAACAGGGCTTTAGTTTGGGAATTTGAAGAAAAATCATGTCTAATGACCTTAGTAAGGTTATTTTAGGAATAATCATGGTTTAAGGTTATAATATGGGAATTTAAAGAAAATAGTGGCTCGGGAATTTTAGGAAAACTGTTTGTTTAAGGCTATTGTAATGGATTTTTTAAGAAAATAATGGCTGAAGGTCGTTGCAAGAAAATTTTTGAAAAATAAGAGTTGAAGGGTATAGAGGGGATAATATGAAAAATCTTAATTGGAGGCTATAATAAGGGAATTTGAAGCAAAATCATGGCTGGAAGCATTGGTCGAAGAATTTGAAGAAAATGGAGTTTCAAGACAATAGTAAAAGAATTTTAACAAAAATCATGGCTAAAGGCTATAGTAAGGATTTTGAAGAGAAATCATTGTTGAAGGCTATAGTAAAAGGATTTTGAGAAAAAAATGATTGAAGGCTACAGTTAGATAATTTTAAGAAATTCGTTGCACAAGGCTATATTAAGGGTATTTGAAGAAAAATAATGACCGAAGGCTATTGGAAGGGAGTTTTAAGAAAAATCACGGTTTAACGCTATACTAAGGGATTTTTAATAAAAAAACTTGGCCGATGCTTGTTGTAAGAGCATTTTAAGAAAAATCAAAGTTGAACAGCATAGTAAGGGATCGTTAGAAAAATCAAAACTGAATGTTATGGTAAGGGAATTTTTAGTAAAATCATTGCAGCAGGCTATACTAATAGAATTTGATGAAACCTATTGTTCAAGGCTATCTTAAGGGAATGGTTTCAAAAATCTTGAAAAAAGGCTATAGTAAGTGAATTTGAAGAAAAATAATGGTTGAAGGATATAGTAAGGGACTTTTGACAAAAATTATGACTGAAGGAAAGATTAAGATAATTTGAAGAAATTCGTGACCCAAGGCTGTAGAAAGGGAATTTGAAGAAAAATTATGGCAGAAGGCTATAGTAAGAGTATTTGAAGAAAAATCATGGTTTAAGGCTATAATAATGGAATTTAAAGAAAAATCATATTTGAAGGCTATAATAAGAGATTTGAAGTACAGTCATGGCTGAAGGCTATAGTAAAAGATTATAAAAAAGATAGTGGTTCATAGGCTATAAGTGAGGGAGTTTCAACGAAAATCATGGCCAATGGCTACAGAAAGGATTTTGAAGAGAAATCTCGGTCGTAGGCTATACTAAAGGAATTTTGAGAAAACAATTATTGGAGGCTATAATTAAATAATTTGAAGAAATTTGTTGCACAAGGCTATATTAAGGGTATTTGAAAAAAAAAATGTCCAAAGGCTATTGGAAATGAATTTTAAGAAAAATCATGGTTTAACACTATACTAAGGGATTTTTAATAAAAAAACTTGGCCGATGCTTGTTGTAAGAGCATTTTAAGAAAAATCAAAGTTGAACAGAGTAGTAAAGGATTGTAAGAAAAATCAAAACTAAATGCTATGGTAAGGGAATTTTTAGCAAAATCATTGCAGCAGGCTATAGAATTTGATGAAAACTATTGTTCAAGGCTATCTTAAGGGAATACTTTCAAAAATCTTGAAAAAAGGCTATAGTAAGTAAATTTGAAGAAAAATAATGGTTGAAGGCTATAGTAAGGGACTTTAGACCAAAAGTATGATTGAAGGATATATTGAGATAATTTGAAGAAATTCGTGGCACTAAGCTTTAGAAAGGGAATTTGTAAAAAAATCTTGGCTGAACGCTATAGTAAAAGAATTTGAAGAAAAAACATGGTTGAAGGCTCTAGTAAGGGAAATATAAGAAAAATCATGGTTTAAGGATATTTTAATGGAATTTAAAGAAAAATCGTAATTGAAGGCTATAGTAAGAGATTTATAGTAAAATCATCAATGAAGGCTATAGTAAGAGAACGCAAAAAAAACTTTGGTGCATAGGCTATAAGTTAGGGAGTTTTAACGAAAATCATGGCGAAAGGCTATAGAAACGAATTTGCGAAGAAATCATGGTCGAAGGCAATTGTAATGGAATTTTAAAAAAATTTACGACTAATTGTTATGGTAAGAGAATTTGAAGAATTTTTTGGCACAAGGATATGGGAAGGGAAATTGAAGAAAACTCATGGTTGAATGATATTGTAAGGGAATTTTAAGAAATATCATGGTTTAAGGATATAGTAAGGGATTTTAAAGAAAAACACTTGCCTGAAGGTTTTAGTAACCATATTTAAGAAAAAATCAGAGCTGAAGGCTATGTAAGGGAATTTCGGGAAAAATCAAAACTAAAAGCTATGGTAAGGGATTTTGAGGAAAAATTGTGGCGAAAGGGTACAGTAATTGAATTTTTAGAAAACTATTGTTGAAGGCTGTAGTAAGGGAATTTTCAAGAAAAAGATGGAAAAAGGTTATAGTAAAAGAATTTGAAGGAAAAAATGGTTGAAGGCTATAGTAAGGGACATCTCAGAAAAGATCAGACTAAAGGCTATGGTAAGAGAATTTGAAGAAGTTTTTGGCATAAGGATAGGCTATAAGAGAATGCAAAACAAACTTTGGTTCATAAGCTATAAGGTAGGGAGTCTTAACTAAAATCATGGCGAAAGGCTATAGAAATAAATTTCAGGAGAAATCATGGTCGAATGCTATAATGGAATTTTGAAAAAACTTACTTCTAATTGCTATGGTAAGAGAATTTGAACAATTTTTTGGCACAAGCTTATGGGAAGGGAATTTGAAGAAAACTCATGGTTGAATGTTATTGTAAGGGAATTTTAAGAAATATCATGGTTTAAGGCTATAGTAAGGGATTTTAAAGAAAAAACTAGCCTGAAGGGTTTAGTAAGCATATTTAAGAATGGTTCAAGGCTATAGTAATGGATTTTTAAAGAAAATACTGGCTGAAGGTCGTAGTAAGGGAATTTTTGAAAAATAAGAGTTAAAGGTTATAGAGAGGGGATAATATAAAAAATCTTAATTGAAGGCTATAGTAAGGGAATTTGAAGTAAAATCATGGCTGAAAGCATTGGTCGAAGAATTTGAAGAAAAGGTGGTTCAAGTCTATAGTAAAATAATTTGAAGAAAAATCAAGGCGAAAGGCTATATAAAGGAATTTGAAGAGAAATCATGGTTGAAAGCTATAGTAAAAGAATTTTGAGAAAAAAATGATTCAAGGCTATAGTTAGATAATTTGAAGGTTAGACATCAAGTATCACCCAATGATACAGTCAGATTTACACAAAGAGTTACACACCAAGTATAAGAAGATGGTACAGTCGGCAGTACACACTGAGACACCTTCCTTCTTAAACTTTGAATCATATACGGATTCTGTGATTTTATCCAGCTGTAATCACAATCTTCTTTGATTTTATTTTGTAAACTTTTCTAGTCCAACTGGGAAATAAATATTCACGAAGTGTATTTATGTACTATTGTACAACTGAATTAAACATGATTGAATTAACATTCTTACATGTACCAGTGTGCATATTACAGAGTGTACCAGGGTGTGTGCCCTCAAGTGGGTACCAGAGTGTGAGTGTGTGTACGATAGTGTGCGTGTGTATACTGGAGTGTGGGTGTGTAAGTATGGCAACGGGGCGGGGCCGGGCGGGTTTATGGAAACCCATCCCCGCCCCATGAAAATTTGGGGAAACCCGTCCCCGCTAAAACCCGGCCCGCGGGTTTATTTTGTAAACCCGTCCCCGGCCCGCGGGGTAAAAAACCCACCCGAACCGAAAAAACCAGACCCGACCGCCCCATTAAATATTAAAAAATGTTAAAATATAAAATAAATATAAAATAAATATTATAAATATATAAACATATAAATAATTATAAATCATGTAAAATTAACATTTTTTTAAACATAATATTTATTAATATATTTTTTAAAATATTTACTTTTTAATATATTTTTAAATAAATATTAAGCTGGTCGGATCGGGTTTTGGGGCGAAAACCGCCCCCGCCCGAACCCGTGGCGGGTTCCGTTCCAAAAACCCGAACCCGACCCGCGGGGTAAAAATGTAAACCCGAACCCGCTTTAAGCGGGTCGGGTCGGGGAGGGTTCCCCGCTAACCCGTCCCCGCTGCCATCCCTATGGGTGTGTGTGTTTGGTTTGTATGTGTCAGAGAGTGTGTGTGGGCCTGTGTGGGGCCTGTGTGGGGCCTACGCATGCGTGTGTGGGCATGGGTGTGTGTGTGTGCGCGTAGACCGGTAAGCGCGTAGGTGACCATCTTTACCGTTAGTTTCCATATTTGAGTTCAGTTCGTTAATTTAGAAAGTGTACTTCTTACATGATTGAAGCTTCGTAGGAAATCGAAATAAGGACACTCTTGCGTTCTTTCTAATTGGAATCAGAGTTCGTTCGGGAGTCTGTTCTTCAGTTAAAAATCCCTTTTAGTTTTCCGATAAATAGCGATCGAACTTGAGAAATTAATATAACTAAATCGTGATCGATTTCTCTGTTCTTGTCTTCTTGAGTAGTACTGCGATGGAAGGAAGCGCGGGGAGTCGTCTTGTTCGTGCAGCCATTGGCCTGTTGATTGGAATTGTTTTTCTTGGATGGATGCTCTCATGGGTGATTTACCCAACCGAATATTACATGGAATGGCTGAGCAAGATCACTGCTGTAGTCGATTCCACGTACTTTGGAACCCAAGGTATTGATGATTCTCTCGGCTGGTTCCTCCTCTTCGTTTCTGTTTTCTGTAACAAACGATTTCTGATTTTTTTTTTTTTTTTTTATCGTTGCAGGGGCGGACATGTTGATGTTTGTGTTTCCTGTTCTTTTCGTGGCTGTTTCGGGCTGCATCTATCTCCACTTAACCAAGGAAACTAAACTATCATTGAAGAAGAAGGGTACTAAGACAAACCGTCGTCTGGGTTTCTGGAGACGACCATGGCTGGTGAAGGGCCCTCTCGGGATCGTTACTGGAACAGAGCTGACCTTCTTCGCCATGTTTGCTGCGCTGGTAATCTGGACTTTTGCCATGTTTCTACATGGCAGCTACGCCAAGATGAATGCTGCCTCTGCTCACAAGCACGGGGATAAACTGTAAGAAACCATATGATCATCAGCATATCAAATTTTCTCACTCCTAGTACCTTAGGAAAATCTAAACATGAACTAAGAGACTAACCAGAAATAATCTGTGAATTAATTGCAGATGGGAAGCGAAGCTGCAAAGTGCAGGTCTCCGATTGGGTCTCGTAGGGACACTCTGTTTCTCGTTCCTCTTCTTCCCCGTCACTCGAGGATCGTCTCTGTTGCCGTTGGTGGGACTCACCTCGGAGGCGACAGTCAAGTATCACATATGGCTCGGACACATGGTCATGGCTATCTTCACTGCTCATGGCCTCTCTTACATCGTCTATTGGGCTGCTAAAAACCAGATCACGGAGGTACTTTACTTTATCTAGATCTCTCTTCTTCTTATTTGATCTCGATTCCATCGAATTGTAACGATTTCTTACTGTTTGATCTGTTATGGCGCAGATGTTGAAGTGGGAAAAGATTGGGGTCTCGAACGTTTCAGGCGAGTTAGCTCTGATTTGTGGATTGGCGATGTGGGTTACGAGCTTGGGACCGGTGAGAAGAAAGATGTTTGAGCTCTTCTACTACACCCATCATCTCTACTTTTTCTTCATCTTCTTCTTCATCCTCCATGTCGGCACCTCTTTCTTCGGCCTCTCTGTTTTCGGACTCATTCTTCCCGGCATCTACCTCTTCTTGGTCGACCGATGCCTGCGATTCCTGCAATCAAAGCAACGCGTGCGATTGGACTCGGCTCGTCTCCTCCCCTGTGAGACCCTCGAGCTCAATTTCTCCAAGGCCGCAGCTTTGAGCTACTCCCCTGCGAGCGTCCTGTTTTTGAATGTGCCGAGAGTTTCCCGCCTTCAGTGGCACCCTTTCACTGTCACTTCAAGTTCGTCCTTGGAGGAAGACAAGATCAGCGTCGTGATCAAGAGCGAAGGAAACTGGTCGAGGAAATTGTATCAGATACTCTCTTCTACGACGCCGGTGGATGATCAGTTGGATGTCTCTGTTGAAGGACCCTACGGGTCCCCTGCTTATACTCGCTTTTTCGGATACGATAAGCTCGTGATGGTGAGCGGGGGCAGTGGCATCACCCCTTTCATATCCATCATCAGAGAATTAATCTCCCTGAGCTCAAAATTTGAGACTCAAAAACCACTACCGAAAGTTCAGCTCGTCTGCAGCTTCAAGAATTCCGAACAACTCTCGATGATCGACCTTCTCCTACCTCTCGCCGGATTAACCCACTGTGACATATCCCGGTTAGTACCCCTGCAAATTGACGCCTACGTGACAAGAGAAGAAGGACCCAACACTGAGAATTACAACAAATTACAAAAACAGCTCCAGATCAGAACCTTGTTGTTCAAGCATAACCCACAACATATTCACTCCCCTGTTTCATCCGTTCTGGGTCCGAACGGCTGGCTCTGGCTCGCCGCTATTATCTCTTCCTCCTTCGTCATGTTCCTCATGCTGCTGGGGATCACTACGCGTTATTACATCTATCCAATCGACCACGACACTGGCAGGTTCTTCCCCCACTTGTCGAAATCTCTGCTGAACACGCTCTTCGTTTGTGTCTCGATACTGGTGACCTCCGCTGCTACCTTTCTGTGGAATAAGAGGCAGAGCGCCATGGAAGCGAAGGTGGAAGATCCGTCTTGGTTCATTGGAGGCGACAGGGAGCTAGAAAGTCTGCCTTATCAATCCCTCACCGAATCGATCAGAGTTCACTACGGCAGGAAACCCGATCTGGAGAGTAAGAATCGAAGACTCAATACTACTAAATTTGCTCCTCCTTTTGCCTTATTTATAGCTGAATTTGATCTAACTTTTAATAATATTGCAGAAATAATTTTGGAGACGGGTGAAGAATCGAGCGTGGGAGTCTTAGCGAGCGGGCCGAAAGGGATGCGACAGCGCGTTGCATCCATCTGTTCATCTGCTGGTTCCACTAAGAATTTACATTTCGAATCCATCAGCTTTAGCTGGTGATTATGATAGATGGAAGTTCCAAGAACGGGGAAGCACTTCTAAACCCAGAAATTTGTTTTATGTTGTAGGAGTAGATAACTGTGAAGTGTGGATTGTAGCTGTGTAAAGGTTGTTGTTTTATACCGATCACTCGGTTGTAGTAATTTTAATGTAGGAATTTGTTATATTTTCAGTGGATTGTGACATTTGTCACATAACTAAGTATTTTCAGTAATTCCAGACAAAAGTTAGAGATTTTTTTTTTTTTGGTGACTTTATATTCGAAAATAAGAAGCCTTTGATTTATAAAAACGAAAGATTTTGACCATATTTTCGCTATTTATTTGATAATAAGAACTAAAAGAACAACAAAAAATAATCTTAGGAAATGGGGGGCGGAGATGGGGGCCGGGGGCGGAGATCGGGGAAGGGCGCCGGAGATGGCCAGGGAACGGGGATTGAGCGGGGAAGACGAGGGGGGAAATTC
The DNA here is from genome assembly GCA_019845555.1 of Aristolochia fimbriata. Classification (NCBI taxonomy): domain Eukaryota; kingdom Viridiplantae; phylum Streptophyta; class Magnoliopsida; order Piperales; family Aristolochiaceae; genus Aristolochia; species Aristolochia fimbriata. The sequence goes on along the minus strand of CM034083.1, from coordinate 27,332,162 downwards.
CCATTTCCACTCTCAAACTGCGGGCTCTATGAGCGAATATGTGTCGCGCATTAAAGGCGCGGGGTCGTCCACGGCGTAGCAAATTTAAACTCATAAGGTGGATTTTATTTTATTTTATTTTATTTTTTGTTTTTAAATCTGACGGATCGATCGGACGGAGTTTGGTACGGCCGAATATATTAAGCTTGAAGTGGGCAAATATACAGGGCCTGCCCGATTCGGACAAAAACCAGGTGGCACGACCCATCGCCACTCTTCTCCCAAGACCACCCGGCCCCGTCCTGTCGTCCTCACCCCATCCCCTGTCCCTGCTCGCGCTTACAGTGAGAAAGAATTCTTGTTTGCTTCCTTCTTCCCTGCCAAACCAGGGCGGTCATTCTTCCTTCCCTTCGCAGACCGTCCGACAGATTCATTTAGCCATTTTGTCTTCTTATACCTCCTGGCTTTCACTGAAACTTAATTGTTTCCCGGACGATCTCGTCGTACCCGAACAAACCGACGCTGAATTTATTCTTCTTCGTTAAGGATTCTCCGAAGCAGCAAACCGACTCTGTTTCGCCTAGGGATATGATTATAAAATGTGGCTCTCTCTCCCGATGCGAGCAAGCCCACCACCCTCCTCAGCCAGTTCTCGGATTATGGCCGAGGCGTGTCTCTCTCTGGCTGTTATGGCTCTCTTCTTTCTATATCTTCTGATCCTTGTAATGGAGGCGATGGGCAACAGGGGACCCTCAAATCTCCCATCAGATCTTTCCTTCCCCTGCGCTCATTGCGACCGCCATGTTCGTTTCGTCTTTGAAGATCAACCCGAGAAACTGGTCCGGCCGCTAAACAGAGAGACTGGTCAGCTGGGCTCTTCACCCTCGGATCCACCCTGATGCTCAGCTCATCAAGTGGAGGAAGCTTGCGCCTTTTTTCTCGTCTTTTGGGTCTCTTTTTGTCCTTTCAGAGGATTTTCTTTTCCTTTTTGTAATCCAGAGGATCAGTTGAAAGACACTAGCTAGCTGGAGAGTGTGTGTGTGTCTGTCTACTTTCGTGATGGATTTCCTTGTGTTTAACAAAGGAAGATCAGTACGAGCCTTTCTATCTCTTTTTAATCTTCTTTACTCTCCGAGTCTGAGCCCAGTAAGTTCTGGGTTGGCCGGAAAAACTTCGTGGAATTCAGTAAAAAGATTGATTGAACTTCGAAATTATTGGAGATTCTTTTCTTTCCCATACCGGGTTCTGCTGATCACATATAGTAATGAATTGAAGCTCGCCAACTGCGGCCGCCTTGTATGAAACCAGAGATGAATAGTATCTGGTCCCCCCTGCTGCCTGGCTTTTGTGGGCAAGGTGATCAATTCTGATTCGTTTTTTGCGGAAGAATTTCTTCATCTTATAGAAGACTCCAATAATTGGAATTGGGTAGGAAGTAGAAACTCACTTTTGATTATACTTTCGTAGAAAAAGAAAAACAGATTTTCCTTTGTCACTGGGTTTAGGGGCTCCTCGAACTACAACACCATGAACTTACACACTCGCGCTCTTATTTACTCTTGTAACCAATAAATGAAATGATACTATTCCTATCTACAGAGGTTGCGCTTTACTGGCATTACCAATCTCCTTCACAAGTCTCGCAACCTTCTTGGGCAATGTCAGTTATCTGAACGCCGGCGTCGTATACTTGCCCGGCTCTCCAATCGGCGGGAAGGACCTTTTCTGCCCACACCCACTTCCCGTCGTACCCTCCGGTGACCACCAGCCGGAACTGCAAGGGGCCGGAGGGAACCCTGTCTGTCACCCAGACAGCACCATACTTGCGGGTCATGTACTGCCACGAGGAAGATCCCACCTGCAAATCCAATTGTCCCACATGAGACCCTAGTTTCTAAATCATTTCAAGTTCCAAAGTTTAAAGAGGAAAAAGATTTTCTTACCTGGGCAACATCAACCACCATTATGTCGGTTTGGCCGCCTTGGAAGAGGAACTTGATTGCCAAGTAGTGGGGTCTTTGACTTCCTTCTTCCACCCTTACAGATAAGTTTTGGTTCTTGTACTCACAGAGTATCCTGTAATCCATTTAAACCAAAGTTCAGTCAATTATTAGCTCTCACCGAATACACCAGTGAGTTGATGATTGTTTGTTTATTCCTTCTGAACAGGGTCCCACCTCAGATAACACAAAATACTAGATACGAAGAATCTTTAGAAAACATTATTCTTTTGTACCTCTTATACTCGACCTCTGCAATCCCAAGCTTTTTCATGTCTGGTGCCATATCTTTCCGGGCCATGCCCTGGAAAGCTCTGCTGGTGAGCACAAAATCAGTTTCATTGCTTTTATTGAGGTCGGTCACAATAAACTTAACTCCTTCCTTTCTGCAAAGCTTCTTGTCTTTGCATCTCATCTGCAAAAACAGAACCAGATACAGAGAGTTAAAAAATGGAGGAAACGAACGAAACGCTCCAAATCAACAATTAAAAGAAGGGCCCAGAAAATGGAGACCTGAAAGCATGATCCGCAGCCGATTCCATCCCTATACAGAGCCGAGCTTGCAGCAGCAACATGTCCGCCGTAAAACCCAAGAGCCATGGAACCATACCCACACGCTCCACCTGCGATTTTAGCAAGTAACCCATCAAGAAAAAAAAAAAAAAAAAAAAAAAAAAAAAGCCAATTCAATTCAATTCGTCAACACCCACATCGAATTTGATCAATAGCAGGAAGGAAAACATGAACTAGAATAATTCAGACCTGCGATCGCGGACTGAGAGGAGAAGTAGGCCGCTTTTCCTTGACGCAGGCATCTGTCACAGGCAGTGACAGAGGAGACCAAGAGGAAGAGCAACACCGAACCGAATAGAAAGCTACCCATTTCTCAGTATGTTGAGGAACTGCGTTTGAGAGGGAGATGGGTTATAAATAGACTGGAGTGGAGGGTTCACTAGTGGAAGAAGGGGAGAGAAATTACAGGTGCTAGAATGTCAAAAGAAGGCCGGTTTTCGCAATGGGGGCATTACTCCCCACCCACAGTGACGATTTATTTATAGCAAACTCAAGTAGGAGCATCTGGTGAGTGCTGAGTGGGGGTGGGGGAAAGGAAAGCGATAAGCAATAACGTGTAGTCGTGTACGCGGCAGGGGCAATTCAAAAGGCAAAAAATGGTAAAACCTCACCGACTGCGGCACGCGGACAAACAGCTGGGGTGCAAGAGGTGTCAAAGCTAGCTGCGAAGGGGTAAGTAAGAAGCGCCAGTGGCCGCTTATGTAACGTAACCTTTAGGTGGGGCTGCTGCTGCTGTTTTTCATTAATGGATGCGGAAAACGGGAAAATCGGGACCACCACCGAGACTCCATTTTTTAACATACAGAAGAGGTCTGAAACCTCTGGAAATGAGGAATGGGGTTTAGGTAAGGACATTGGTGCTCGTGTAAACGGGGGAGAAAGGGAGCAGGGGAAGGGGGAATTTGGACTTGTGGGTTTGAACTTTTGCGGGCTTGGCGATGAAGCTAAGATAAAATGATGATGATGTCTTTGGTGATCTGGAATCGAGTGGAGAGATAAGAACAAAGCAATCCAAGGCCTTAGTCCAAGTGTAACCCATACAGAGGTGAGCATAGTGCCAATTAGGACAGCTGGGGAACAACCTAATATTCCGTCATGCATCATCACGTTTTACTCAAAAATTGGAACTTGGGAAGTATAAGATTGCCTAATTTTAATTAAACCATTTGTTTTTGTTTTTTCAATAGTGTCATGCATCATATAGAATCAAATCAGTATTTTCTATCATTGTTGAATCATACCTAATCCTCTAAACTAGTAAAGTTACAAAAAAAAGAATCAGTTCAAGGGCAATAATATGAAGTATTCTCCCATGATTACTCAACTTCCAATAAAATAACCAGTTTTCGGAACTGGACTTTGTATTCGGTATTGATCTCCCAAGGATTACATCTAGATGTCGTTGATTTAAGCACATGGCTTTGTTCAGATTAATATTCTAATTGGAAATTAATTATGTAGGCGTATAATAAGATGTGATTAACAAAAGTACGTCATTAATTGTTCAAGTTCTTTAAGATATATGATCAGGGTACGTAACATTTTAAAAAGTTGTTGGTACTTATTATATTGACATTTTATGACAGTATGATTTCTATCATATGCATGTGTCTAAGATGCTTTAATATTCTCAAGGGGTGCCTTGGCACTGGTATGTAGTGGAGGAACGACAAAGGAAACAATAAAACATTGTCAACAACAAGTCTCATCATGAACATTCTGATCACTGGATATATGTAAAATTTATGATGAACATTTCTGTTAGTATAGAACTGAATGCAGTTTTATGTGAATAATAATATTTTTGTGCCTAGAAAAACATCCAATATATCTTATCCCAAACTCAAAGAGCCACCATCCATATATAAAAATAAGACTGCAATAGGGAAATAAGGTCCTTTGTTTTAATTATTTTTAATTTATGACAAATTTACATTAAAAAGGACCCTCTAAAAATTAAGAAGAGTACAACAGCTAGATATTTGTTAGTAGTGAGTGAAGCCTTTTTTTAGCCTAAATTGAATAAAACCAGTGTTTTAAAAATCAAACCGAACCGGCTGGTCCGACCTGATTGAACCAGAATCATAGGCCAATTCAATTCTTATTGACTCGGCCCGGTTCACTGTAACCAGCATTATTTTTGCCTTTTTTTTTCATATAGAAATATTAAATATATGTAAGTTATGGTGCAATATTCAATAGTCCAACCCGGTCTAACCGGGTTCAACCAAAACCGGACGTATTGCCAGTTGAAGGATTGGTTCGGTTTTTAAATCAATTTTTAGCCGGAAAAAACAAGAAAAATAGTATTTATTAAAAGAAAATAACAATGTTTTAAAAACCAAACCGGCCATCCAATCAGCACTATATCCGGGGAGAGTGTAACAGATTATTCCTACATTGGTTCATGAGCAGAATGTTCTCAATTTATAAATGGGATATTTTTACTCATGAAGCAATTGTGGCTAATTCTAATAGCACGATTCAGTTTGACATGCAATGTCGGTGCGGTCCTTGTGGAATATATCCTCTCAGTCTCAGTAATCCGAAGGCACCCAATATGTAGAAAAATATTAGGGTGGGCACTGGGCCGGGTTTGTCAGGGAACCCAACTCGACCCAACCCAAAATACCCAGGTTTGGATTTCCAAATCCAACCCACAGGTCAGGTTTGGGTTTGAAAAACCAAACCTGATTATGGGTTGGGTTTGGGTTTATGTAAACCCAACCAGCGATTATTTATTATATTTTTTTTAAATTTTTTTTTTTTGTAGTTATTAAGAAAAAATCAGGGTTTTTATGGGGTCGGGTTCGGGTTTTACCAAAACCCATTGGGTTTTCAGGTTAGTAAAAATTCAATTCGGGTCGGGTTTAAGTTTGAAAACCCGTTCAAAATTTTAATAGGTTCAAGTTTAGGGTTTTCTAAGTTGGGTTGATTTTGGGTTTTCAAAAACCCGACCCAAACCCAACCCATGCCCACTCCTAGAAAAGACTTGTTTTACACAAAATTACCACATGAGAAATCACCCTTTAATTACAGCTGATGATGACTAAACTTTTTCTTGTGAACCATCAAACTAGAACTAATAATCATCAAATTACTTGACTATTCAATAAAAATACATGACCCCTAAGTGCATTTAGAACTTAAGGAAATCAAAGATTTTACCAAAGTACGCTCCTACTAATTATGTGATTTGCATTTCACAAAGTACCCCTAGTAATGTACATGCCACACAATACGACACTTAAGTAAGCTAAGAACCTCTGGTAATGTACAATCCAGACATGTCGCACTCAAATGACCTGGTCATTGTTCTAAACCTAAGAACCCTACATAATGTACAATCCAGACAATATCATACTCAAGTGACTTGAATTCATTGTTCTATAGAGAACATGAAATTATGTGAAGTTGGGTCTAAGGTTTGGCCCTAAATTGAGTAGTCAAAGTTAGAAAGCCTATTACCAACTGATAAGCTAGATTAATCTCTATGAACATCCGATCTAATACTATATAAAGTTAAGGCCAATTTATGAAGTCAGGATATGATGTATCTAAGTTCAGTGCGAGGGAAAGGGAGGCAAATAAGATGTCTCAAATGTTAAGATTAGCAGTGGCATCGAGTGGAGCCAAGCCCGAACAAACTTACATGTGTTCGAGCTCGATTTGACCCTATAAACCTGGGATCGAGCTCGAGCTCGAGCCTTGAGCAAAGATAAAAAAATTTCGAGCTCGAGCCAGCTCGTTAATGGAGAAAATGAAAAGAGCAGCTAAAGAATGGAGAGAGGGGAGTAAGGGAGTAGGGGAGTAGGGGAAAGAGGGAAGGTGGGAGGGAATCAGGGGAGGAGGGAGATAATTGAGGAAGAGAGGGAGAGAATGGAAGAAGAGAGGGAGAGAATGGAAGAAGAGAGGGAGAGAATGGAAGAAGAGAGGGAGAGAATGGAGGAAGATGGGGAGAGAAAAGGAAAGGAATGGGAGAATGAAGAAGAGAGTGAGAGAATAAGAAAGAGAGGATACAATTGTATAAGTCAAAAACCCATTTAATGAGCCGGCTTGACGAGCTTGCAAGCCGAACCCTTCAAATCTTAGGTTCGACTTATTTAAATGAGCGAGCCTTAAAGAAAAGCTCGCTCAACTTGAGGTCCTGAAGATTCAAGTCAAGCCAAGCTGTCCTTTTCCTGAGCCGAACCCAAACCATCCGCCAACCCGAACCCTTAGTTAAACTGACCAAATTATTAGGTTTTTTGAAAGAGTTAGAATAACTTGTCACATTTATGAATGAATTGAAATCATTATTTTTTAAATATATGCATTAATGACACAGCCGATGTAATTTCAATCTTTTAAAAAGTAAACTCCCTCTCACGTAGATAGATTTCCTGGTTAAGCCGTATAAACCTAACACTAGTCTTTAAGAGATTGATCCAACCTTTTAAAGTGTTTTCTTTTTAAGGGACTTTTCTTGTTTTCCAACTTGGAATCCAAATTAAGCAAAATTAAATGCCCTTTTACACGAATTAGGACAAACAAGAAAAAGGTCAAAAAATAAAAATCAACTATATATTTATAGTGTCAAACCTTTCGTTTTGTTACACTTCTATCAAGATTAATTCGATTGAAATACTAGAGAAATTACAACTTGATGTTTGGAGTTTGGAAAATTTTGCAAGTGCGATCTCCTAGCACTCCTCTTATTTGATCTCCGTATTTTAGCAAAGTTGTTACTTCCTGTGAATGACGACGAACTTCGAGTCTCCGGTTGAATATACAGGATTAGCGACGAATTTAGTCGGCTGGATGGGAGTATTTGTGTCCCATGTATTGCAGCTTGCGGTGAACGTGTAGTGTTTCGATAGACTGTATGAACTTCGACGGTCTGAAGGTAGCGTGAACTTCTGGCTCGATAGTACTCTCTAGAGTGAAGACAATTTCTTTGATCGAGAATGCTTCTGCTGTGCAAGAGAGCAAATTCTCGACCAGTGTGGCCAAGATTCAAGCCTCCTGGAGATTCAACGATGATTCACAAACTCCGGGAAAGGAGACACGAACTTTTGGCAAATTTTGTCGGCTGGACAGAAGTATTTGTGTTCCGTATGATCAGTTTGTTGACGTTTCCAGTGGTCGGGTGGAGTTTCCCGACGAACTGAGCGTGATCGACGAACCTCTAATTGGCGGAGTTACTAGCATGAAAACTTCTCTGATTGAGAGTCTAAAACTTTTGGCTATTTGTAGCCAGTTGAGTTGCTATTGAAGATGGAAGTCGATCCACAGGAAGGGAATCTCAATCCTTCTTTTACTAGTTAAATAAGAAGAGGGTGGAAGACTGTGATGCTTCCCCATTTTCCCTCTCTCGATCCTCAGAATGAGGAGGAGACTCTCTATTTTCATCTTCTGCTGTTGAGGGATCGACCAGACTTAGTTGATTAAAGTTTAGCGTGGCTTGAAACTTGGCTAGCTGCTTGAGAGGCTGGCATAGCTTTAAACTTGGTTGGTGTCAACTTCATAAAAATCGACTTAACATTCTATTAAACAGAAGTGTTTTTATACACTAGGTTTACAAAGCTAAATTACAAAAATACCCTTATCAAATTTACATAATTACATACTCTAACATCCCCCCTAAAACTCAAGATGGGTCAAAGGAACGCATCTTGAGTTTGGAACATAAGGACCCAAGGTGCGATCGAGTGAGCGACTTGGTAAACAAATCAGCGACCTGATCTTCAGAAGGCACATATAACAAGTGCACAGTCCCAAGAGCACAGTGATGACGAATAAAATGGCATTGTGAGCAATCTGCATAGCACTCTTATGCTCAAATATAGCAATCCACCTACCAACTGTCTTTAAACCAACCAAAGTAACACAAATTGCTGCTCCAAACACTGTTTGACGTCAACCAAGAGCACAAAACACGTCAAACCTCGAAGTCTTAAATTTTTGGCGTCGACCAAACTGCATCAACCAAACAGCATCGACCAAACAGCGTCGACCAAACACCAAACCAAACAACGTCGACCAAACCAAACAACGTCGACCAAACCAAACAACGTCGACCAAACAGCATTGACCAAACAACATCGAATCTTCAAATTTTCAAGAGGAAAAGGAAAGAACAACCCAAAACAACGAACTACTTCATGGTCGCACAACAGATTTCGTGGCTGGAATGCCAGAAATCGCAAACCCAAAAGCAACCTTAGCACAATCCCAAAAACAAACGCCGACAACCCAAATCAAATCGTTGCGACCAAAAGACGACCAAGATTGCACTGTTAGAACGACGATAGAGCAGAAACTTCCACCTGAACCAGGTGCGAACAACCCACGAGGTCTCAAGGCCATATCAACAACACTAATGAAGAGGAAACAAATTTTTTTGGAGATGGTCGCCGAATCCCACAAACTTTCCAGGCCAAACGAAAACAGCAGCCTAAAAACGACTTGACCATAGACCAAGTGTTGCACCCCAAACCGAAGGACAAGACAATCCCAACTAGGTGCACAATAGCAACAATCCAATCAACAACAACCCAACAGCCAGCAATAATTAACCAGCAATAATTAACCAACAGAATTCGCACGCATAAGAGAATCTGTAACAAGCAAAAGCCATAATCAAAAGGGAATCCAAAGGAAGTCGATTCGTGTTCTGAGGGCCGAACGATTCAATAATCGAAACAAAACTCACCAAATCAGCGCAAGTGTCTTCTCTACGAATCCAAACACCAAATCTTGCGATCATCAACCAATACCCAAACTTTATCAACAAAATGGACTAAGCCTAGCTTTCACATCTGAAAGAGCTCGCACCGAAACCCCACCAACGCCCTCTTCTTTCCATCTCCCCCACGTTTATAACCCACAATACCAAATCACGAATCCGAAACCCAGAAGAGGAGGCGAACAAACGAACTCCTAAAATCGATATCACCATATCAGAGAAGCCGACGACTCCAAATCCCTCTTCAAAATCTCGTGAAAAGCTTCGAATTCCTCAAAATTTCAAGGGGGGTCTGAAAGATCTTACCAAATCGACGCTTAATCGACACTTATGGTCAGCCAAGAGGTGCTGGATAGCGCAGAATCCTCCCAAAAAGCCAAACTCGCGACCTGCGCAGAGTCGATGATGCAGCCCAAAAACCTCTTCAAATCGTCGCAAAATCGCAAGATTTCTCCAAAATTTCTTGAGGGTTATGAAAGAGCAACTCAAAACGTTCCTATAAGTGGTCTCAGAAGGGGTTTTTGTGGCCTGAAAGCTCCAAAATCTCAATCCAAACAGGCGCTGAAACCCTAACCCAAGGTTGAAGACGACCGAGTCACGACGAGTCAACTCGGTGACGTCGCGAACTCGGTCCGAGTTGGGCCCGAGTTGAGCCGAGTTAGGCCAATTTTGACTGTGTTGTGACCAAGTCTAACTGAGTCACGCCCCCTCTCAACAAAACACACAATTTTCTGGCTCTGATACCATGTCAACTTCATAAAAATCGACTTAACATTCTATTAAACAGAAGTGTTTTTATACACTAGGTTTACAAAGCTAAATTACAAAAATACCCTTATCAAATTTACATAATTACATACTCTTACAGTTGGTTGCCAAGTGACTTGAGAAGTTGGCTTGAGTGAGTGTCAAGCCCGCAGATGGGCTATTTGGTAGACTTGATGGGCGGACCATAAAAGAATCCGCAGTAGACACGAAATAGGCATTCAGATGGTTTATTGGGTGGATCGTTGTATATGTGTTTCATTGAAAATCCGCCGGTCCGCGAAGAGGAGCGATCGAGAGAGTAATTCGATTAATTCAGAATAATTTGTGTTACAGGGTGTGTTTGAATATAAAAAAATTGCGAGTACAATCTCTTATTCTTCCTCTGATTCGATCTTCGTGTGAATTCGTTGAAGTTGAAGCTTCTGGCGAAGACGAACGTCGAAACTGGAGATCTGGAACGAGTGTGCACGAACTGTTGTGGCTTTTGTCAGTCGAGTGGAGGTATATGTGCTCCGCGTGTGTCGACTTGTGACATTGCCGGCGAACGTGTAGAGCTGCTCCGGTAGAACTGTTGAATTGCGACGGACTTGGAATTGCTTGCCTTCTGTGGCCCGAAAGAACCTCTGTGCGTGAGAAATTCTTCTCGATGAAGGAATTTTGGACCTTCAATTTGACAACGAGAGAGAGCTTTTGTACTTGCACCAAAAGGAAGTTTTTCGAACCCCTGCAACTGAGTGTTTCTGGCTATTTGTAGCCGACTCTGTGCAGTGTTTCTGGCTATTTCTGGCTTTCTGCTGCCTTAGTTGGGAGAGGAGGAAGACTAGAAGCTTCCTCGGTTAACGACCAGACTTGGTTATTTAACAGTTGAGGAGGTTTTTTGACGTGGTTGTTGACTGTTGTTGATGCGACGGTTTCCTGCTGACGAGAGCGCCGACTGTACCGATGACGCGGCGGCATGGATGGGCTGTGCTGGAGGTCTTCAAATTTTAATAGAGTCTACCCACGATCGTTGTTTGATGGATCGATGGATTTCTAGACTCATCGCAATTGGGTAGTTCACATTTTGGTGCATATAATGAGTTTATTGTAATTGGGCATTCATATGGTTTATACAAAATCTTCAACGTTAGAGCTGACATGATCTTTTTGTAAAAGACTTTTGTGTACTAAGAACCTCTTTCTTCTAAGTACTTTGAGATTCTTTCAATAGTAATTAAAAAGGAAAAAAATCATACGTTTCTTGGGTTTTGTAACGTACGTGGAGAGGAAAAAAATTTGACTGTATGACCGTTGACCATAATTTTTGTTGACTGACAAAATAAGACGTCGGCTACCGCTATCCTCTTTTCTTTTTTCTTTTTTTATTTTTTTATTTTTTAATAAATCGCCGTCGGGGTAGAGCCGTAGAGAGAGATTTTTATGGTGGTCTATCGTAAAAAACGTGCTTCTTATGGACTATTATAAAAAAGTTGTTTGTATCCTCGTTAGAGCCAAACACGGACCTCTGGCTCATAAAGTCACAGTTAGAGAGAGTCAGACACTTGTCTTCGACAAGGGAATTTAATTATCTCAACCATCATCGCCCGGCGACGACGACGATCGATCGACGACGACGATCGACGACGACGATCGACGACGACGTAGACGTAAACGCAGTACTATGGCGCTATCCTCTTTTTTTTTTTTTTTATTTATTTTTTATTTTTTTTTAATAAATCGCCGTCGGGGTAGAGCCGTAGAGAGAGATTTTTATGGTGGTCTATCGTAAAAAACGTGCTTCTTATGGACTATTATAAAAAGTTGTTTGTATCCTCGTTAGAGCCAAACACGGACCTCTGGCTCATAAAGTCACAGTTAGAGAGTCAGACACTTGTCTTCGACAAGGGAATTTAATTATCTCAACCATCATCGCCCGGCGACGACGACGATCGACGACGACGACGATCGACGACGACGTAGACGCGTAAACGCAGTACTATGGCGCTATCCTCTTTTCTTTTTTTTTTTATTTATTTTTTATTTTTTAATAAATCGCCGTCGGGGTAGAGCCGTAGAGAGAGATTTTTATGGTGGTCTATCGTAAAAAACGTGCTTCTTATGGACTATTATAAAAAAGTTGTTTGTATCCTCGTTAGAGCCAAACACGGACCTCTGGCTCATAAAGTCACAGTTAGAGAGAGTCAGACACTTGTCTTCGACAAGGGAATTTAATTATCTCAACCATCATCGCCGGCGACGACGACGATCGACGACGACGACGATCGACGACGACGATCGACGACGACGTAGACGTAAACGCAGTACTATGGCGCTATCCTCTTTTCTTTTTTTTTTATTTATTTTTTTATTTTTTAATAAATCGCCGTCGGGGTAGAGCCGTAGAGAGAGATTTTTATGGTGGTCTATCGTAAAAAACGTGCTTCTTATGGACTATTATAAAAAAGTTGTTTGTATCCTCGTTAGAGCCAAACACGGACCTCTGGCTCATAAAGTCACAGTTAGAGAGAGTCAGACACTTGTCTTCGACAAGGGAATTTAATTATCTCAACCATCATCGCCGGCGACGACGACGATCGACGACGACGATCGACGACAACGATCGACGACGACGATCGACGACGACGTAGACGTAAACACAGTACTATGGCGCTATCCTCTTTTCTTTTTTTTTTATTTATTTTTTTATTTTTTAATAAATCGCCGTCGGGGTAGAGCCGTATTTTTATGGTGGTCTATCGTAAAAAACGTGCTTCTTATGGACTATTATAAAAAAGTTGTTTGTATCCTCGTTAGAGCCAAACACGGACCTCTGGCTCATAAAGTCACAGTTAAAGAGAGTCAGACACTTGTCTTCGACAAGGGAATTTAATTATATCGACGACGACGACGATCGACGACGACGATCGACGACGACGTAGACGTAAACGCAGTACTATGGCGCTATCCTCTTTTCTTTTTTATTTATTTATTTTTTTATTTTTTAATAAATCGCCGTCGGGGTAGAGCCGTAGAGAGAGATTTTTATGGTGGTCTATCGTAAAAAACGTGCTTCTTATGGACTATTATAAAAAAGTTGTTTGTATCCTCGTTAGAGCCACGGACCTCTGGCTCATAAAGTCACAGTTAGAGAGAGTCAGACACTTGTCTTCGACAAGGGAATTTAATTATCTCAACCATCATCGCCGGCGACGACGACGATCGACGACGACGACGATCGACGACGACGATCGACGACGACGTAGACGTAAACGCAGTACTATGGCGCCGGAGTGTCTCCCGATCGACCCCAGAAGCGGCTTCTGCGCCTCCAACTCCGTCTTCTACAGCAAGCGCAAGCCCATCCCCCTCCCCGCCGACGAGTACCTCGACCTGACCACCTTCATCAAGTCCCGCGCCCCCCGCTCCGGCGCCGTCGCCTTCATCGACGCCGCCACCGGCCGCCGCCTCACGTTCGCCCAGCTGTGGACCGCCGTCGACGCCCTCGCCGTCTCACTGCACATACGCGGCGTCCGCAAGGGCGACGTCGTCCTCGTCCTCTCCCCCAATTCCATCTACTTCCCCGTCATCTTCCTCGCCGCCATCTCCCTCGGCGCCGTCCTCACCACCACCAACCCCCTCAACACCGCCGGGGAGATCGCCAAGCAGGTCGCCGACTCCAAGCCCGTGATGGCCTTCACCGTCCCCGCACTCGTCGAGAAGGTCGCCGCCGCCGCCCCGGATCTCCCTATCGTCCTCGTGGAAATTGGGGGCGCGGGGGACCCGCGTCGTCGCGGCCCCACGGTGGAGGAGATGGTGGAGGAAGGGGCGAATAATAAGGTGGGGCGAGTCAGGGAGCGAGTCGGGCAAGAGGACACTGCGACGCTGCTGTACTCGTCGGGGACGACGGGGATGAGCAAGGGGGTGGCGTCTTCTCACCGGAACCTGATCGCAATGGTGGAGACGATCCTGACCCGGTTCAGGACGGAGGACGGGGCGCAGACGTTCGTCTGCACGGTGCCGATGTTCCACGTGTACGGCCTGGCAGCGTTCGCCTCCGGCATCCTGGCCTCCGGATCCGCCGTCGTCGTCCTCTCCAGGTTCGAGATGGACGAGATGCTGACCTCCATCGGGAAATATAACGCGACCTATCTCCCCCTGGTGCCGCCGATCCTGGTCGCGATGATCAACCACGCGGCCGCGATCCGGGCCAAGTACGACCTCGGGAGCCTCCAGTGGGTCCTCTCCGGCGGCGCCCCCCTGAGCAGGGAGGTGATCGAGGGGTTCGTGGCGCATTACCCCAACGTGGGTATTCTTCAGGGGTACGGACTGACGGAGACGACGGCGATCGGGGCGTCCACCGACACTCTCGAGGAGAGCCGCCGGTACGGTACCGCCGGGTTGCTGTCCCCGAACATGGAGGCCAAGATCGTGGACCCGGAGACCGGGAAAGCCCTGACGGTGAACCAAACCGGCGAGCTCTGGCTCCGTGGCCCCTCCGTCATGAAAGGTATTTACTACATAAAGTGGGTTTAATTGAATTAATTAAAGAACTGAAGCTTGGATGAGTCGTCCTTGAATCAAACGTGGGTGTACAATGTTTGACAGGATATTTCAGCAATGCCGAAGCAACGAGCTCGACATTGGACTCTGAAGGATGGTTGAGAACAGGGGATCTCTGCTACATCGATGAAGATGGATTCATCTTCGTGGTCGATAGATTGAAGGAATTGATCAAATACAAAGGATACCAGGTAATTAAGTTATAACTATTTCACGAAACCTTGTTTCTCTGTGTTTTTTTTTTTTTTCTCTGTTTGAACCCAAATTTGGATTTTATAATTTACAGGTTGCTCCGGCAGAACTGGAAGCTCTGTTACTGACGCACCCTCTTGTAGCCGATGCTGCCGTGATTCCGTGAGTACTCTCGTCGTGCTGCTTTTGTCTCTCAGATGAGAGAATAAATTTCTTGTTTACGGAAGAAAGAACAATTATTAAGTAACGTATTATGTAATGTGGGACGAGTACTGCAGGTTCCCGGATAAGGAGGTGGGTCAGTATCCGATGGCGTATGTGGTGAGGAAAGGTGGTGGTCATGTATCGGAGGGGGAGATAATGGAATTTATAGGGAAGCAGGTGGCTCCGTACAAGAGAATTCGACGAGTTGCGTTTGTTTCTGCCGTCCCCAAGAACCCTTCTGGCAAGATACTGAGGAAGGACTTGATCAAGCTCGCCACCTCCTCCAAGTCCAACCTATGAACAACCAAAGACCACCTTTTAATTGTTTTTTTGTAGAGTAGTAGTGGATCACTCTACGTTTGTGCCCCATTACTTTCTGGGTTGCTAAAAGTTCAGTTTTGTAAGTAAAAGTCCTTCTTATAATAATCTCTCTTTTGAAGCGAGAGATTTTAGTTATTTCAAAGAGCTCCGAAACTATGTTTTTTACAGAGCTAGTGTCTTTGTAATATTATCTTCCACTTCCACAAGCCTAGCACTTTGACATGATAAAAACAAATTAATGTATTAAATTGCTAACTTTGGAAAGAGACGGAAGTTGAAAACTTTGGTCCATCGACGTAGTTCCAATGTTTGTGAGTGATTGCAGGTGCTTTGAGGCCCTGGAAATCAAATTAAATCGGAAACCTTTTAGAGAGGGAAAAACGAAGTTTTACCTTTCCGAACTGCTTTTAGAAGATGGAATCATGAGAGAAAATATGAAAATGAAAAGAGTTGTGATTTATGAAACTCAAGAAAGAGGGGAGAATATTGTGAAACCCGGTCGGGTTAAACAGTTTTTTAAACTTTAGCCGGGTTTTGTTATCTTTAACCCGGAAACGGCATCGGGTCCGGCTCAAATCAGGAACCGGCTGGTCTAGTTCAGGTCTGAACTTAGCACTTGGAGACGCCTTGGTTTGCAAGTAGGTCTGCATGTACATTTCCAGGAATAGGAATCCATTTTATTTTATACTAAAGTGTCGTGTTTCACATTTGCTGAACCTTGATGTCAAACATTTCCCCGCAACCTCAGCAGTTTAGGAAAAACGCGGAGAATAGAGAGAAGTTTGGAGAATTGAGAGTTAGAGAGGCCCTTCGTGAAAACATCTGCAACTTGATCGTGCATGGAGATGTATTGTACTGTGAGTAAACTAGATGTGACTCTTTCACGAATAAAGTGATAATCCAGTTCCACATGTTTTGCCCGGCCGAGAAAAATTGGATTTGCGGCAATGTATGTAGTGGACAAGTTATCACAACATAGGATTGATGGTCGGCAAACAAAAATTTAAAGTTCCTTGAAAAGGTGCAAGATCCATGATAATTCAGCGACTGCATATAGCCAATGCCCGGTATTTGGCCTCTGCACTCAATCTAGCAATTGTCGATTGTTCCTTCAAAAACTAGGAGATGATTGATCCGCCAAGAAAGACACAGAAGCTTGTGACAGAACGTCGACCATCTGGGCACCCGCTCCAATCTGCATCAAAGGATATATCTACTCCAATGTCGTCTGCTAGTTGAATGATAATCCCATGAGATATGATGCCCTTTAGATAGCTCAAGATGTGCTTAACGACAACCCAATGAATGCCTGATGGACTTTGTTACAAGTGACAAGCCCGATTGGCGGCATATTGAAAGTCTGGTTGGGTCAAAGTCAAATACTGTAATGCGCCGACCGTGACTCTGTAAGTAGTCGGATCAGACAATGGTGTGCCCTCATGCTTCGACAACTTTGAACCAGTGACAATGGGAGTGGACAGTGGCTTGACGTCAGAGAGGGAGAGGCGAGCCAAGAGATTTGTTATGTACTTGGATTGGGAAAGATGGAGGTCGTCTCTGGCATGTGTAACTTCGATGCCTAAAAAAAATTCTTGTTGTAAACTGCGATGAGGGTACTCACCGTATTCTAACAACTGCTAGTCATAATAATATCATCCACATAAATTAAAATGAATATGGTAGTAGCGAACGAGTACCTGATGAGCAATGAAGAGTCAACTTTTGACATGACAAAACCCAACTCAACCAAATACGATGTAAGTCGCTGATAACAAGCCCGATG
The DNA here is from genome assembly GCA_019845555.1 of Aristolochia fimbriata. NCBI lineage: Eukaryota > Viridiplantae > Streptophyta > Magnoliopsida > Piperales > Aristolochiaceae > Aristolochia > Aristolochia fimbriata. The sequence goes on along the minus strand of CM034083.1, from coordinate 27,315,076 downwards.
GCTTTGTTTCAAACCATAGAGCAACTTGTGAAGATGACACACGACGTCAGGGCGACTTGCGTCCTTGAACCCTGGTGGTTGTACCATATAAACCTCCTCATTGAGAGTCTCATTAAGAAAGGCATTAGTTACATTAAGCTGTCGAATCATCCACCGATGACCTATTTCCAAAGTTAGGATTGTGCGAATAGTGACGGGCTTGATGACGGGACTGAATGTCTCGAAATAATCTTGACCCTCTCTCTAATGGAATCCCTTGGCGACCAATCGAGTTTTAAATCTATCGATGCTGCCATCTGCCTTGGTCTTCACACGAAAGACCCACTTACAACCAATAACATGCCAACCCAGTGGAAAGAGACAAAGGACCAAGTTTTATTGGTTAGTAAGTCATTGAACTCGGATTGCATCGCAGCATGCCACTCAGGATGCTTCACAACTTGACTATAGCAAGTCCGCTAAGGTGGGATCAGGTTTGTAGGTGAAGGATGACGAGTGCTGAGGAAAGTGTGTGCTTTGCTTGAGTCGGTCATAGAACGGGTGACCATGGGTTGAGTGGCTAAAGGAGCAATAGTTCGTGACGTAGGTATAGGGACAGCGGGGTAGAGTTGGATGGGATGGATGGGAGAAGGAGCAACACTAGGTGGGTCGAGGGAGGGCGATGAATGAGGTGGTGGTGCAAGTGTACCTGGAAGTGTACCTGTAGGTATACCTTGATGTGTACCCATATGTGTACTTGGAAGTGTAGTCGAAGGTAGATGGTGCAAGTGTACCTTCATGTTATCTGCAATAAACAAGAAAGACTAAGTAAAATTACCCCAATTTGAGGCAATTTTAGGTATATAAAATATAGGTGATATACATACAATAAAAAAGAAAGATGAAAATCGTATCCAGTTAGAACAGAACATTCAGACTCATAGCTAACATGGCGATTCTAAAATCTCTACTCCCCGTAATGTTCGATTGCTCTTTCTTTACTATATAGTAGGATTGGGTATTCATAGGCGCGAGGGGGAGGGAGATGGGGCCGTTGAAGGGCGGGAGAGGAGGTGCATTGTGGACCTTAAAGAAACTAAAAAATTAAACTTGAACGTGAAAGACAAAATGAACATACACTTAGAACAAATGAGCAATTGGGCGACTGAATGGCTGGAAGAGACTAGAATTATTGTGCAATAGGAGAGACTATAGAGGGTAAATAGATAAGAGGAAGGGAGATGTAGCAGAGGGGAGGGACACGACTCTCCAAGCGAAACGTGAGTTAATAGAAAAGGTTGTTGGCATGGCACAATCGGCAAAACATATGACTTCTAAAACCTCGAATCTAGTTTCCTTACCATATAGAACTATATAGTAATATTAAACTCTTTTTCAAGTTTAAAGTTGAAATCTTTTAAGGCCCAATTTCAGTAATAGGAAATAAATATCTATCATAGACCTTAATGGATTCCTATCAAATGCCCTTAATGGATTTGATTATACCATCGCGTTATTGGATTTATCCTAATCTATTCTAATAAGTAGATATTCTAGGGCATAGGGGAAGGAGATGGGGTGCAAGGGAGGTCTCAATGACTTGGATCTAATTCATATCCGGATCAAATTCAAATTAATAACTGACTTATTGGTTATCCATTAAAGATACAATAAGCTTATTAGATCTTTATTGGATATCTAATAAGGATCCTCTTAGTGCCAAACATTACGGTTTGACTATCTTTGACAAAATTAATTATGAAGATTAAGGCACGAGATATATATATAGTAAGCAAACAATCAGGATCGATTTAAATAAGAAGGATTTTGATGATACATGAGAAAGATTCCAATCGATTTAAACAAGTAGGTTTTGAAGATATATGAGGGAGAGGATTACATGAGGAAGGAAAGATTGATCAAATCATGGACTGGTGATTGAACCATGATTAAAGGACATGCCATAGAAGGGGATACATACTAGTATATAAACAGTGTGAAGGCTCACATGTAAGACATCTGATTCATCAACATTTTTCGAGTATTCTAGAGAGTCAGAGTCTTCAGAGGTTAATTAGTTCTTCATCCATTCGCTTATCTTAAAAGCAGTTGAAGAGATGAAGACGGAGTTGCAACAGGAGTTGCAACATCTTTGCTGAAGTCTGTGCAAGAGACAGACCGAATCTTCTACACTAGAAGATCATACTGAGGGGGAGCCTCAATGGAATAATAACATGACCGCTCACACTGGGTGTGTTAGGTGAACGCTTGAAGGTAATTTACACTACTATTGTAAAGTGAATGAATACTGTAACGCCTTTTTGAAAGGCTTGTAATCAGTAACCACTAGTGGATTGTTATTATCTCGGGCAAGAATGCCCCGCAGATTAGGAACAATTGTTCTGAACTGCGATAACAACTTGTTTGTGTTTGTATTATTATTTATTTCTCGAGGTGTTTAACGTGGAGTTCCAAATAAAATTTTAACACCCGATAATTTATACTAACCGATATTGCCAGAAATAAATTATAGAAATAAAATAAAACTTATAGAAAATAAATTAAAATGAATTACATCATTTTAAAACTACACAACACAATCTGGATGACAGACTCATATTTGTCAGCCTCTTGTACGTTCTATTCATGAATCTTCTTCCTATAAGCAAACTTCTTCTAAGCTTGTTTGGCAACAATCTATGAAATTGATAGATACACGAGACCTTGTTTCTCCTCCTTCTAGTAAAAATCTTATAGGTTGTTAGTATTTTATTGATAGATATATGACTAAGGTTTATACTTAAGAGTATAAAATTGATTATAATGAGATATTTACTCGAGGTTGACCTCTGTTCATCTTTTGATTGCTTTCGCATCAATTTGTCATTGAGATGTTTTTCAGATGGATATGAAAAATGCCTTATTAAATAATGCTATGTTTGAAGAAGTTAATATGTTGGTACCTCCAGGATTTTGACATTCACTAGGGTATGTTTGTAAACTTGGTAGTACTTTATATGGGCTTAAGTAAGCACCTGGTTCTTGGTTCTCCGCCCTTTGTTCGAAGGATGCGCAGTTCGGTTAGACATGGAGTCTCATTAATCTGCATTATTCACTCATCATACCTTGTGTTGGTGTAATACTTTTTACACCATCCCCGATTCTTATGAGCAAAGAACCAAACTTGGTCCCGAACCGTCGGAACCTACCAATTGGTCTGGTCCAACCTTGAACGGACAAGTAAAATGGTACCGGTTCACCAATATTTAAGCAAGAAGAGGATAAAAGATAAAAATTATATTGTCATCGAGCTGATATTCAAATCCAGGATCTTTTATATCATTGACACTCCACTGGCTAACCCACTACGATCTGTCTATTTTCATAAAAATATCGAAAATAAAAATATTTAACCTTCTTCAGTTAGGTCAATGCATCTGGTATAATCCGGTTTAATCGGATTTAATCAAACCAACTTCTTTAGTACCGGTCGGTTTTAAAACATTGTTTTAGAAATAAAACCGGACCATGGGTTTGTAGGTTGGGTGGGTGGGATTATGCGTGAAACCAATCCGGTCCAACACCGGAACTTTTGTTTCTCTGTCTGAATAGATTGAGCTGAACAAAATTTCAACCGATCTTCTTCCCCGCTTCAATTGGTCTCCTCCCTCTGCGCCCACTCTTCTTTTGTTCTTCCGCGAAACCTTATTGTTGGCGGCAGAGTGGACGAGCGTAACAGTTTGTTTCCGTACGGGAGAGAGACGGAGAGTGAGCAGGGAAGAGAGAATGGGTTTCATTGGAGAGACTGTGGAGTCGATCCGTTCTGTTCAAATCAGACAAGTCCTCACCCAGGCTGTCAATCTCGGTGACGTTTTATTTCATATTTTGTTTCACTTAAGCCCTCTGGAATTGTTTCGGTTATATATTTTTCAATTCAATTTGAACTCTCGATTTATGTTCGGGCTCTTCTGTTTCGCTAGAAACATTTCCCATATTATCTTCTTACAGTGACCTTTGCGTTTCTAAATATCATATTTTTATATAAGTCCAAATACCAATGTTTTTCTTTTGATTCGACTGATGAAATCTACTCATGTAAGTGTTGCCGAACATTACGACACAGAACTTCCTTCTTTTGGCTCTGGGGTGTATTGTTGTATTGTTCGTTGCACAGATATGTGATCATAGCTCAAATATGTGGGCTTTTTTCGGTTTTAAAGGAAACTGTTCGTTTTTCGCACTATTGCATTCAAGTGTTTTACTGGTCCGTCAATTTATGTAGATCAACATGTGCTCTATAAACGTTCCAGTGAACTTTTCGTATGGTAGTACTTTAAAGAGAAGTCTTTATTTTTGACTTTTGCTAAGTGATGTGCGCATTTAATTGTTTTATCAATGAAAATCTGTTTTGTTGTGGATACTCTCAATTCTAATATTGTACTTCTCAGGTATGATTGTCACATCCGCTTTAATGATATGGAAGGCACTTATGTGCGTTACTGGCAGTGAATCACCTGTTGTAGTTGTTCTTTCTGGGAGTATGGAGCCTGGCTTTAAGAGGGTGAGTCTAGTTAGCAGATGTTTTGAAACTAATTCCATGTTTTTTCAGGCTTAATTTTGGCTATTTGCAAGTGTCATGCGTCACATGCCAGTACGTTTTGACATAAAAGGATGTGGAGATTTACTTTTTTCATTGGTCTTCTAACTGATTCTTATGCAATTTCCTCCGTTTGGTCATTTATAGCTTCATCAGAATCTATTCATAATTACAAAAGGTCAGTTCTCTATGAAGTCGTGACATCCATTTTCAAAAGAGTAATGAATCTTCAAACATAAATTCATGGCGTAAAAGAACTTGTGAAACAAATTCTCATTCAATGCTGATATGGGTTACTTTTGTGAAAAGAACTCTTGTCTTTGTCTCTGTCTCTTTCTCATTCTCTAAAATATACGCATTCATGCATGAAGAAATGCAAAAAAGTGAAAAGTTCACATGTATGTGGATACATACAGATTTCTATAAACATTTGATAATCCTCTCTGATGCTTTTGTGACATACTTATTGCCGGGTTTGCAGGGAGATATACTGTTCCTCCGCATGAGTAAGGATCCAATTCGTGCTGGGGAAATTGCGGTGTTCAATGTTGATGTATGCGTTCCTCTCCACTTTTTATAAAATTTTTTATTTTACCCTTTTTACTTTACCTACAAATTGTAGTATGTTTACTGATTTATTTAATTTACCTAAAAATTGTTTTATAGTAAATGATTAGTTGAAAGGGGGTCTATACTTCATTCATTTATCTTTTTTATTTGGTGCCATTGCCTCAAACATTGATGGTGGTTTCGATTTTATTTGCTCCATGTGTATAAACCAAAATGATTTCTTTTGAGTATAAACCAAAATGATTTGGATTAAGCACCATTGCACCTACCCCTTTTTTCTCCTCTTTGAGTTAAGTTTCTTGCTTTTCTCAGTTAAATGCAAAAGTTTCTTTATTTATATTCTGGTATATCTTTTTTTCTTTTTTTTTTTTTTTTTTTTTTTTTTTTGAGGAAATTGATGGATATATTCTGGTATATCTAAGATTGTTAAAGGACCCAAATCACCTTTTTTCTTATGTTTTCCAATTTAGATGTGTCTCCTCTTTTTATGTATCTGGTGGTTGATTCTCTTGCTTTTCATTCTCATCTCCTTGTTTCTTAATGTTGTCAAAGTTTAGGAATTTGACCTATGTCTCTCTTTTAATTTTTTTCTTATGTCTTTGGTTGCAGGGACGTGATATTCCAATTGTACATCGAGTAATTAAGGTACTTTCCTGAGCTAATGTTTGCTCTGAACTGCAGTTCTATCTGACTTTTGCTACCGAAGTCTTTCGTGTACTGACAGCTTGCAGTGTTTTGTATATTCTTGCTGGTTGTCTGCTGACTTTTCCCAACTTCATTACTGCTTGTTTTTGCATTAGAAGTGGATTTTCTTATTGTTTACTTGTAAACTAGCCTTTTTTCCTTTTGTTCTAGGTTCATGAACGACAAGACACGAAAGAGGTTGATATACTCACAAAAGGTACTAAATGTTCGATTTACTTTTTTCTGTTCAAAACCCAAAGCAGGATTGCTTTATGAATATGACAACATAACCTTTTTTCAGAAGAAGAAATATGAACATATTCATAAGATTATCTAGTTGTCACAATTTTTTCTGTGAATATTAGCTTCCTCATCAAGATAATTTCAGTAATAGTTTGATCTATTGACTACCTATAAAGCCTAAACCCCAATTACACTTAAATGTTAGCATGGTTTTTGGTGATCTATATGGAGTAAGCTTAATTCAAGAGGTCCTGAGAGTTTGATAACTTGCCGTGGCTTCAAAACTGGTTAACTGAACCCAATTTTTCCTTTTATCCCTGCTTTTTAATCAAACATTTAATTCTGCATTATTTAAAATGTTTTTCTGTTCTCGGGAATGGCCACCACACAAATTTCTGGGATACGAGATGGTTGGGAGACACCCCCCTGCGCACGAAGTACCCACACCTATATTCATTGGTGCGGGCAAAGTCAATCACCGTTGCTGGTGTCCTCCAGAACCAGCCCAGGAGTAGCATCAATTGGAATCGGCTGTTCAGAAGGGAATTGAGGGACCAAGAGGCAATAGACCTGGTGGAATTGGACAACGAGATCACTAGCACGTTCCTAGATAATTGGTATGCAGACAGACTGATCTGGACACTGTCAGTCGATGGCGGTTTCACAGTGCAATCAGCATATCGGGTGATAACGGACACAACAACAGCAGAATCTCATCAAGGTTCCCTAGTCTGCACTTACGATGGCCCACCAAAGGCGAAGGTCTTCTTGTGGATAGCCATTCGAAGGAAGGCTCTTATGAGAGACAATCTAGTCTGGAGGGGGATGACGTTGCAGTCTATGAATTGTCTGTTATGCCTTGCTGAACCAGAGTCCATTGACCATGTGCTTCTGCACTGCGACTTCACATGGAGAGTATGGATGGCTCTGCTACAGCTGTTTGAAGTTCAGCTATGTGTGCCGGCTACCACACATGAGATGGTGCTGCAGTGGAGGGGCATTGCTAAAGGAGCGAAAGGGAAGATAATGGCTGAGGTCGCCATAATCACAATTCCCTGGTGTATCTGGGAAGAGAGGAACCGACGCGTATTTCAGAACAAAGCTCAGGAATGGAGTCTGGTAGTGAAGAATACCGTCACGAAGGTGATCGCCTGGCTTTGCATAAGGAAGGAATTTGCCGATATAAGTGGCAATCTAATCAGATAGAAATGGAAAGAGATTGCAGACCTCTCCATTTTGGGAAGACCGAAGGAACTTTGAAAGTGGATCCCTCCCCCTAGGGGTATTCTCAAACTCACACAGATGGATCTTCGCTCGGGAATCCTGGTAGGCCGGGGATCGGTGGTACCATTCGTGACCACAATGGCAACACCTTGTTGGCATTCTCGGGCCCGATCGGCATCACTGACTCCACCAAAGCCGAAGTAAAAGCCATCCTAGAAGGAATGAGACTCTATCACTTCCTAGAACCCCTTGAAGTAGAAGGAGATTCTCAGAACGTAATTGACTGGTGCCGGCAGAGTAAGGACCCGCCATGGAGGTTCCTTCTACACATGCGTGAAATTTGGGATTATCTAATAGGGTGAGAAGCTGGAAGAGAGTCCCTATGTCGGCAAACCACAACGCCGACCAACTGGCAAAACAAGGAGTCTCCTTATAGTGTCTTAATGTGAGGAATCAATGATGTAACAAGTGTGAAGTATCAACAACCATGTAATGTTTGCACTTCGCAGAAGTAATAAAATCCATCAATTTCCTCAAAAAAAAAAAGTTTTTCTGTTCTCTCTTGAATAAGATGTTGTAGTTCCTAATAGCACTGAATGGTATTCTGTATGCCCGATTCCATGTTATCTCCGTTGTAGCTTTTCAATCTGGGCATATTTTCTCTCCATCACAACTTTTTGTTTGTCTTTTTTGTCGTTCAATTTACTTTTAAAATTATTCATCAATGACCTTCTTTATTGATAAGTACTTTTTCTGTTCCAGGCGATAATAATTATGGGGATGACCGTTTGCTGTACGCTCGTGGCCAGCTGTGGCTGCAGAAACACCATATCATGGGAAGGGCAATAGGGTACGTAAGAGAGCATCCCATTTTATTTTATAGTAAGGTACTTTGCCCCCTAAAAACTTTTGAAGGCACTTAACCCCAACAGAATTCCTCTTACAACATTGACCTCGTCAATGTCTTTGTGTTTCATGAAATTACCTGAGTCACCTCAACTAACTGGATAGGATAACAGCTTGCCGTTTATAAACTGCTCAAATGAATTTGAAGAGCTTTAGTTGAAATTTTTGACCAGGGAATGCAGCTCAAATACAACATTGTGTAACTTTTTCGAAAGCTATCCATAAAAAGTGATCACTTGTTTCAAAAAACGAAAAAAGGGAATGTAGCTCGTGTTAATTTTTTTGTTTTCACATTTACTTGGAGGTATAGACAACATAAGGGTGAATTACAATTGATGAAACTTAATATACTCCACGAGCCTCTACCAGAGATGGGTTTAAAGTGAACTGAATTAAACAACAGAAAAATAGTCCACAAGAACTTTGGAACTGGAACTGTTGGTGCTTCTTTTCACGAATGGAAGGCAGCGGGGCGAGTCGACTCGCCGACGGTGGGACAAACCGCAGGCATTAACCATGGGAGGCCAACGATGCAAACTCAAATCTTCTGGCTGAGAAACGCAAATCCCTCCGGTGCATAGACGAAGGAACCAGATGGTATCTCGATACCGTGGTTCTCCGTGGACGAATCGCAGTAAAAATTGCCATGAAGAGCCCAGAACAGAAATCTTTCTTATGCGTACCAATAGAAGACTTGGAGGATTTGGAAATGGCCTTCAGCAATGTCATCCTGAGCGGCGCCCACGGAAAAGCCCAGTTCACAAGCAAAGAATGATTCCAGATAACCATTCTTGATAACAACGGAGAAATCACCTGCAGAATGGCGGACGAAGGGGAGCCACAGGGATCAGTGAAATATTCATACCCAAAAACATGAAAATAAGAAGTGGATGGGCCTGGATGCGCAAAAGCTTGGGAGAAATGAAAGCATCGCTGATATGAACGCGGGAGCCGCTACCAGAAAGCAGAAATCAAGCGCCACCGCAGCAAAAAAGCACCCTGACAGCAGCCACAAGAACATACAGGGATATACTCTTAACCGTTCGGCAGCAACCCAACGAACAAAACGGCCATATTGCTTGGGAATGCAAACAAGGGAAAACCACAATGGTGATAGATCCCTCATTTGTAGAGCTGCGACAAACTGAACTGGCAAAGTGCGTGGTCGTCTCAACGATGGAAAAAAATGGGACGGGGACGATTTAGCAAGGTGGACAAAAAACAGCTGGAAGCTAGCAATGTTCCTCAGGATGCACTACATGATCCCTTCTACGTGGCTGGTCTCATTACAGTCAGAACAGGAACAAAAGAGGGTGAACGCTGAAGCAAAAACTTCTGGGCAATGTCCTCAAAAGCATGGAACCATGGTCTATGGCCAGAGGAACCATCAAAGCTAAGAAGTGGGTGGAGGTAACAAGAATCCTGACTCATCTCTGGTGCAGGGAGATCTTCATGGAGATTGTGGGAAGATTGGGGAACTGATAGAAATCGATGAAGAAGCCATGTCTGAATCCCGCACAGACAGATTTAGAGCATCAATCTCCACAACAGAAGAAATCAAAGATGCCACTGAAATCCCAATCGAAGTTGGGGAATACAAGTACAGGGCGACAATCCAATCCGTAAAGGGAAAAAAGAAGAGAAAACCAAGAAAGAGAAGAGAGACTCCTGCAGGGAGAAAACAGAGAAGACTTGGACCATGGATGCAGTGGCGGAAGAAACAAAAAGATGCAGATCCATTGATAGTAAACTTGCCGGACGAAACCACACAAGGGGGAGGCACACCGGCCGGTAACCAAAGGGAAGAAGGGGACGCTGAACGAGGTTTGCCTGATATGGTAAGGCAGCCGGGCAGCCACTCAGCCTGCCTAAATAAGGAAGGAGATGGGAACGAGGTCAATAAGACGCCCTACAGAGAAAGCGACAACACAGTCAACGGCTCGGAGATACCTCAATTGACACCCCCAGAGAATCCGAGGTTGACCCCGATCACACTGTGCACGACTAGATCTGTGTTAGAAAACACTGAGTCAAATAGAAGAGCACCGGCTGAGGCCGAGCCACTTGACCCAGATAGGCTCCCTAACCCGAGCAATGGTTCGATCCCGGGACTTTTGACACAAAGCAGCTCAATTAAAATTGCTAATCTGGATGAAGAGCCGAGACAAGTTCACTGCGAGCCACACACGCCCCTTGAGATGTACGCTAGCTTGCCTTCTCAAAGAGCGAACAGACATGAAACGGCCCCGGCAGAAGACGTGATCCCGGAAGAGCCTCCACTTGAAAGCCCAGCGCCTGCTGTACCTCCCCTCAAAAGCCTAGCGCCTGCTGTACCTCCAAAAATCAGAACAACCCGGAGGGGAGAATCCATCACAAAGCGCACAGGACAAAGACCAGAAAGACATCAGTGCATTAGTTAACAGAGCCTTCTGGGGATACAAACGAGCAATGCAAATGGTAGAAGAAGACAATGAAGAAGATAGAAGAAGAGTCGCACAGCTGCGAATCGCAAGCAGTGAAGAAAATAAATGAATATTATATCCTGGAATACAAGAGGACTCAGATCGCCATATCAAAGAGCACTGGTTCTCGAGACACTCCAAAAGCAAAAACCGAAATTAGCAATGCTGCAAGAGACGAAGCTAATACAAATTACCAGCGCCATTGCAAGGGACATATGGTATCAACGCAAACCAGCGTGGACTGAAATTGGAGCCTTAGGCTCCTCGGGAGGCATTGCAGCCTTCTGGGATCTGAGTGAGCTAGAGTTGATCCAATCCGAGGAGGGTCAATACACCCTTGTTATGCACTTCAAAGAATCGATGAAAGAAATCCAGTGGGCGGCTCTTGCAGTCTACGGACCTACTGCAATCTCCTCACGTGAAGAATTTTGGGAAGAGGTGGCAGCAATCATAAATCTTTGGTGTGTACCCTGGATTATTGAGGGCGACTTCGACGTCATACGATTCCCAACAGAAAAGAGAGGTGGCCGGCAGATAATATCCCCGTCCATGAACTTCAATGATCTCATCCATGAACTCTCTCTTATTGAACCCTCACTTGCTGGTGCAGAATTCATATGGACCAACGGAAGAAATCAACCAATCCTGGCAAAATTGGATATATTTCTGATCAATCAGGAGTCGCTGAACATCTATGGCAGTACAATGGGAAGGATCCTCCCCAGACCAACGTTGGACCATTCGCCCACACTGCTTGAAACAGAGTCCGAATCTTGGGGTCCACTGCCCTTTAGGTTTGAGGAAGAATAACTATTGGGGGATGATTTTAAAGAGTTACTGAAAACTTGGTAGCAAGAGGCACAATTTCAGGGATCAGCATGTTTCTTCTTCAGCCGAAAGCTAAAGCATGTAAAAAATAAGATCAAGGCCTGGGCTGTTGAAAAAAAAGCAAAACTGTGAAGAGGTGAAAAACAGTCTTCTTGAAAAAATTAAGGAGCTGGATGAAGAGGTGGAACAGCAAGGATCACTCTCAACATCAGAGGGGCTGAGAAGGGACTTGCTAAAAGAGAAATATGAGACAAAAGTTAAGCAAGAAAGAATTCACTGGAAGCAGAGGGCAAGATACAAGTGGATTTCAGAAGGAGATGGGAATACAAAGTTTTTTCACAGGATCACATCAGCCCATAGAAGAAAAAACAGAGTATCCTTACTCACAATTGGCAATGAAACAATCATCACGAAGGAAGGTATCATAAAAGCTTTCACTGATTTCTTCTGTGACTTATACAATGATGATGTTCCATGCAGGCCTTACCCAAGAGCTCTACCACTGAAATGCATGTCACTGACCCCAGCAAAATCCTTGGTGAACCCTTTCACAATAGAAGAGATTCACAATAGAAGAGATTAAAGAAGCAGTCCACAGTATGCCTACAGACAAGGCACCAGGACCGGACAGTTTCACTGCTACCTTCTACAAGGAAGGATGGGACTTCCTCAAGAACGATATCCTAAGAATGTTCCAAGACTTTCATGCAAATGGAATCACAACAAGAAGCATGGGGGCTTCTTTCATTACTTTAATCCCAAAAAAGGAAGGAGCCTCTAATCCGACAGAGTATAGACCCATAAGTCTAATCACAAGTCATTACAAGCTCATCTCCCAGGTGTTGTCTACAAGATTGAGAGCTGCTCTCCCGGAGGTGATAAGTGAGAATTAGTCAGCCTTTCCGACTCAGCCTTAATACTTCATGAAATGATGCACTACTACAAAAAGAATGGTTTGCAGGGCACTATACTCAAGCTAGACCGGAAAAAAGCGTTTGACAAGGTAAACTGGGGTTTTCTTGATGCATTGATGAATCATATGGGCTTCCCACCAATATAGAGATTTTGGATCAGAAGTTGTTTGACCTCGGCGAGTTTCTCCTTGTAAATGGTACAGTGAAAAGTCTCTTCAAAAGTTCCAGGGTCTAAGGCAAGGGGACCCCCTCTCCCCCTTGCTGTTCAACATTATCAGCGAAACACTTTGTTCACTTCTTTATACAAGTCAAGAAAAAGGGTGGATCAAGGGATTCAATATAAGAAATAAGGTAAGTGTCCCAATACTACAGTTTGCAGACGATACTATAATCCTACTGGATTGTTTAGATGAAAAGATCCTAAATGCCAAGGCCCTCCTCCTATTCGAGACCATGTCTGGCCAAACAGTAAATTGGAACAAATCTGGTGTACTTGGTGTAAATTGCAATTTGAGAGCACAGGATCAGATAGCTAAAATGCTGGGTTGTGGACCAATCCTCCTTCCCTCTATCTACTTGGGGTTACCGATGTTCCAAGGGAGAGCAAAAAAAGCACTGTGGCAGTAGGTCCTTGAAAGATGTCAAAAGAGGTTGGAATCATGGAAAGGGCAGTTTTTATCTCATGCAAGGAGGCTAGTTCTTATAAAATCAGCATTAGCAGGCATACCCAATTACCTCTCACTACTACCATGCCCGAAGAGTATTGCTAAAGATTTGGAGGCCCTTCAGAGAAAATTCTTATGGTGTGGTCTCCAAAATAAATTCAAGTACCCTTTGGTGAAGTGGAAAATCATATGTAAACCTCCTAAAAGAAGGAGGGTTGGGGATAAAGAGGACCAAGGACATGAATAAGGCTCTGCTAGCAAAGTGGATATGGAGATACGCATTGGAAAAAGATAGCCTATGGAGGAGAACAATTGCTGCCAAGTATGGCAGCAGAGACCACCTATGGCTTCCAAAAGAAAAAATCCATGCTGCCACCTCCTTATGGAAAGCAATCCTAAAAGAGAAAACAAGGTTAGAAGCCAACATTCGGTACCACGTGAGAAATGGAGAACATGTAAAGTTCTGGTTTGATTGCTGGATTGGGGACACTTCCCTCAACCTCTCCTTCCCTAACCTTTTCCTGCTTGCCCGGGACCAGTCAAGCACTGTTAGCAATGCCAAAACAAGCCTAAGGAACACATGGAACCTCGACTTCAGAAGGAACCTAACTGACAGTGAGACACTCGAGGTAACAGCTCTAATTCAACTACTTGAATCCACATATATTTCAGACAATGGGAAAGATGAAATTGTATGGAAACCATGCCCCTCTGGCTGCTTCTCCACCAAGTCCTACTACATCCTCGACTCAGAGCAGCAACAAGAAGAAACCACAAGCCAAGCAAACAAAGCATGGAAGTTGGTTGCTCCAAAACAGGTCCAACATCTGATATGGACAGCTATGCACCAAAAGATACTAACATGCGATGAATTAGCAAAAAGGGGTTGACCGATTATAAATAATCTATGCAGATTATGTGGAGATAAAGAAGAATCATGCAACCACATCATGTTACATTGCGATTTCAGTAGATGCATATTGGCTGCTATAATACAGAAATTCAACATCCAGCTCTGCTTTCCAAGCAAGTTCAGCCTATTCATTGAGCAGTGGTCAAAATGCCCTCTACTGTATTGTGGTAAGGCCCTTTGGACCGCTGCATTGGCTGCAGTGCCTTGGCACATATGGACAGAGAGAAACAAAAGAATATTTGAAAACAGAAGTTGCACCAAGGAAGGCATCATAGTAAAGTGCATACAGAGCATCCTGTTGTGGACTCGTGCTGCACAGAAATTGCCCCCCTTTGCAAATGTTGTCCTCCTCAAGCATTGGGCCACGAAAATCCAATTCGAGTCCCATAGGATCAAGAAGATGGCAGAGTGGCAACCCCCGACAGAGGGATGGGTGAGCTTGAATTTTGATGGATCTTGTATAGGCAATCCAGGCCCATCAGGTATTGGTGGCACATTCAGGGATTCTATGGGCAGAACGCCACTAGCATTTTCAGGCCCAATTGGCCACAGCACATCAAATGAGGCTGAGGCCCCTGCACTGCTTACAGGAATCAAAATCTTTGCCCAACACTTTGAAGGCCCTTTGAGGATTGAAGGGGATTCATCATTGGTCATTGGCTGGGGTAAGAATGGATCACCACCATGGAGGCTAAGACACATTTTTGATGAAGTAGCTGAAGTAACAATGGGCTGGCAAATACAATGGAGAAACATACCAAGATCAGCCAACTCAGTGGCCGACAAACTAGCAAAGGATGGAGTAGAAAAAGCTGAAATTGTAATGGGACCACTGGTCTCCACTGCTTAATAATTCTTTTGTACAATTACCAATGTATTCATATTTATCTTATCAATAAAATCACCAATTCTCAAAAAAAACTTTGGAACTGGAATACTGAACAAAATGAGGAAAAAAACAGAAACAGGAGCTATAGAAACTGAACTCTCAAAAAAAAAAAAGAGGAAAATGATAAATCAACCTCTGGTTCCACAAAGGGGTTTTATAGTTCTACTTATAGGTTATGGCTTAATTTGTGAAAACTTTGAACTTATTCCGTAAATTATTGTTTCAAATTCTTACTTGAATACTCGTTTCTCATTTACCCCTCATAGTAGAATTGTGTTGTGAAGTAGGTGAATATAAGGTTTTGAGGAGTGCAAAGAAAACAGTTGAAAAGGAAGTAAGAAGAGAAGTATTTTGAATTGCCTCAAGTGAGGTAGATCTTGGATATTGTTTGGATTTATAACCTCGATCTATTCTTCAGTCCATTGATTTAACTGAGATGAAAGTTAGAAGAGCTCCTCTCTCCATTGACAAATAAAGGTCGACTTGAGAAATGTAAAAGGTTACAGGCATAATACATCTTCTAAGGTGAGAGGTACAAATTATTACAAGATACCTAAACTTTCCATCTGCCAGATTACAGAATTATCCCTTGGTCAACAAGAATGAGTTGCCATCAATAATTGGCTTACATTATTTCCAGAAAAGATTCCATACAATATTTCAAATATCTTTTCTCCTCTAAACCTCTTTTGGAATTTTCAAACTCAGTTATATCACAGAGAGAACGCCTCCTTTCTAGATGAGCTTTGTGGTTCTAGATGAACATCTGTGTGTGTGTGTGTGTGTGTGGTGTGTTCCATGATTGAATGAATGATGGAAAGCTTCAAAGCATTTCACATCAAACTGACTAGCAATGACAACATTAGTGGGGTCTTCATGAACTGCATACTCGTGATAAAAGATGTCTACTGGAACGAAGCAAGCGTGTTCCATGATTGAATGAATGATGGACAGCTTCAAACCATTTCACATCTAACTGACTAGCTATGACAACATTGAAGTGGGGTTTTGAGTTCAAGTCTACTAGAATTCAACTTACAAACAGAAAAGTGTTTGGGGGTGAAAGAAAAAGATCACGAGGGGAACAAGAACTTGTTTGCAATTTTCCTTTTTGATGGAAAAGAAGAATGCTGCTAAGTTTAAAACAGATAGCTTAGTGATTTTTCATGGTGGATGATTTTGTTAACCTTTTAAATTTTTAAAAGGGTGCTCAAGTTGTTGGTTTACAAAAAAGTCTACAAAATGAACAAGTAAAGAATAGAATAATAGAGCACTGCACGAAAGGCTTCTAACTATTGTAAATCCAACGTACCTATGAAATTATTCGAGTGCTCTTGTGGACTGAGTATTGGATTATGTTTTTGTTTTTTAATCTTTTCAGGACATTTTGCCTATTTATTGGGTTTATTGGACCTTTGCTTGTAAAGACGGAAAGGAAAATGTGTGATTACCAAAAATGGGTAATGGACTAAAGCGTATTTATAATGTCTTTCCCTTTCTTTATAGGTATCTACCTTATGTCGGTTGGGTGACCATCATCATGACTGAAAAGCCTATTATCAAGGTTTGTTCTCTTGATGCATGTGGAAACTTTGAACAGTTTTTATCTTCAATAGTTGTCCCCTGAAAACTCTTTTCGGTCTTGAAGCTCTAATGGAGTTTTTATATATTTTTTGTATTTTTTTAAATACTGCATGGAGAGTGAAAGGTGAAATTTTTTATATTAAAACTCTAGTGTTAGTTTATTCTTAGGCTAGGGTTATAAATCATGTAGAAACTTGATATTCCATCATGGAATAAAATATTTTCTCCTATTATAAATCACTTCATGCAGTCAATGTAAAAAAGGTTGAGACATGGAATGTGGGGCACGAAGTTCCATTTAACATAGACTTACCTATTTGGAAAGGTTAGACACTACAAAGTCTTCACTTGAGTCTTCTTATGGACATGCTTCTATATTTAAAATAACACAGTTTTTGGTGATTTATTGGAGAGAGGTTTATTGAAGAGAGAAGGTGATGACATGAGGCTCCAGTAAAAATACTGGCCCTTGTTTAACCTGAAACTGATAGCAGTTTGTGGACGGGTTAACTTTTTGTGTATTTTTTTATCTACTATTAGACAGAAATATTTTTAAAAAACTAGATTGCCCCCAAGTTCTAGCATGACTATTTACTAATACAAGGAGAGAGAAACATGAAATGGTTTGTAGTGCTGGACAGATCATATGTGCATGTAATGCAGAATCTCAATTGAACGTGTTACTGCAGATCTTGGCTTTTGTTTTGGACAGATTTGGATTTCCAGGTCCTTGTTTTTATTCCTAAGTCTGAATTGGGGTGTCCAAAAAACCTGAAGAAAGTGTTATTTCTTTGATTAGTCGGTTCTTTTCTGGGCACTCTCACACTTTTTTCACTTTCTAAATTTTGATTGAGTAGGGTCTATTTGATCGAAGAATTTAATAGCTGAATTCTGACGGTTGCTGTTTTGGTGCAGTACTTACTAATTGGCGCCCTTGGGTTGCTGGTCATAACTTCAAAAGAATAGCAAAAAGTATTAATATATGTGGTGAGCTTTAACTACCACACTACTAGTTGTTGGGTTTATTTATGTGAATCGCCTCATGAAAAATATTTTACGGGATCTCATTTTCTTGTTTCTTTTATATCATGCACCTCAATGAACAAATTAGCTCATTTAGTTAGTTTAGTTCAACACCATCAAGTGTAGTTCCTTTCTACCTTCATGGTTATCGCAACATTTCTGGTTTCATACAGCACCTTTTCAAAGTTTGCAGAAATTTAGTTTCTTAAGGATTCGTTCTGTGATCAAAGTAATCTCATAGCTTCATGCAAGGACTTTAAGCTTCAGGTGAATTAAGAAGAAATTGATAATTTCTTAACCCTCTTCTTAACCCTTGATGGGTTTATCTATCATGATCGTAGTGTTGTTTTTCTGCTGTATTTGCATGTGTCACTGAAATGCTAAAATATCATGCCCTGCAAAATGAATACTGATCCTACCCAGTTGTAACCTTTTATGTAGGGTTGGCACTGAACTGAGCCAACTTGTGAACAGTTTGAGCTCAGCTCGGTAAAAGCTCGATTCAGTCTGAGAATAAACGTTCTCTCTTTGCTATTTTAAACCTTCGACCCGTATCCATTCTATCTGACCCTCAAAATCTCTTAGGACATTTTTTGGGGAGCAGCCCGCGGGCGACGAATCAACGACAAAGTTCAAAGATGAATTGATTGAAGAAGAGGATCATTCGGGAAAGGATACTCGACGAGGAGAAGAAAGTCCAGGACAACAGAAAGACGGAAACCTAATTTACACGTATTTCTAATTTTCTCTCTCAGGCTATGTATCTTCTTACTCTTTCATCTCCGCTTCATTAAAATGAATTGTGATTTCTGGTTTTGGCGGTGTGGTGATTTATATCTGACCAAGCTATCACTTTTTAAGACCACCACTTTCGCAAAAGGTTTTCTTTTCTTGAAATTTTTATTTTTTGTTCTCATCCCTATTTTTTTAATATTCAGAAAAGAGTTTTCAAGTAGCCAGCCAATTAAAGCTGAAATTGATTAGAAATTTGGAATGCAAATATTAAAGTAACTAAGAATGATTACATGGTCCGTTGATCAGTTGTCCCGCTTCCAAGAAGAAGGTTGAAGAGCCAATCTCACTATGTACAAGAAATAATAAGATTGCCAATTAAAAGGATGAATTTTATTTTCACAAAGAGGTTAGAGAACACTGACAAATCCATCTTTCTTCCTTTTAATCGTCCTTAAAACTACTTTTCCCTCTTGTTTGATCGAGAAATTAGAACTTAAAGCGAGATAGCAAGGTAAGAACTAGGCTTGATTAAAAAAAAAAAAAAAAATTTAAAACCATTTGTGGCAAAATAAATAAAAAAATAATAAAAAATATAAATAAATAAAATAAATAAAATAAATAAAATAAATAAAATAAATAAAATAATAAAATAATAAAATAATAAAATAAATAAAATAATAAAATAAATAAATAAATAAATTAAATAAAATAAATAAATAAATAAATAAATAAATAAATAAATAAAATAAATAAATAAATAAATAAATAAATTGAACTTACCACTGTCCGTTGAGATAGCGCCGTCAAATTTATCCACACGTGTCCTAAAGCATCTTCCGTTCCCACCCAACGGCTAGCTGTGGAAAACATTTTTCCTCGGTTTGAAAAAGCTCAGCGTGGGCCACCATTCCACTCCGATTCCTGGTAACGGCACAATCGCTTCTGCTATTTTCTCTTCCCTGCTACTTCCGATCTTCGGCCATGGCTCATTTAAACAGATCAGCTTCCCACTGGAAGAAACTAGCAGCTGCGACAGCCATGTTTTTCAAAAGCTTCAATTCCTCCAAATGGTAAATACACTGATTTTTCGCTCTCGGTGGTTCAGCTCAATGCCCTTCGTTATCCGGAATTTTTGTTATTCTGATATCTTTTTTGTGCCAAATTGAATACAGCAAAACGGCAGCAAAAATGGCCACATCGAGGATAAAGTTGCTGAGAAATAAGAGACAGACGCTGGTGATGCAGATGCGTCGTGATGTTGCGATGCTTCTCGAGTCAGGTCAGGAGGCGACGGCCAGAATCCGGGTCAGTGGCGATTCATGTCCTTTTTTTTCCAGGACAAGTTTTATTTTTTATGTTTTCTTAATTATGCATCTCTTTGCTGTTCTTAATTTTAATTTTAATTTTTATAATGGTGGAAATGGCCTTTTTTTCCCTTCCGAAAGAATCATTCAAAGTGGTTACAGTCTTCCTAAGGAAACGAGGGTACTAGTCATTAATTTTTTCACCATGTGCCTCGCTGGTGGTTTCTGTTCCTGGAATTTGAGAGTGGTGGTAAAAAGAGAAGAGTTAAATGAGCTTAAATGAGCTTTGGATCCAGTAAACATAGATTGCTTGTCTTATAGTTTTAAATAATTGATCCCGAATGAAAACATTACGCCCTTATCTTGTAACAAATAATGATTTCTAGTTGTGAAACACTGCCAATTTTTTTTATGGGAGTCACCTTCTATCTTTTCCTGAACTTGTCTTGAACTTTTCTAGAAAAGGAAGATAGCAATGGGGCTATGGACACACTATTTCAGCTGCAAGGAAAGTAATATGGGAAATGTCTACTTGTTTAGTCTTCTCTTTTGTACAGCTCATACAATATTGATGAAATAATCCCCTTGGATACCATCCTGTGTTAATACACTTAATACTTACCACTGGAAAAGGAATTTCAGTTTGCCAAGTTGTGATTCTTCACATTATGTACAAGGTTAAGTAACTCAGTAACACCACACGTGCACATCAGTCAAGAAATAACAGTTTTGAGAGCTTCTAATACTTTGTGTTGCATGTATCTGCTGGTACAAACTTAGAAATAGAACCTGGTTGTATCAGCTGATACATTTGGGACTTGAAAAGCAGATCAGCTCTGTCTGCTTGTATACTACATGGTGAAATGTGGTCAGACATTCAGAAACATTATAATTGGATGCAACCTTAAACACGAGGGAAATGTTAGATGTATTAGATATATGACATGTTCAGCTGATATTGAAGTTGCTATTAGTCTTGCAACCGTAGTTTCCTATTTGCTTAGTATCTCAGTTTATCTTGAGATCATCAAATATTTCTTACTTACGATGCACATTATCAATGTCATGATTTATTAGGAGACAACTTTATGAGTCTCTTAACTGGGGAAGAAAGTGTTAACTGTGGGCCACCAACTAATGGTTGACGTAAGGAATACTACTGTAGTATCATTATCAGATTGTGCATCCATAAAAATTGGCATTTTTATAGATGTACCTTTTCTGGTGCATCCTTTTGAAGTCTTTTGTGATGCTGTCAACTTTTCTTCCTCATGAAAATTCTGTCTTTAAGTAAGACGTCAACAAGTACTTACAGGTGAGAGCATGCTACGGCTGTTTCATTGGTTGATTATAGAATTTTACAGCTTACAACCTTTCAACTCATGTAAATTTGTGCATACTTACTTGCTAGTGAATAATCCTGAAAATATTTACTGTCTGTTGGTAGGTTGAACATGTGATTCGAGAACAAAACATTATGGCTGCATATGAGATTGTTGAACTTTTCTGTGAACTACTTGTGGTGCGGTTGCCAATTATAGCAAAGCAGAGGTGACAGTACTATGCTTTCTCTTAACTGTGCATCTTTGATAATATTTGCCTGACATGGCCATTAACACAATTCCAGGGCATGCCCAGCTGATCTGAAAGAAGGAATCTCTAGTTTAATATTTGCTGCTCCTCGATGTTCAGACATCCCGGAACTAACCCAAATCCGTGACATCTTTGAAAAGAAGTATGGAAAAGATTTTGTAACAGCTGCATCTGAACTACGTCCAGACTGTGGAGTCAACCGAACAGTAGGTTATCATATTCTTGACTGTGATGTTCTTGAACTCTAGCTCAAATTATCTATAGGATCCATCAGCAAATAAATTTCTTTTGAACAACGAATTACTCATTAGAGAAAATGCTAATGAAAGCTCTGTCTTGGCTTGCACTTGGGAAAATATCTATGAAGTTCTATCTCAACCATGATCCTGTAAATTGGAGGATTTGCTTCACAGGAAGCACTCCATATTGTCCTCTTACTGAATTATATGATTTCATCACAATACCTGTGCTTAATTTCTATTAATTTAATTGAGAATAGCAATTTCCCAACTACAAAAAGCAATGTAAATTAAGGATTAATTAAAAGTTTGAGTTATGTCCTATAGCTTTGTTCTACCTACAAAAG
Organism: Aristolochia fimbriata; assembly: GCA_019845555.1. NCBI lineage: Eukaryota > Viridiplantae > Streptophyta > Magnoliopsida > Piperales > Aristolochiaceae > Aristolochia > Aristolochia fimbriata. The sequence continues at coordinate 27,293,377 of CM034083.1, read as the reverse complement.
TTGTAATTACCATTAATAGTTAGCAGGGAATCGGATTTGTATTTGGTGAATATTTATTTTCTTCCAAGGTCCCCACTTGTTTGCTTTCCCTGCAGCTGATTGAGAGGCTATCAGTTCGAACACCTACTGGTGAAATGAAGTTGAAAGTGTTGAAGGAAATTGCAAAAGAATATAAGGTTGAATGGGATACAGCAGAATCAGAGAAGGAACTACTCATGCCTCCTGAAGAAGTTTTGGTGGTTTTCCAGAATCTCATTTCTTCGTATATCTTGATTTTCTTATGTTCTCTGTAATAGTGATTATCTGGTGATTTTTACCTTAAAAAGCTCATAAAATCATTCTCTTTTCTAACTGGCAAAAGACTTGATGCAGGAAGGGCCACGAACATTTGTGAGTGCCACCAGCATGCCTGTGAAAACCACATCTTCAAATGTTTTAGGCCAAAGTGAGCTTAACAACAAGTATGGTCATTCTTATCTCTAATTGACGGTCAGCAGGGTTTTGGATCATTGTTACCATTTCAATCTGGGAACTTTGAAAAGGTCATTGACTTTTGGAGGATGTTCTATTAGAAAAATTTAAAGACCTTCAAGGGTGCTTTAAAAAAAATGAGATTTGCAGTTGAGATTTCTATAAAGCTTAGCAAAGCCTTTGCATAAGTATCTAGAATATACTGTCCATCCCAACTTAGGCTAATGACATTCATACTGCTCAGTTCTTTGTTGCTTTGATATAGTAAGTTTCACATGTAGTTCTATTCACCTTATTTGCACTTACAGAGGAACCCATGGGATGCCATACGTGGATACAGCAGCTGCAGCACAAGCTGCCGCAGAATCTGCTCAGCAAGCAATTATTGCTGCACAAGCCGCTGCCTATTTAGCTCAACAGAAATCTCTTCATACGGCTAACAAATTTGATGGCTTCACCAACTCAGTTTCGGCTACTCATTTCTCCGGCAATAATGCTCATCCTTTCTCATCAGACAGTATGCCCATTGGCACTGGAAATTATCAGCCCAAGGACACGTTTCCGACAAACTCAGGTGATAATCCCTCACCACATTCTGGAAATTATCAGTCCAATTCAGGTGATAAAAATATCCACGGTCAGAAGAGGAGCAATATGCCCAGAGTTCGTTCAGATATTAAATTTGACGACTCGGATGGTTTAGACTCAGATTCTGAAGAAGAGATCGAAATGGGAAGACCACCGAATGATGATATTCAGCAGCCACCTCAGCGACCTCCTCCGAGAGTGCCTGAAGATAAATCGCCTGATAGCTCGGGTTCGTTTAAACATTACCCAGGTTCACGTGTTCATCCGAGATTGCCTGACTATGACACACTTTCAGCTCGATTTGAGGCCCTCAAGTATGGGAAGCCTTGAATTAAATCCAGTGGAATTACGGTTGTGATACTTTCACGGTAGAGTTGCACTTTTTGTCTACTACATCACATTTGTCTATGTTATGCTTATATTTTTTTTATCATTCTTTAATATTTTGTTATCAGATTCACTGCATTTATATCAAGACATGAAATGAATTATTCTATACCCAACTTCTGTGGTCGATTGGTTCAAACAACTGAAAAAATATTCAATTGAATGGGTTCATCAAAATCCTGCCCATTCTCCGAAATTTCTGAATGCATCATCCTTAGAAACAAGATCTCCTCTATTTACAGATTTCGGCCTGTGAAGACTTCTAGGAACGAAAAGAAAAAAGAAAAAAAATCAATTCCGCCTCTCTCTTCGTGTGGGTTCCCTTCTGCAACCACTAAAACTTCATGCAAGAGGGTCCCTCCAAAAACAATCTAACCTTAAGAAACCAGAGTGTCCTGCCCCTGGTCGTGGGCATGACAAAGTGGGAAAAACGAAGAAAGTGAGGCGCCCCTACAAGTAGTTATAGAAACAAGGGCTCTCTCCACTTCTTGAGGATGATTTCTCCTCAACAAAGAAACAATATAACCCATCAGCTCCTCTTCACAGGGCACCTTCAGAGGTCCGTGAACCATCGGTCCGAACTCCTCCTCGGCCATCTCCAGCAGCACTTTAAAGATGGGATGGTTCAAATAGTAGAGGGGCACAACGAACCTCTTACCTTCCTTGGTGTACACCACGAAGTGGCCTTTACTGCTCTTCTTCCCCCTCTGCCATTTCCTCAGCAACTCGGCCAGCTTCTTGGAGCTCATGAAATCTTCCAACATTTCAATAAGAGAAAGAAGCTACAAATTAGAAATGGGTTATTGCTATACGAGTAGTACGAGTACTGGAAAGTGCTGACGGAGCAGGGGAAGGTTTTATAGGAGAAGCGAGGGGAAGGTGATAACTGATAAGGGTTGTTTGCTAGTGTTGTGTGGAGGGAATGGATTGCCATGTGAATGATGGGTGTTCTTTATTAAAAAAAGAGGCAATTCAAGGAAGACTAACAAAAGATGCCTGACATGTTCTCTTTTGATGGGTCTCTCTGCCACTGTGAGTGGAAGAGCTTCATCCTTCACGTGATGTGTGGTTAGAAGATTGTGAGAGGAGGTGAGGGTGATGGGCATGGCTGCGCTGCCCCAAGAGATATTTTTCGTTTTTATTTTTGTACCAGTCAAGAAGAATCAAACTGCAGAAGTGGAGTATATATGTTCTCTGATGATCCGATGATCCTTTTTGTCGATCAACACATGAAAAAGCGAGCGAGATTGTTTTCTCATTCAATTTGGCGGTCGGTCCTAACCGCTGGGGCATGAGACTCCTTTAAATGTAATCTTTGTCCGGGTATAGCATCATGTGGGGTGGGGCACCCGAAGTGGACTTATGATGTAACAAAGCAGCTACACTGGGTAATGTCTTCACCGCTAGGACTGTGAATACATATTAACATTGCATGTCTTATTGGCCTTGTAAATCAACGACAGGCTAGGCTTGGTTGCCCACTGTGTCATGTGAATCAAACCATATTAAAAAATATCACCAACCAACAAATCATTAAAATCTTAGACTGGCAAAACCACTCTAGCACCTTATGACATAATCAAATTTTGCCTTATTTTTTCTCTCGAGTAGCTCGTACCTATTGGTACTTGGTATAATATACAAGTTCATATATGTTATGGACATAAAACCATTGGAAATGGATTCCTTCGTAGATGCTATAACTTGTTTGTCTCCTTTAGCATGGATTCCTTCATAGCCTGCACTCTTGAGCATTATGGCCCTTCGACTCTGCAATAACTTCGTTTGCTCTATTTGAAAAAGGATTTAATTGTTCTTTAGCATAATTTCCTCTACTACAACGTATAACACACACACACACACACACACACACACTTCGGCTTCGTGGGTGGCAACTTGGAAGATTTCTCAACAATTTCAGGTACTATAAAGAATTTTTTTTTTCTTCCCGACAACTTTCGTTGAGCCAGAGTGGTGGCCGTTTCCAGAGCGCTGAGTTGATACCCGCTCTCTTTTTTTTTCTTCTCCCTCTTCCTTCTTCTTTTTCTCTCTCACACATTTTCAACTTCACCCTCAGCTTCTCTCTATACTCTGTCTTCGAGTTCTCTCTCTCAGTTTTCTTTTTGAATTTTCTCTCTCAATTTTTTTTTGAATTTTGTCTCTCTCAAATTTCCTCTCTTGCTCTCTAATTTTCTCTCAATTTTTCTCTCTTTTTGTCTCTTCGAGCTCTAGGAGTCTGTCGTTGTGAGAGACTAACTCGCGCAATCCAGCTTGGTCGCCGGGTTGCTTGACTTGGTGTGACGGGTTCGGCTCAGTCGCCGAACCTGCTATATTTTGTATCGTTCCGGCTCCGATTATTCCCGAAACCTGAAGGATTTTGTGTCGCGTCCGGCTCGGTCGCGGGTCGCGAAGAATTTGTGTGTCGGCGTCGCGCTCGGCCGGTAGAAGAATTTGTGTTGCATCCGCCTCGGACGCCGGGCGGGGATAATTTTGTGTCGCATTCGACTCGGTCATCGGGCGCGGAGAATTTTGTGTCGCATCGGTTCAATCGCTGGGCTCGGAGAATTTTGTGTAGTATCAAGCTCAATTGCCTGGCGCGGAGAATTTGCGTCGCGTCTGGCTCAATTGCTGGGCGCAGAGATTTTTGTGTCGAGTCCATCTCGGTCGTCGAGCGCGGAGTTTGGCGTCTTTTTGTAGCTCGCCAATATGGCGGTGCTGCGACAGAGTTGACGATCTTTTGGTCGAGCTATCTTCTGTCAAATTCGTCTTACTGGCAGCATCTCGTCGGCTCAGTCGCCGAGTTGTAGTTGGTCGACGTCCGTAAACTTTTCAAAAATGCCGGTGCCCATTCTGCAGCTCGCCTGTGGGTGATGTTGCAGCAGATTCGGGCGACTGAGCAACAGTACTAAACAATGTTTTTTTTTGTTCCTCAATTTCCCTCTCTTTTTTTATGTTTCTCTGTTCCTTGTTTTGTTTGTTTGCGACCTTTTTTTTTGGTTTTGGTCATTTTTTTTCAAAAGTTAGGGAATGCGTACCTATGTACCTATTTTGGCGTTGCTGACCGCTTGTCGTTTTATTGCAGATGGCCTCTCCGACTTTTGCTTTCTTGGACTTGGTAGCCTCGGATACTACCCCCATCATTGATGGTGTTGCACAACGATTCCTGCGGATTCATGACCCGAACTCGTCGAGCGATTACATTTTATGTCACAGTGGGGATTCGACATTGGGTGGCTGCGCTAGCACTTCAACTATGTCGTAGAGTCAGCACGAGTTATGGAGCCGACTTGTGATGGACAACGACCAATGGTGTTGTCTTTTGAGCACGGGTGAGTCAATGTTGGCCTCCTACGAGGTCGCCGGTGATATTTTGTTGAGTCCTCTGCATAACGGTCCCGACACTGTCGATCGATACATGGGATGGCCTTCCCCAAGTCGGCCTTCCCATTCTCTAGCATGTGCCCTTTTGCTTCTAGTGGGCCAGTTCGATTCTCCATCTCCGACAGGAGCGGCTGGCTAAAATTGGCATTTTGTTTGCTGTGCGAGCATCCATGTTCGAATACTACTGTGCTGACCACGTCGTCCACGCCTTTCTGGAGCTATGGTGTTCGGTGACGAACATTGTCTTTACTCGGCAAGGGGAAATGTCTATTTACGTCAGGGACTTGCATAGTATCGGCGGGTTACCTGTTTCGGCTGTGTTCTACGATGAGGTGACTCTGACCGTTCGTGACTTCATCGAGGTCAGAGCTTTACCGTTGCCTGACAGCGTGTCATATCTGTTCCTTGCCTACCACTGACTTTGTTGCCATCGCGGGGCAAAAGAAGGACCGCTTTTATTTTTTGGAGAGAGGGCAGCCTTCTGGTTCCGCGCTGAAGAGGGTGTCCAGCCTTCCATTGATCCTTGGGCCGTCCGTGATAGGATGTCGGGTTCTCGCAGCTGAGATCACACCGCGACTCAGATTCAGGTACTCGTTGAACTCGGTGTTCTGGAGGGCCTTGCTGATGAAGTGTATCTAGGGGCGTTTCTCACACTGTGGATTTGTCGCAGTTTGATACCTGCGCTGGGACGCGCCATTCGTCCAAAGGTATTCAAAGTTACTTGCTTCATGGTGAGCGAAGTCCGCATCGGTTTGGCTGGTCCCACCATGGTGAGTTTGTACGGAGGGTGAGGCTCATTTTTGCCAAGTCACATTGCTTGGCCATACCTGTATGCGTGGCTGGCTTGCTATTTCGATACACAACGCCGATGTGAGCGAAGGTGACATTCCACTCATGATGGCGTACCGGAACCTGACTCTGACCCATCATGGGTGAAGGCAACAGTAAAGGAATTTTGACAAAAAAATGACTAAAGGCTATAGTAAGAGAATTTGAAGAAATTCATGGTATAGGGCTTTAGAAAGGGTATTTGAAGAAAAATAATGACTAAAGGCTATTGGAAGGGAATTTTAAGAAAAATCATGGTTTAAGGCTATAGTAAGGGATTTTAAATAAGAAAACTTGGCTGATGCTTGTAGTAAGAGAATTTTAAGAAAAATCATAGCTAAAGGCTATAGTAAGGGAATTTTTAGAGAAATCAAAACTGTAGTAAAGGAATTTTAAGAAAAAACTTGGCTGAAGGCTATAGGAAATGAATTTGAAGAAAATAATGGCTCAAGGCTACTGTTGGTGCATAGAAGTTTGATTGTCTATTTATGACAAAAAAAGTTGTGGGTTAATGTGGTGTGGATTGATGATTGATATATGGATGCTGGTTGGTATGTTTGTGGTACGTTTGTTTGTTTACATGTGAATCTGCGTACTCAAAGATTTGTATGCTTGAAGAACCATGGAACTCAGAATAGATATAGCTGATTTTAGAATGGATGTGAAACAATATTCATGATGTGTGTTGATTAGGTTCATCAGGAAGTTTTGTCAAAAAGAGGCAAAGGGAGAGAATATTGGTGCATGGAAGTTTGATTGTCTATTTATGACAAAACTTATCTTGACCACGAATTTTAGGAATCTATTCTGATTTAGAATCCTAGTCCATGTTAAAGGTATAAACCATGATTCGTGAGGATGTTTGAGTTTCCTAAGTTATATAGGAAAGATATCAGCACAAGATATTATTGAGGATAAACATGGAACAAACGAGGAGTCTGGAGTGCTGGAGTTTCCTAGTTGAGATAGGAAAGAAAGGAGCACAGGATGTAATGTGTCTAAAGACAGATTTGGACATGGTTAACCCTAATGGTATTTATAGCAAAGGACATGCTGGGCTAGGGTTATGCAGAAAGTGAAAAAGAGAATGAAGGATGAATTAAGGGGGAGTTCTTCAGTGCTGATGATCGCGTGACAGACAGAGTGAAGATTCCCATATGTGCTGATCAGAAGGTCGCATTGGCTTAGTTTAAGCTATTGACCATTCAAGTGGTTTCTCATCCAGAGAAGACTACGTGCTGTACATCCCTTACGTGAGGGAACACACTATGGGGGAGAGCCTTAGTGTGTGGGGTATCAAAGAAGCTTCTGTTGATCGTTGGAACAGGAAGCTGCAAGGCTAGGAGAGGTGGTTTCGAATCCTGAGGGAGGAGAATCAATTGCTGTAAGTGTTATTGCATCATCACTACTGTAATACTCTCTAGTGGATTTTTTGATACCCTGGGCCGAGTGCCCTCCAGAGTAGGAATTATTGGTTTTGAACTGCGATAACATTTTTTGGTGTTCTTTATGATATAAGTAATTAACGACTAGTGTAATTACACCAGTATTCAGGTGTAAGTACACTCCTACGTACACGTGAAGCTTAAGACTATTTCAGCTATATTAAGGGAATTTTTTCAGAAATCATGGAAAAAGGCTATAGTAAGAAAATTTAAAAAAAAATAAAGGTTGAAGGCTATAGTAAGGGACTTTTGACAAAAATTATGACAGAAGGATATGGTAAGATAATTTGAAGAAAATCGTGGCACAAGGCTATAGAAAGGGAATTTAAAAAAAATCATGGCTGAAGTCTATATTATGGGAATTTTAAGAAAAATCATGGTTTAGGCTATAGTAATGGAATTTAAAGAAAATCATGGTTGAAGATTTTAGTTAGTGGATTTTAAGAAAATCAGAGCTGAAGGCTATACTAAAGGAATTTAAAGAAAAATCATAATTGAATTCTATAGTAAGAGATTTGAAGTAAAACCATGGCTGAAGACAATTGTAAGAGAATTTCAAGAAAACTGTGGTTTATAGGCTATAGTACGTGAATTTAAAAAAAATCATGGCCAAAGCCTATAGAAAGGAATTTGAAGAGAAATCATGGTCGAAGGCTATAGTAAGAGAATTTTGACAAAATTTATAACTAATTGCTATTGTAAGAGAGTTTGAAGAAATTTTTGGCACAATGCAATAGTAAGGGAATTTGGAGAAAACTCATGGTTGAATGCTTTTTTTAGGGAATTTTAAGAAAAATCATGGCTTACGACTCTAGTAAGGGATTTTAAAGAAAAAAACTTGGAAGAAGGTTTTCGTAAGAGTATTTTAAGAAAAATCAGAGTAGCAGGGTATAGTAAAGAAATTATAAGAATAATCAAAACAGAAAGCTATAGTAAGGGAATTTGAGGAAAAATCATGGCTTTAAGGCTATTGTAATAGAATTTAAAGAAAACTATGGTTGGCTAAAGTAAATAAATTTTAAAAAAAATCATGGAAAAAGGATATAGTAAGAGAATTTGAGGGAAAATAAAGGTTGAAGGTTAAAGAAAGGGACTTTTGACAAAAATAATGACTAATGGCTGTAGTAAGAGAATGTCAAAAAATTCATGGCAAGAGGCTAGAGTTAGGGAATCTGAAGAAAAATCATGGCTGAAGGCTATAGTAAGGGAATTTTAGGAAAAATCATGGTTTAAGGCTATAGTTAGGAAATGTAAAGAAAATAATGGCAAGGTAATTTTTAGAAAAATAATGGTTTCAGGCAATAGTAATGGAATTTAAACAAAATAATGGCTAAAGGTTGTAGTAAAAGAACTTCCAAAAAATCAGAGCTTAAGGCTATAGCGAGGAAATTATATGAAAAATCTTAATTGAAGGCTATAGTAAAGGAATTTGAAGTAAAATCATGGCTGGAAGCTATTATAAGAGAATTTGAAGAAAATGGTGGTTCAAGGATATAGTAAAGGAATTTAAAAAAAATCATGGCTAAAGGCTGTAGTAAGGAATTTGAAGAGAAATCATGGTTGTAACCTACAGTAAAAGAATTTTAACAAAAAAATGATTGAAGGCTATAGTAAGAGAATTTGATGAAATTCGTGGTACAAGGCTATAGTAAGGATATTTGAATAAAAATAATGACTGAAGGCTTTTGGAAGGAAATTTTTAGAAAAATCATGGTTTAAGGCTATAGTAAGGGATTTTAAATAAGAAAACATGGCTGATGCTTGTAGTAAGAGAATTTTAATAAAAAATCAGAGCAGATGGCTATAGTAAGGGAATTTTAAGAAAAAACAAGACTGAAGTCTATAGTAATAGAATTTGAAGAAAACTATGGCTCTAGGCTATATTAAGAGAATTTAAAGAAAATAGTGGTTTATAGCCTATGGTAAGGGAATTTCTCAAAAATCATGGCCAAATCCTATAGAAAGGAATTTGAAGGGAAATCATGGGGAAGGCTATAGTAAGGGAATTTTGAAAAAATTTATAAGTAATTACTATTGTAAGAGAATTTGAGGAATATTTTTGCACAAAGCAATAGTATGGGAATTTTAAGAAAACTCATGGTTGAATGCTACTGTATCGAAATTTTAAGAAAAATCAAGGTTTAAGACTCTAGTAAAGGATTTTAAAGAAAAAACACGACTGAAGGCTATTGTAAGGGAATTTGAGAAAAAATCATGGCTGAAGGCTATGGTAATAGAATTTTATGAAAACTATGGTAAGGGAATTTAAAAAAAAAAATGGAAAAAGGTAATAGTAAGAGAATTTGAAGGAAAATAATGGTTGAAGGCTATAGTAAAAGACTTTTGACAAAAAGTATGACTAGTGGCTATGGTGAGAGAATTTGAAAAAATTCGTGGAACAATGCTATAGTTAGGGAACTTGTAGAAAAATCATGGCTGAAGGCTTTAGTAAGGGAGTTTGAGGAAAAATCATGGTTTAAGGCTGTAGCTAGGGAATTTAAAGAAAATAATGGCTAGGGAATTTTAGGTAAAGTCACGGTTTAAGGCAATAGTAATCGAATTTAAAACAAAAATGGCTGAAGGTTACAATAAGAGAATTTTTAAAAAATCAGAGCTGAAGGCTATTGAGGGAATTATATGAAAAATCTTAATTGAAGGCTATAGTGAGGGAATATGAAGTAAAATCATGGCTAGAAGCTATAGTAATAGAATTTGAAGAAAACTATGGCTCAAGGTTTTATTAAGAGAATTTTTTCATAAATCATGGAAAAAGGCTATAGCAAGAAAATTTGAAAAAAAATAATGGTTGAAGGCTTTTGTAAAGGACTTTTGGCCAAAATTATGATTGAAGGATATGATAAGATAATTTGAAGAAATTCGTGGCACAAGGCTATAGTAAGGGAATTTGAAAAAAAATCATGTTTGAAGGCTATATAGTATGAGAATTTTAAGAAAAATCATGGTTTAAGGCTATAGTAATGGAATTTAAAGAAAATCATTGCTGAAGATTTTAGTTAGAGAATTTTAAGAAAAATCAGAGTTGAAGGCTATACTAATGGAATTTAAGGAAAAATCATAATTGAATGATATAGTAAGAGATTTGAAGTAAAATCTTGGCTGAACGCTTTCGTAAGAGAATTTAAAGAAAACTGTGGTTAATAGGCTATAATACGGGAATATCACAAAAATCATGGCCAAAGCCTATAGAAAGAAATTTGAAGAGAAATCATGGTCGAAGGCTATAGTAAGGGAATTTTGACAAAATTTATAACTAATTGCTATTGTAAGAGAATTTGAAGAAATTTTTGGCACAATGCAATAGTAAGGGAATCTGAAGAAAACTCATGGTTGAATGCTATTGCAAGGGAATTTTAAAAAAAATCATGGTTTATGACTATAGTAAGAGATTTTAAAGAAAAAAACTTAGCAGAAGGTTTTAGTTAGTGTATTTTAGGTAAAATCAGAGCTGAAGGGTACAATAAGGGAATTTTAAGAATAATCAAAACTGAAGGCTACAGTAATGGAATTTGAGGAAAAATTAAGGCTTAAGGCTAAGGTAATAGAATTTTAAGAAAACTATGGTTGGCTACAGTAAATGAATCTTAAAAAATCATGGAAAAAGGTTATTGTAAGAGATTTTGAAGGAAAATAATGGTTGAAGGCTATAGTAAGGGACTTTTGACAAAATTAATGACTAATGGTTGTAGTAAGTGAATGTGAAAAAATTCGTGGCACAAGGCTATAGTTAGGAAATTTGAAGAAAAATCAAGGGTGACGGCTATGGTAAGGGAGTTTTAGGAAAAATCATGGTTTAAGGGTATAATTAGTGAATTTAAAGAAAATAATGGCTCGGGGATTTTAGAAAAAGTCCCGGTTTAAGGCTATAGTAATGGAATTTAAAGAAAATAATGGCTGAAGGTTACAATAAGAGAATTTTTAAAAAATCAGAGCCGAAGGCTATTGTGAGGGAATTATATGAAAAATCTTAATTGAAGGCAATAGTAAGGGAATTTGAAGTAAAATCATGGCTAAAAGCTATAGTAAGATAATTTGAAGAAAATGGTGGTTCAAGTACATAGTAAAGGAATTTTAACAAAAATCAAGGCTAAAGGTTGTAGTAAGGAATTTGAAGAGAAATCATGGTTGAAGGCTACAGTAATGGAATTTTGACGAAAAAAATTTAGTAAGGGTATTTGAAGAAAAATAATGACCAAAGGCTCTTGGAAGGGAATATTAAGAAAAATCATGGTTTAAGGCTATTGTAAGGGATTCTAAATAAGAAAACTTGGCTGATGCTTGTCGTAAGAGAATTTTAAGAAAAATCACAGCTGAAGGCTATAGTAAGGGAATTTTAAGAGAAAACAAAACTCAATGCTACAGTAAGGGAATTTTAAGAAAAAACATGGCTGAAGGCTATAGTAATAAAATTTGAAGAAAACTATGGCTCAAGGCTATATTAGGGGAATTTATTCATAAATCAAGGAAAAAGGATATAGTAAGAAAATTTGAAAAAAAAAATGGTTGAAGGCTATATAGTAAGGGACTTTTGACCAAAATTATGACTGAAGGATATTGTAAGATAATTTGAAGAAATTTGTGGCACAAGGCTATAGTAAGAGAATTTTAAAAAATCATGGCTGAAGGCTATCGTATAAGAATTTTAAGAAAAATAATTTTTTAAGCCTATAATAATGGAATTTAAAGAAAATCATGACTGAAGATTTTAGTTAGAGAATTTTAAGAAAAATCGGAGCTGAAGGCTATACTAACGGAATTTAATGTAAAATCATAATTGAATGCTATAGTAAGAGATTTGAAGTAAAATCTTGACTGAAGGCTTTAGTAAGAGAATTTAAAGATAACTGTGGTTTATAGGCTATAGTACCGGAATTTCTCAAAAATCATGGCCAGAGGCTATTGAAAGGAATTTGAAGAGAAATCATGGTCGAAGGCTATAGTAAGGGAATTTTGAAAAAAATTATAACTAATTGCTATTGTAAGAGAATTTGAAGAAATTTTTGGCACAATGCAATACTAAGGGAATTTGAAGAAAACTCATTGTTGAATGCTATTGTAAGGGAATTTTTAGAAAAATTGTGGTTTACGACACTAGTAAGGGATTTAAAAAACAAAAACTTGGCTGAAGGTTTTAGGAAGCGTATTTCAAGAAAAATCAGAGCAGAAGGGTATAGGTAGGGAATTTTAAGAAAAATCAAAACTGAAGGCAATAGTAAGGAAATTTGAGGAAAAATCATGGCTGAAGGCTATGGTAATAGAATTTTATGAAAACCATGCTTGAAGTCTATAGTAACGGAATTTTTAAAAAAATATGGTTGAAGGCTATAGTATAGGACATTTGACAAAAAGTATGACTAATGGCTATAGTAAGTGAATTTGAATAAATTCATTGCACAACGCTATAGTTATTGAATTTGAAGAAGAATCAAGGCTGAAGGCTATAGTATAAGAGTTTTAGGAAAAATCATGGTTTAAGGCTATAGTTAGGGAATTTATAGAAAATAATGGCTAGGGAATTTTAGGAAAAGTCATGGTTTAAGGCTATAGTAATGGAATTTAAAGAAATAAATGACTGAAGGTTACAGTAAGAGAATTTCTAAAAAATCAGAGCAGAAGGCTATAGTGAGGGAATTATATTAAAAATCTTAATTGAAGAGTATAGTAGGGGAATTTGAAGTAAAATCATGGCTAGAAGCTATAGTAAGATTATTTGAAGAAAAATGGTGGTTCAAGGCTAAAGTAAAGGAATTTCAACAAAAATCAGGGCTAAAGGCTATAGTATGGAATTTGAAAATAAATCATGGTTGAAGGTTATAGAAAATAATTTTGGCTAAAAAATGACTGAAGGTTTATAGTAAGAGAATTTGAAGAAATTTGTGGTACAAGGCTATAGTATGGGTATTTGAAGAAAAATAATGACTGAAGGCCAAAGTAAGGGAATCTTAACAAATATCATGGTTTAAGGCTATAGTAAGGGATTTCAAATAAGAAAACATGGCTGAAGCTTGTAGTAAAATAATTTTAAGAAAAATTATAGCTTAAGGTTATAGTAAGGGAATTTTAAGAAAAGTCAAAACTGAACTCAATAGTAAGGGAATTTTATGAAAAAACATGGCCAAATGCTATAGTATTAGAATTTGAAGAAAATTATTGCTCAAGGCTATATTAAGAGATTTTTTTCATAAATCATAGAAAAAGGCTATAGTAAGAAAATTTGAAAAAAAATAATGGTTGAAGGCTATAGAAAGGGTCTTTTGACTAAAATTATGAGTGACGGATATGGTAAGATAATTTGAAGAAATTAGTGGCACAAGGCTATAGTAATTGAATGCTATAGTAAGAAATTTGAAGTAAAATCATGGCTGAAGGCTTTAGTAAGAGAATTTAAAGAAAACTATGGTTTATAGGCTATAGTAAGAGAACTTCATAAAAATAATGGCCAAAGCCTATAGAAAGGAATTTGAAGAGAAATCATGGTCGAAGGCTATAGTAAGGGAGTTTTGAAAAAATTTATAACTAATTACCATTGTTAGAGAATTTGAAGAAATTTTTGGCACATTGCAACAGTAAGGGAATCTGAAGAAAACTCATGGTTGAATGCTGTTGTATGGGAATTTTAAGAAAAATCATGGTATACGGCTCCAGTAAGGGATCTTAAAGAAAAAAACTTGGCAGAAGGTTTTAGTAATCGTATTTTAAGAAAAAATAGAGCTCAAGGGTATAGTAAGGGAATTTTTAGAATAATCAAAACTGAAGGCTATAGCAATGAAATTTTGAGGAAAAATCATGGCTTAAGGGTATAGTAATAGAATTTTAAGAAAACTATGGTTGGCTATAGTAAATGAATTTTAATAAAAATCATGGAAAAGGGCTATAGTAAGAGAATTTGAAGGAAAATAATGGTTGAAAGCTATAGTAAGGGACTTTCAAAAAAAATAATCACTAATGGCTGTAGTGAGAGAATATGAAAAAATTCGTGGCACAAGGTTAGAGTTAGTGAATTTGAAGAAAAATCATCGCTGAAAGATTTGGTAAGGGAATTTTAGAAAAAAGCATGGGTTAAGGCTATAGTTAGAGAATTTAAGGAAAAAATGGCCAGGTAATTTTTGGAAAACTAATGGTTTAAGGCTACATAGTAAAGGAATTTAAAGAAAATAATGGCTGAAGGTTGTGGTAAAAGAATTTAAAAAAAAAATTAGAGCTGAAGGCAATTGTGAGGGAATTATATGAAAAATCTTTGTTGAAGGCTATAGTAAGGGAATTTCAAGTAAAATCATGGCTAGAAGCTATAGTAAGATAATTTGAAGAAAATGGTGGTTCAAGGATATAGTATAGGAATTTTAAAAAAAATCATGGCTAAAGGTTGTAGTAAGGAATTTGAAGAGAAATCTTGGTTGAAGGTTAATGTAAAGGAATTTTGACAAAAAATTGACTGAAGGCTATAGTTAGAAAATAAAAAAAAATTCGTGGTACAAGGCTATAGTAAGGGTATTTGAAGAAAAATAATGACTAAAAGCTATTGGAATGGAATTCTAAGAAAAATTGGTTTATGGCTATAGTAAAGGATTTTAAATAAGAAAACTTGGCTGATGTTTGTAAGAGAATTTTAAGAAAAATCACAGCTAAAGGCTATAGTAAGGGAATTTTAAGAAAAACCAAAACTGAATGCTATTGTGTGGGAATTTTAAGAAAAAATATGGCTGAAAACTATAGTATTAGAATTTGAAGAAAACTATGGCTCAAGGCTATATTAAGGGAATTTTTTCATAAATCATAGAGAAAGGGTATAGTAAGAAAATTTAAAGAAAAAATAATGGTTGAAAGCTTTAGTAAGGGACTGTTGACCAAAATTAAGAGTGAAGGATATGTTAAGATAATTTGAAGAAATTAGTGGCGCAAGGCTATAGTAAGGAAATTTGAAAAAAAATCATGGCTGAAGGCTTTAGTATGGGAATTTTAAGAAAAATCATGGTTTAAGGCTATAGTAATTGAATTCAAAGAAAATAATGGCTGAAGATTTTAGTTAGAGAATTTTAGAAAAAAGCAGATCTGAAGACTATACTAAAGGAATTTAAAGAAAAATCATAATTGAATGCTATCGTGAGAGATTTGAAGTAAAATCATGGCTGAAGGCTTTAGTAAGAGAATATAAAGATAACTGTGGGTTATAAGCTATAGTAAGGGAATTTCAAAAAAATGATGGCCAAAGCCTATAGAAAGGATTTTGAAGGGAAATCATGGTCGAAGGTTATAGTTAGGGAGTTTTGACAAAATTTATTGCTAATTGCCATTGTATAAGAATTTGAAGAAATTTTTGGCGTAATGCAATAGTAAGGGAATCTGAAGAAAACACATGGCTGATTGCTATTTTGAGGGAATTTTTAAAAGAATCCTGGTTTATGGCTCTAGTAAGGGATCTTAAAAAAAAAAACATGGCGGAAGGGTTTAGTAATCGTATTTGAAGAAAAATTAGAGCTGAAGGGTATAGTAAGGGAATTTTAATAATAATCAAAATTGAAGGCTATCGTAAGGGAATTTGAGGAAAAATCATGACTTCAGGCTATGGTAATAGAATTTTAATAAACCTATGGTTTGCTATAGTAAATGAATTTTAATAAAAATCATGAAAAAATTCTATAGTAATAGAATTGGAAGGAAAATAATGGTTGAAGGCTATAATAAGGGACTCTCAAAAAAAATAATGACTAATGGCTTTAGTAAGAGAATGTGAAAAAATCGTGGCACAAGGCTACAGTTAGGGAATTTGAAGAAAAATCATGGCTGAAGGCTATAGTAAGGGAATTTAGAAAAAATCTTGGTTTAAGGCTATAGTTAGGGCATTTGAAGAAAATAATGGCTAGGTAGTTTTTGGAAAACTCGTGGTCTAAGGTTATAGTAATGGAATTTAAAGGAAATAATGGCTGAAGGTTGTAGTAAAAGAATTTTAAAAAATTCAGAGCTGAAGGCTATAGTGAGGGAATTATATGGAAAATCTTAATTGAAGGCTATAGTAAGGGAATGTTATGTAAAATCATGGATAGAAGCTATTGTAAGATAATTTTAAGAAAATGGTGGTTCAAAGATATAGTAAAGGATGTTTACGAAATATCATGGCTAAAGGCTATAGTAAGGAATTTGAAGAGAAATCATCATTGAAGGGTACTGTAAAGGACTTTGGACAAAAAAATGACTGATGGCTATAGTAAGGGAATTTGAAGAAATTCGTGGTACAAGGCTAAAGTAAGGGTATTTGAAAAAAAATAATGTCTGAAGGCTATAGGAAGGGAATTTTAAGAAAAACTGGTTCAAGGCAATAGTAAGGGATTTTAAAATGGAAAACTTGGCTGATACTTGTTGTAAGAGAATTTTAAGAAAAATCACAGTAGAAGGCTATAGTAAGGGAATTTTAGAAAAATCAAAAGTGAATGCTATAGTAAGGGAATTTTAAGGAAAAACATGGCTGAAGGCTATAGTATTAGAATTTTAAGAAAACTATGGGTCATGGCTATTTTTAGGGTATTTGTTTGTAAATCAAAGAAAAAGGCTATAGTAAGAAAATTAAAAAAAAAAATGGTTGAAGGCTATAGGAAGGGACTTTTGACCAAAATTATCAGTGAAGGATATGGTAAGGTAATTAGAAGAAATTAGTTATAGAAGGCAATAGTAAGGGAATTTGAAACAAAATCATAGTGGAAGGCTTTAGTATGAGAATTTTAAGAAAAATCTTGGTTTAAGGCTATAGCAATGGAATTCAAAGAAAATCTTGGCAGAAGATTTTAGTTAGAGAATTTTAGGAAAAATCAGAGCTGAACACTATACTAAAGGAATTTAAAGAAAAATCATAATTGAATGCTATAGTCAAAGATATGAAGTAATATCATGGTCGTAAGCTTTAGTAAGAGAATTTAAAGAAAACTTTGGTTTATAGGCTATAGTAAGGGAATTTCACAAAAATCATGGCCAAAGCCACTGGAAAGGAATTTGAAGAGAAATCATGGTTGAAGGCTATAGTAAGGGACTTTGACAAAATTTATAACTAATTGCCATTGTAATAGAATTTGAAGAAATTTTTGGCATAATGCAATAGTAAGGGAATCTGAAGAAAACTCATCCTTGAATGCTATTGTAAGGGAATTTAAAGAAAAATCTTGGTTTATGGCTCTAGTAAGGTATGTCAAAGAAAAAAACTTGGCAGAAGGTTTTAGAAAACGTATTTTAAGAAAAATCAGAGCTAAAGGGTATAGTAAGGGAGTTTTAAGATTAATAGAAAAAGAAGGCTATAGTAAGGGAATTTGTGGAAAAATCATGGCTTAAGGCTATGGTAATAGAATATTAAGAAAATTAATATTGGGTATAGTAAATGAATTTTAATAAAAATCATGAAAAAAAGGCTATAGTAAAAGAATTTAGAGGAAAATAATGGTTGAACACTATAGTAAGGGACTTTTGAAAAAAATAATGACTAATGGCTGTAGTAAGAGAATGTGAAAAAATTAATGGCACAAGGCTAGTGTTAGGGAATTTGAAGTAAAATCATGGCTGAAGCCAATAGTAAGGGAATTTCAGGAAAAATCATGGTTTAAGGCTATTGTTAGGAAATTAAAAGAAAATAAGGGCAAGGTTATTTTTGGAAAACTCATGGTTTAAGGCTATACTAATGAAATTTAAAGCGAATAATGACTGAAGGTTGTAGTAAAAGAATTTAAAAAAAAATCAGAGATGAAGGCTTTAGTGACGAAATTATATGAAAATTCTTAACTAAAGGGTAAAGGAATTTGTTGTAATATCATGGCTAGAAGCCATTGTAAGATGATTGGAAGAAAATGGTGGTTCAAGGATATAGTATAGGAATTTTAACAAAAATCATGGCTAAATGCTGTAGTAAGGAATTTGAAGAGAAATCATGGTTGAAGGCAATAAAGGAATTTTGACAGAAAAATGACTAAAGGATATAGTAAGAGAATTTGAAGAAATTTGCGGTACAAGGCTATAGTACGGGTAATTGAAAAAAAATAATAATTTAAGGCTATTGGAAGGGGATTTTGAGAAAAATTGGATTAAGTCTATAGTAAGGGATTTTAAAAAAGAAAACTTGGCTGATGCTTGTAGAAAGAGAATTTTAAGAAAAATCAGAGCTGAAGGCTATAGTAAGGGAATTTTAAGAAAAATAAAAACTGAATGCTATAGTCAGGGAATTTTAAGAAAAAACATGGCTAAAGGTTATAGTATTAGAATTTGAAGAAAACTATGGCTCAAGGCAATATTAATGGAATTCTTTCATAAATAATGGAAAAAAGCTATAGTAAGAAATTTTTTTAAAAATAGTGGTTGAAAGCTATAGTGAGAGACTTTTGACCAAAATTATGAGTGAAGGATATGGTAAGTTAATTTGAAGAAATTAGTGGCTCAAGACTATAGTAAGGAAATTATAAGAAAAATCATGGCTGAAGGCTTTAGTTTGGGAATTTTAAGAAAAATCATGGTTTTAGGCTATAGTAATGGAATTCAAAGAAAATCATGGCAGAAGATTTTAGTTAGAGAATTTTAGGAAAAATTAGAGCTGAAGACTATACTAAAGGAATTTAAAGAAAAATCATAATTGAAAGCTATAGTAAGTGATTTGAAGTAAAATCATGGCTGATGGCTTTAGTAAGAGAATTTAAAGATAACTGTGGTTTATAGGTAAGGGAATTTCACAAAAATCATGGCCAAAGCCTATAGAAAGGAATGTTAAGAGAAATCATGGTCGAAGGCTATAATAAGTGTGTTTTGAAAAAAATTATTGCTAATAGCAATTGTAAGAGAATTTGAAGAAATTTTTGGCACAATAAAATAGTAAGTGAATCTGAAGAAAACTCTTGATTGAATGCTATTGAAAGGGAATTTTAAGAGAAATCATGGTTTACAACGTGGGTGAAGGTTTTTGTAAGCGTATTTTAAAAAAAACTAGAACAGAAAGGTATAGTAAGGGAATTTTAAGAATAATCAAAGCTAAAGGGTATAGTAAGGGAATTGGAGGAAAAATCATGGTTGGCTATAGTAAATGATTTTTAATAAAAATCATGGAAAAAGGCTATAGTAAGAGAATTGCATGGAAAATAATGGTTGAAGGCTATAGTAAGGGACTTTTGAAAAAAATAGTGACTAATGGCTGTAGTAAGAGAATGTGAAAAACTTTGTGGCACAAGGCTAGAGTTAGGGAATTTGAAGAAAAATCATGGCTAAAGGCTATAGTAAGGGAATTTTAGGAAAAATCATGGTTTAAGGCTATAGTTAGGGAATTTTAAAAAAATAATAGCTACATAATTTTTGGAAAACTCATGGTTGAAGGATATAGTAATAGAATTTGAAGAAAAGAATGGCTGAAGGTTGTTGAAAAAGAATTTTTAAAAAATCACAGAGTAAGGCTATATTGAGGGAATTATAAGAAAAATCTTAATTGAAGGCGTAAGGGAATTTGAAGAAAAGTCATGGTTAAATGCTATAGTAAGATAATTTGAAGAAAATGGTGGTTCAAGGATATAGTAAAGGAATTTTAACAAAAATCATGGCTAAAGGCTGTAGTAACAAATTTGAAGAGAAATCGTGGTTGAAGGCTGCAGTAAAGTAATTTTGACAAAAAAATGACTGAAGGCTATAGTAAGAGAATTTGAAGAAATTCGAGGTTCAAGGCTATAGTAAGGGTATTTGAAGAAAAATAATGACTGATGGCTATTGAAAGGGAATTTAAATAAAAATTGGTTTAACGATATAGTAAGGGATTTTAAAAAGGAAAACTTGGCTGATACTTGTTGTAAGAGAATTTTAAGAAAAATCACAACTGAAGGCTATTGTAAGGGAATTTTTAGAAAAATCAAAACTGAATGCTATAGTAAGAGAATTTAAGGAAAAATCATGGCTTAAGGCTATGGTTATTGAATTTTAAGAAAACTATGGTTGGCTATAGTAAATGAATTTTAATAAAAATCATGGAAAAAGGCTATTGTAAGAGAATTAGAAAGAAAATAATGGTTAAAGGCAACAGTAAGGGACTTTTGAAAAAAATAATGACTAATGGCTGTTGTAAGAGAACTTGAAAAACTTCCTGGCATAAGGCTAGAGTTAGGTAATTTGAAGAAAAATCATAGCTGAAGGCTATAGTAAGGGAATTTCAGGAAAAATCATGGTTTAAGGCTATAGTTAGGAAATTTAAAGAAAATAATGGCAAGGTAATTTTTAAAAAATTCAAGGTTTAAGGTTATAATAATGGAATTTAAAGAAAATAATGGCTGAATGTTGTAGTAAAATAATTTTAAAAAAATCAAAGCTGAAGGCTATATTGAGGGAATTATATGAAAAATCTTAATTGAAGGCTACAATAAGTGAATTTGAAGTAAAATCATGGCTAGAAACTATTGAAAGATAATTTGAAGAAAATGGTGGTTCAAGGATATAGTAATGGAATTTTAACAAAAATCATGGCTAAGGGTTGTAGTAAGGAATTTGAAGAGAAATGAAGGTTGAAGGCTTCTGTAAAGGAATTTTGACAAAAAAATTGACTGAAGCCTATAGTAAGAGAATTTGAAGAAATTCTTGGTACAAGGCTATAGTAAGAGTATTTAAGGAAAAATAATGACTGAAGGCTATTGGAAGGGAATTTAAAGAAAAATTTGTTTAAGGATATAGTAAGGGATTTTAAATAAGAAAACTTGTCTGATGTTTGTAGTAAGACAATTTTAAGAAAAATCACAACTGAAGGCTATAGTAAGGTAATTATAAGAAAAATCAAAACTGAATGCTATAATAAGGGAATTTTAAGAATAAACATGGCAGAAGGCTATAGTATTAAAATATGAAGAAACCTATGGCTCTAGGATATAATAAGGGAATTTTTTCATAAATAATCAAAAAAGGCTATTGTAAGCAAATTTGAAAAAATAATAATGGTTGAAGGCTATTGTAAGGGACTTTTGACCAAAATTATGAGAGAAGGATATGGTAAGATAACTTGAAGAAATTAGTGGCACAAGGCAATAGTAAGGGAATTTGAAAAAAAATCATGGAAGAAGGCTTTAGTATGGGAATTTTAAGGAAAAATTTTGGTTCAAGGCAATAGTAATGTAAATCAAAGAAAATCATGGCTGAAGTTTTTAGTTAGAGAATTTTAGGAAAAATCAGATCAGAAGACAATACTAAATGAATTTAAATAAAAATCATAATTGAATGCTATAGTAAGAGATTTGAAGTAAAATCACGGCTGAAGGCTTTAGTAAGAGAATTTAAAGATAATTGCGGTTCATAGGTAAGGGAATTTCACAACAATCATGGCCAAAATCTATAGAAAGGAATTTGAAGAGAAATCATGGTGGAAGGCTATAGTAAGGGAGTTTAGAAATTTTTTTTTGCTAATAGCCATTGTAAGAGAATTTGAAGATATTTTTGGCACAATGCAATAGTATGGGAATCTTAAGAAAACTCATGGTTGAATGCTATTTAAAGGGAATTTTGAGAGAAATCATGGTTTACGGCTCTAGTAAGGGATTTTAAAGAAAAAAACTTGGATGAGGGTTTTTGTAAGCGTATTTTTTGAAACATCGGAGCTGAAGGGTATTGTAAGGGAATTTTAAGATTAATCAAAACTAAAGGCTATAGAAAGGGAATTTGGGGAAAAATCATTGCCTAAGGCTGTGGTAATAGAATTTTAAGAAAATGATGGTTGGCTATAGTAAATGAATTTAAATAAAAATCACTGATAAAGGCTATAGTAAGAGAATTTGAAGAAAAATAATGGTTGAAGGCTATAGTAGGGGACTTTTGAAAAAAATAGTGACAAATGGCTGTTGTAAGAGAATGTGAAAAAATTCATGGCACAAGGCTAGAGTTAGGGAATTTGAAGAAAAATCATGGCTGAAGGCTATAGTAAAGGAATTTTAAGAAAAATCATGGTTTAAGGCTATAGTTAGGGAATTTAAAGAAAATAAGGGCTAGGTAATTTTTGGAAAACTCAAGGTTTAAGGCTATAGTAATGGAATGTAAGAAAATAAAGACTGAAGGTTGTAGTAAATTTTTTAAAAAAAATTCAATGATGAAGGCAATAGTGAGGGTATTATATGAAAAATCTTAACTGAAGGTTAGAGTAGGGGATTTTGATGAAAAATCTTGGCTAGAAAGTATAATAAGATAATTTGAAGAAAACGGTGGTTCAAGGAAATAGTATAGGAATTTTACAAAAATCATGGCTAAATGCTGCATTAAGGAATTTGAAGAGAAATCATGCTTGAAGGCTACTGTAATGGAATTTTGACAGAAAAATGACTGAAGGCTATAGTAAGAGAATTTGAAGAAATTCGTGGTAAAAGGCCATAGTAAGGGTATTTGAAAAAAATAAATAACTCTAGTCTATTGGAAGGGAATTTAAAGAAAAATTAGATTAAGGCTATAGTAAGGGATTTTAAATAAGAAAACTTGGCTGATGCTTGCAGTAAGAGAATTTTAAGAAAAATCTCAACTGAAGGCTATAGTAAAGAAATTTTAAGAAAAATCAAAATGGAAGGCTATAATAAGAGAATTAGAGGAAAAATGGCTTAAGGCTATGGTTATTGAATTTTAAGAAAACTATGGTTGGCTATAGTAAATGAATTTTAATAAAAATCATGGAAAAAGGCTATAGTAAGAGAATTTGAAGGAAAATAATGGTTCAAGGCAATAGTAAGGGACTTTTGAAAAAAATAATGACTAATGGCTATTGGAAGAGAACTTGAAAAAATTCGTGGCTCAATGCTAGAGTTAGGGAATTTGAAGAAAAATCATAGCTGAAGGATATAGTAAGGGAATTTTAGAAAAAATAATGTAAGGCTATAGTTAGGGAATTTAAAGAAAATAATGGCTGAAGGTTGTGGTAAAAGAATTTTAAAAAAATCAGAGCTGAAAGCTATATTGAGGGAATTATTTGAAAAATCTTAATTGAAGGTTATAGTAAGCGAATTTTAAGTAAAATCATGGCTAGAAGCTATAGAAATATAATTTGAAGAAAATGGTGGTTCATGGATATTGTAATGGAATTTTAACAAAAATCATGGCTAAAGGCTATAAGAAGGAATTTGAAGAGAAATAAAGGTTGAAGGCGTATAGGAATTTTGACAAAAAATTGACTGACAGCTTTAGTAAGAGAATTTAAAGAAATTCGTGGTACAAGGCTATAGTAAGGGTATTTGAAGAAAAATAATGACTGAAGGCTATAGGAAGCGAATTTAAAGAAAAATTGGTTTAAGGATTTAGTTAGGAATTTTATATAAGAAAACTTATCTGATGCTTGTAGTAAGAGAATTTTAAGAAAAATCACAACTGAAGGCTATAGCAAGGGAATTTTATGAAAAATCAAAACTGAATGCTATAGTAAGGGAATTTTAAGAATAAACATGGCTGAAGGCAATAGAATTAGAATTTGAAGAAAACTATGGCTCAAGGCTATATTAAGGGAATTTTTTCATAAATAATAGAAAAAGGCTATAGTAAGAAAATTTGAAAAAATAAAAATGGTTGAAGGCTATAGTAAGGGACTTTAGACCAAAATTATGAGTGAAGGATATGGTAAGATAATCTGAAGAAATTAGTGGCACAAGGCTATAGTAAGGGAATTTGAAAAAAAATCATGGTTGAAGGCTTTGTATGGGAATTTTAAGAAAAAGCATGGTTTAAGGCTATTGTAATGGAATGCAACGAAAATCATGGCTGAAGTTTTAAGTTAGAGAATTTTAGGAAAAATCAGATCTGAAGACAATACTAAATGAATTTAAAGAAAAATCATAGTTGAATGATATAGTAAGGGATTTGAAGTAAAATCATGGCTGAAGTCTTTAGTAAGAGAATTTAAAGATAGTTGTGGTTTATAGGTAAGGGAATTTCAGAAAAATCATGGCCAAAATCTATAGAAAGGTATTTAAAGAGAAATCATGATCGAAGGCTATACTAAGGGAGTTTAGAAATTTGTTTTTGAAAATAGCCATTGTATGAGAATCTGAAGATATTTTTGGCACAATGCAAAAGTATGGGAATCTGAAGAAAACTCATGGTTGAATGCTAT
Source organism: Aristolochia fimbriata (assembly GCA_019845555.1). Taxonomy (NCBI): domain Eukaryota; kingdom Viridiplantae; phylum Streptophyta; class Magnoliopsida; order Piperales; family Aristolochiaceae; genus Aristolochia; species Aristolochia fimbriata. The sequence goes on along the minus strand of CM034083.1, from coordinate 27,269,197 downwards.
TGAAAGGGAATTTTAAGAGAAATCATGGTTTACGACTCTAGTAAGGGATTTTAAAGAAAAAAACTTGGATGAGGGTTTTTGTAAGCGCGTTTTTTGAAAAATCGGAGCTGAATGGTATAGTAAGGGAATTTTAAGAATAATAAAAACTGAAGGCTAAAGTAAGGGAATTTGTGGAAAAATCTTTGCCTAAGGCTGTGGTAATAGAATTTTAAGAAAACTATGGTTGGCTATAGTAAATGAATTTTAATAAAAATCATGGAAAAAGGCTATAGTATAGTAAGGGACTTTTGAAAAAAATAGTGACTAATGTCCATTGTAAGAGAATGTGAAAAAATTCATGGCACAAGGCTAGAGTTAGGGAATTTGAAGAAAAATCATGGCTGAAGGCTATAGTAAGGGAATTTTAGGAAAAATCATGGTTTCAGGCTTGGGAATTTAAAGAAAATAAGGGCTAGGTATTTTTTGGAAAACTCATAGTTTAAGGCTATAGTAATGGAAAACTCATGGTAGAAGGCTACTGTATAGGAATTTTGACAAAAAATTGATTGAAGGCTATAGTATGTGAATTTGAAGAAATTCGTGGTACAAGGCTATTGTAAGGGTATTTGTGGAAAAATAATGACTGAAGGCTATTGGAAGCGAATTTAAAGAAAAATTGGTTTAAGGATATAGTAAGGGATTTTAAATAAGAAAATTTGTCTGATGCTTGTAATAAGAGAATTTTAAGAAAAATCACAACTGAAGGCTATAGTAAGGGAATTTTAAGAAAAATCAAAACTGAATGCTATAGTAAGGGAATTTTAAGAATAAACATGGCTGAAGGCTATAGTATTGGAATTTGAAGAAAACTATGGCTCAAGGCTATATTTAGGGAATTGTTTCATCAATAATAGAAAAAGGCTATAGTAAGCAAATTTGAAAAAATAATAATGGTTGAAGGCTATAGTAAGGGACTTTAGACCAAAATTATGAGTGAAGGACATGGTAAGATAATTTGAAGAAATTAGAGGCACAAGGCTATAGTAAGGGAATGTGAAAAAAAATTATGGCTGAAGGCTTTAGTATGGGAATTTAAAAAAAATCATAGTTTAAGGCTAATGTAATGGAATTCAACGAAAATTATGGCAGAAGTTTTTAGTTAGAGAATTTTTGGAAAAATCAGATCTGAAGACAATACTGAATGAATATGAAGAAAAATCTTAATTGAATGCTGTAAGAGATTTGAAGCAAAATCATGGCTGAAGGCTTTAGTTAGAGAATTTAAAGATAATTGTGGTTTATAGGTAAGGAAATTTCACAAAAATCATGGCCAAAATCTGTAGAAAGGAATTTGAAGAGAAATCATGGTCGAAGGCTATAGTAAGGGAGTTTATAAATTTTGTTTGCCAATAGCCATTATTAGAGAATTTGAAGATATTTTTGGCACAATGAAATAGTATGGGAATCTGAAGAAAACTCATGGTTGAATGCTATTGAAAGGGAATTTTGAGAGAAATCATGGTTTACGGCTCTAGTAAGGAATTTTAAAGAAAAAAACTTGGATGAGAGTTTTTGTAAGCGCATTTTTTGAAAAATCGGAGCTGAAGGGTATAGTAAGGGAATTTTAAGAATAATCAAGACTGAAGGCTATAGTAAGGGAATTTGTGGAAAAATCATTGCCTAAGGCTGTGGTAATAGAATTTTAAGAAAACTATGGTTGGCTATAGTAAATAAATTTTAATAAAAATCATGGAAAAAGGCTATAGTAAGAGAATTTGAAGGAAAATAATGGTTGAAGGCTATAGTAAGGGACTTTTGAAAAAAATAGTGACTAATGTCTTTTGTAAGAGAATGTGAAAAATTTCATGGCGCAAGGGTAGAGTTAGGGAATTTGAAGAAAAATCATGGCTTAAGGCTATAGTAAGGGAATTTTAGGAAAAATCATGGTTTAAGGCTATAGTTAGGGAATTTAAAGAAAATAAGGGCTAGGTAATTTTTGGGAAACTCATGGTTTAAGGATATAGTAATGAAAAACTCATGGTTGAAGGCTACTGTATAGGAATTTTGATAAAAAATTGACTGAAGGATATAGTAAGAGAATTTGAAGAAATTTGTGGTACAAGGCTATAGTAAGGGTATTTGAAGAAAAATAATGACAGAAGGCTATTGGAAAGAAATTTAAAGAAAAATTGGTTTAAGGATATAGTAAGGGATTTTAAATAAGAAAACTTGTCTGATGCTTGTTGTAAGAGAATTTTAAGAAAAATCACAACTGAAGGCTATAGTAAGGGAATTTTAAGAAAAATCAAAATTGAATGCTATAGTAAGGGATTTTGAAGAATAAACGTGGCTGAAGGCTATAGTATTAGAATTTGAAGAAAACTATGGCTCAAGGTTATATTAATGGAATTTTTTCATATATAATAGAAAAAGGCTATAGTAAGCAAATTTGAAAAAATAATAATGGTTGAAGGCTATAGTAAGGGACTTTAAGCCAAAATTATGAGTGAAGGATATGGTAAGATAATTTGAAGAAATTAGTGGCACAAGGCTATAGTAAGGGAATTTGAAAAAAAATTATGGCTGAATGCTTTAGTATGGGAATTTTAAGAAAAATCATGGTTTAAGGCTATTGTAATGGTATTCAAAGAAAATCATGGCTGAAGATTTTAGTTAGAAAATTTTAGGAAAAATTAGAGCTGAAGACTATGCAAAAGGAATTTAAAGAAAAATCATAATTGAATGCTATAGTAAGAAATTTGAAGTAAAATCATAATTGAATGCTATAGTAAGAAATTTGAAGTAAAATCATGGCTAAAGTCTATAGTTAGAAAATTTAAAGATAATTGTGGTTTATAGTCTATAGTAAGAGAATTTCACCAAAATCATGGCCAAAGCCTATAGAAAGGAATTTTGAGAGAAATCATGGTCGAAGGCTATAGTGGGGGCTTTTGACAAAATTTATAACTAATTGCCACTGTAAGAGAATTTGAATAAATTTTTGGCAAATGCAATGGGAAGGGAATCTAAATAAAACTCTTGGTTGAATGCTATTGTAAGGGAATTTTTAGAAAAATCATGGTTTACGGCTCTAGTAAGGGATATTAGAGATAAAAACTTGGCAGACGGTTTTAGTAAGCATATTTTAAGAAAAATCAGAGCTGAGGGGTATAGTAAGGTGATAAGTGTCTAAATGACACTATTTTTAGGATTTAATTTGACTTATAAATTATATTTTGGAGTAAATATTCATCACAATATTATGAAATATATCTCACATTGATGTTTTCTCTCTCAGGAGTCCAATATAATAAGAATTATTGAAATCAGAGCTAAAACGAAGAAAATACGAAGATTTTAGTGCAGAAAGGTACAAGGTTGCAAGAACCGGCGTGACCACATTAGTTGGAGGAAAAAATCCGGCACTACCGCGGCATCCGAATGGTGCTTCCGCACCAAGATGGTGCTACTTAGCCTATGGAGTTTGCTAACATGATCAGGACTGTTTCCGTTCGAGTACTTAGAAGAAATTCCACCCAAGTGGCGTGATCGCGCCAATATCAGACACGTTTAACGGCATGACCGTGCCAGAGACTCAGCAATGCAAAATTCCAAAAATCTAGGAATTCTGACAATCAATCAAGTTCAAACTTGGGATATAGAGTCCTAAGTACATAAGGAAGGTGTCCATGGAGACTCTAGAGGAAATTGTTTGGAATCCTAAGCGGTTTGATTCCTCCAAGAGGTGAAGTCCAATGCTGATTAGGAGACTGCAAAAGAAGGAAATTATAGTCCGAGTTTGAAGAGGTCATATCTGGAGATTTTGACTCCCAATTGAATCCAAATTTGGACCACAGACTCCTGAGAGAATTTATAATTATATAACAAAAAAGTAGGTCTATTAAAGTAGTTCTTTTAGAGTTTTAAATTTCCAAAAGTGATGAACCAGTGTTGAAATTGGCAGGAGAACCAACCTCATTTCTCAGCATCATATCTCAAGTTTCTCAATACAGATTTAACTAAAATTTCGTTCACAATTCAAGTACCATGGAAGGAAGGTTATTGTTTAATTTCATACAAATCTGAGGTCAGATGATATGATTTCAACCCCTGGACAGAGACCAAATTACAAGGCCTAGACAACAGAACACCTATAAATTGGGGTCCGAGGGAAAGGCTTGAGGGGGGAATTTCAGAATCGAATTTCATATTTTTAGGATCGACACTTAGCCTAGTTTTTCCAGTATTATCATCATGAGAGAGTCTTGAGAGGCAAGAGGAGACGTCCTATTGAAGCTTTTGAGGCAAGGAGGAGAAGCAGCGATTGGAATCCATCTTCAACAAGTAGATTCTTCTCATGGGGAGTTTGTACTTAGTTTATCATTTCTTTTCTTCTTCATGTTTGTATTGAAGACTTTGTTTTGTACTTTAATTTCCAGCAAGGAGTAGTCTTTTATGTTGGAATTTCATGAATCCCTAGCTTTGTAATGAGATTGATACTTTATTAGATTTCAAATTCGTGTATGAATGAGTATCAATAAGCTATTAATTCCTTGATTCATGCTTGCTGTCTTAAGATGTACTGGTTATAAGGTGAAGTTTTTCTTAAGGCGAGAAATATTTGATAGGATGTACAAGTTCTTTTTGAGTTCATGCACTAGGTAAGTTGAGCTTGTCTTAGAGTTAATCCTCGACCTTAAAGTAATACTCTTTGATTTGATTGACTTAACTATGGCATAAGACCTTCCCGACCATGGGTAGGGTCGCTGAGCTTTATATTTATGCTATCAATTAGAGTTGATCATGTCGACTAGTTGTCTCTAGGAGGTAAAAGGTGATGCCAATGCAAAAGTAGCCATGGATTTAATAAGCTCGTCAAATTTGTTTTCTAATTAATTAATTTTATTCAATCTCAGAAGTGACTAGGGAGGAATTGAATTTCCATGTCTTTTCCAAACTGATTTTATCAAAAGCCCTCTCTTGATCTCTATAGGATTAGGTAGATTAGTTTATTTTTTATTTTTATAGCACCTTTCCAATCGATTTCTCAAACTTTGGTTAGTAAACTAGAAAATCAATTATCTATTAGCTTGGTCCTTGTAGGATGATATTCGGACTTAACCTAAGTCTATATTACGTTGATTAGTCCTCTTGCTAGTGATTAGCTGGGATTGCATCATAAGGGAATTACAGAAAAAATCATGGCTTAAGGTTATTGTAATAGAATTTTAAGAAAACTATGGCTGGCTACATTAAATGAATTTTAATAAAAATCTTGGAAAAAGGATATTGTAAGAGATTTTAAAGGAAAATAATGGTTGAAGGCAATTGTAAGGGACTTTTGAAAAAAATATTGACTAATGGCTGTAGTAAGAGAATGTGAAAAAATTCGTGGCACAAGGGTAGAGTTAGGGAATTTGAAGAAAAATCGTGGTTGAAGGCTATAGTAAGTGAATTTTAGGAAAAATCACGGTGTAAGGCTATAGTTAGGGAATTTATAGAAAATAATGGCTAGGTAATTTTTGGAAAACTCATGGTTTAAGGACATTGTAATGGAATTTAAAGAAAATAATGGCAGAAGGTTGTGGCAAAAGAATTTTAAAAAAATCAAAGCTGAAGGCTATAGCGAGGGAATTATATGAAAAATCTTAATTGAAGGCCACAGTAAGGGAATTTGAAGTAAAATCATGGCTAGAAGCAATAGTAAGATAATTTGAAAAAAATTGTGGTTCAAGGATATAGTAAAGGAATTTTAAAAAAAATCATGGCTAAAGGCTGTAGTAAGGTATTTGAAGAGAAATCATGGCTGAAGGCTACTGTAAAGGAATTTTGACAAAAAAATTACTGAAGGCTATAGTAAGAGAATTTGAAGAAATTCGTGGTACAAGGCTGTAGTAAGGGTATTTGAAGAAAAATAATGACTGAAGGCTATTAGAAGGGAATTTTAAGAAAACATGGTTTAAGGCTATAGGAAGGGATTTTAAATAAGAAAACTTGGCTGATGCTTGTAGTAAGAAAACTTGGCAGATGCTTGTAGTAAGAAAATTTGTAGAAAAATCACAGCTGAAGGCTATAGTAAGGGAATTTTAAGAAAAACCAAAACTGAATAATATAGTAAGGTAATTTTCAGAAAAAACATGGTTGAAGGCTATAGTATTAGAATTTGAAAAAAGCTATGACTCAAGGCTATATTAAAGGTATTTTTTCATAAATCATAGAAAAAGGCTATAGTAATAAAATTTGAAAAAAAAAATGGTTGAAGGCTATAGTAAGGGACTTTTGACAAAAATTATGAGTGAAGGATATGGTAAGATAATTTGAAGAAATTAGTTGCACAAGGCTATAGAATGGGAATTTAATAAAAATCATGGCTAAAGGCATTAGAATGGGAATTTTAGGAAAAATCATGGTTTAAGGCTATAGTAATGGAATTCAAAGCAAATCATGGCTGAATATTTTAGTTAGAGAATTTTAGGAAAAATCAGAGTTGAAGACTATACTAAAGGAATTTATAGAAAAATCATAATTGAATGCTATAGAAAGAGATATGAAGTAAAATCATGGCTGAAGGCTTTAGTAAGATAATTTAAAGAAAACTGTATGAATTATCATAAAATTCCCTTACTATAGCCTTCTACAATGATTTTTTAAAAATGTCCCATACAATAGCCTTCTACAATGATTTTTCTTATATTTCCTTTACTATAGCATTTAGCATAGATTTTACTAAAAATTCCTTTTCTACTGCTTTCAACCATGATTTTTCTTAAAATTCCCTTATTATAGCCTTCAATCAAATATTTTCTTCAAATTCCCTTACTATAGGTTTCAGACATATTTATCTTAAAATTTCCTTACAACGACCTTCTCTAATGAATTTTAGTAAAGTTCCATTACTATAGACTTCAGCCATGATTTTTCATTATATTTACTTAATATATCCTTCATCCATGAAATTTCTTATATTTCTCTTACTATACCTTTGAACCATTATTTTTATTAAGATTCCCTTACAATTGCCTTCCACCTTAATTTTTTTAAAATTTCCTTTAGTATAGCTTTCAGCCATGATTTTTCTAAAATTTCGTTCACAATAACCTTCATCCATGATTTTTATTAAAATTCCCTCGCAATAGTCTCCCGCTTTGATTTTTGTTAAAATTCCCTTAGTACAGGTTTCAGCAAAGAATTTTCTTCAAATTCCTCTACTATAGCCTTCACAAAAGATTCTTCTTCAAATTCTCTTACTATTGTCTTCAGTCAAATTTTACATCAAATTTTCTTATTATAGCTTTCACTTATGAACTTACGAAAAACTCCCTTACTATTATAGCCTTGGGAAATAATTTTTCAAAAATTTCCCTCACAATAACCTTGAACCTTGATTTTTCTTATATTTCGTTTACAATAACTTTTGGCAATAATTTTTCTTAAAATTCCCTTACTTGCCTTCTGTCAATATTTTTCTTCAAAATCCCTTACTATAGTCTTCAATCATATTTTACTTCAAATTTCCTTACAACGGCCTTCACTAATAAATTTTAGTTATGCTCCATTACAATAGACTTCAGCCATTATTTTCCATAATATTTTCTTATAATATCCTTCATCAATGAAATTTCTTATATTTTTCTTACTATAGCCTTCGACCATTATTTTTATTAAAATTCCCTTACTATTGCCTTCCGCCTTGATTTTTTAAAAATTTCCCTTAGTATTGCTTTCAGTCATTATTTTTCTTAAATTTCGCTCACAATAGCCTTCAGCCAAGTTTTTTCTTAAAATTCCCTTACAATAGCCATTAGCTTTGATTTTTGTTAAAATTCCCTTAATATAGGCCTCAATAAAGAATATACTTCAAATTCCTCTACTATAGCCTTCACCTAAGATTCTTTTTCAAATTCCCTTACTATTGTCTTCAGTCATATTTTACTGCAAATTTTCTTACTATAGTTTCACTTATGAATTTTTGAAAAATTCCCTTACTGTAGCCTTCTGCAATGATTTTGCAAAAATTTCCGTTACAATAACCTTTAACCTTGATTTTACTTATATTTTGTTTACTATAGCTTTTAGGAAAGATTTTTTTTAAATTCTCTTACTGTTACTTTCATCAATGTTTTTTCTTAAAATTGCCTTACTATTGTCTTCAGTAAATAACTTTCTTCAAATTTCCCTTCTATAGTCTTCAGACATATTTTACGTCAAATTTCCTTACAACGACCTTCACTAATAAATTTTAGTAATGTTCCGTTACTATAGACTTCAGCCATAATATTTCATAACATTTTGTTACTATATTCTTCATCCATGATATTTCTTATATTTCTCTTACAATAGCCTTCAGCCAGCATGATTTTCTTTAAAATTTCCATTAGTACAGCTTTCAGCCAAGATTTTTCTTAAAGTTTACTCACTATAGCCTTCAACAATGATTTTTCTTAAAATTCCCTGATTAAACACTTCAGCTTTGAATTTTTTTAAATTCCCTTAATATTGGCTTCAGTCAAGAGTTTTCTTGAAATTCCCATACTTTAGCCTTCACTCAAGATTCTTCTTAAAATTCTCTTACTATAGTCTTCTGTCATATTTTACTTCAAATTTCCTTAGTATAGCTTTCACTTATGAATTATTGTAAAATTCCCTTACTATAGGCTTCATCAATGATTTTTCAAAAATGTCCCTCACAATAGCCTTCAACTATGATTTTTCTTATATTTTGTTTACAATTGGTTTTAGCAAAGATTTTTCTTAAAATTCTTTTTCTATTTTTTTTGGCCATGATTTTTCTTAAAATTCCCTTATTATAGCATTCAGTCAAAAATTTTCTTCAAATTCCCTTACTATAGGCTTCAGACATATTTTTCTTCAAATTTCCTTACAATGGCCTTCACTAATGAATTTTTGTAAAGTTCCATTACTATAGACTTCAGCCATGATTTTTCTTTATATTTACTTCCTATATCCTTCATCCATAAAATTTCTTATATTTCTCTTACTTTAGCCTTCAACCATTATTTTTACTAAAATTTACTTACTATTGACTTCCGCCTTAATTTTTTTAAAATTTCCTTTTGAATAGCTTTCAGCCATGATTTTTCTTAAATTTCTCTCAAAATAGCCTTCAGCCATGATTTTTCTTAAACTTCCCTATCAATAGCCCCGGCCTTGATTTTTGTTAAAATTCATTTACTACAGGCTTCAACAAAGAATTTTCTTCAAATTCCTTTACTATTGCCTTCACACAAGATTCTTCTTCAAATTTTCATAATATTGCCTTTAGTCATATTTTACTTCAAATTTTCTTACAATTGCTTTCACTTATGAATTTACGAAAAATTCCATTACTATAGCCTTCAGTAATAATGTTTCAAAAATTTCCTTCACAATAACCTTCAACCTTGATGTTTCTTATATTTCGTTTACTATAGATTTTAGCAATGATTTTTCTTAAAATTCCCTTACTATTGCCTTCTGTCAGTATTTTTCTTCAAAATCCCTTACTATAGTATTCAGTCATATTTTACTTCAAATTTTCTTACAACGGCCTTCAATAATAAATTTTAGTAATTCTCCAATACTATAGACTTCAGCCATGTTTTTTCATCACATTTACTTACTATATCCTTCATCCATGAAATGTCTTATATTTCTCTTCCTATAGCCTTCGACCATTATTTTTATTAAAATTCCCTAACTATTGCCTTTTGCCTTGATTTTTTTAAAATTTCCCTTAGTATAGCTTTCAGCTATTATTTTTCTTAAATTTTTCTCACAATAGTCTTCAGCCATGATTTTTCTTAAAATTTCCTAACTATAGCCTTCAGCTTTGATTTTTGTTAAAATTCCCTTACTATAGGCTTCAGTCAAGAATTTTTGTTAAATTCCCATACTTTAGCCTTCACTCAAGATTCTTCTTAAAATTTCATTACAGTAGACTTCAGTTATATTTTACTTCATATTTCCTTCCTATAGCTTTCACTTATCAATTTTTTGTAAAATTCCCTTACTATTGCCATTAGTAATGATTTATAAAAATTATCCCTTATAATAGAATTCAACTATGATTTTTCTTCTATTTCATTTACTATAGTTTTTAGCAAGGATTTTGTAAAAATTCCTTTACTATTGTTTTCAGCCATAATTTTTCTTAAAATTCCCTTACTATTGACTTCATTCAATATTTTTCTTCAAATTCCTTACTATTGTCTTCAATCATATTTTACTTCAAATTTCCTTACAACGGCCTTCAGTAATAAATTTTAGTAATGCTCCATTACTATAGACTTCAGGCATGATTTTTAATAATATTTACTTACTATATCCTTCATCCATGAAATTTCCTATATTTCTCTTACTACAGCCTTCAACCATTATTTTTATTAAAATTCCTTGGCTATTGCCTTCCGGCTTGATTTTCATAAAAATTTCCCTTAGTATAGCTTTCAACAATTTTTTTTTTTAAATTTTGATCACTTTAGTCTTGAGCCATGATTTTTCTTAAAATTTCCTAACAGTAGCCTTTAGCTTTGATTTTTGTTAAAATTATCTTGCTATAGGATTAAGTAAGGAATTTTCATCAAATTCCTTGACAATAGCCTTCATCCAAGATTCTTCTTCAAATTACCTTACTATTGTGTTCAGTGATATTTTACTTCAAATTTTCTCACTATTGCTTTCTCTAATGAGTTTTTGAAAAATTCCCCTACTATAGCCATCAGCAATAATTTTTCAAAAATTTCCCTTACAATAGCCTTCGATCACGATATTTATTATATTTCGTTTACTCTAGCTGTTAACAAAAATTTTTCTTAAAATTCCCTTCGTATTGCTTTCGGCCATGATTTTTCTTAAAATTCCCTTAGTATTGCTTTCAGTCAATAATTTTCTTCAAATTCCCTTACTATAGTCTTCAGACCTATTTTACTTCAAATTTGCTGACTATGGCCTTCACTAATGAATTTTAGAAAAGTTCCATTACTGTAGACTTCAGCTATGATTTTTCACAATATTTACTTATTATATCATTCATCCATAAAATTTTTTATATTTCTCTTTCTGTAGCCTTCAACCATAATTTTTATTAAAATTCCCTTACTTTTTCCTCCCGCCATGATTTTTTTAAAATTTCCGTTAGTATAGCTTCAGCCATGATTTTTCTTTAAATTCCCATACTTTAGCCTTCACTGATGATTCTTCTTAAAATTCCCTTACTATAGTCTTCAGTCATATTTTACTTCAAATTTCCTTACTATAGCTTTCACTTATGAATTTTCATAAAATTCCCATTCTAAAGCCTTCCGCATTGATTTTTGAAAAATTTCCCATTCAATAAAATCATTCAACCTAGATTTTTCATCAAATTTCCCTTACTATTGCCTAGAGCCACGATTTTTCATAAAATTTACTTACTATATCCTTCATTCATGACTTTTCATATATTTCACTTACTATGGCCTTCAGCCGTGATTTTTCTTAAAATTTATTTACTATTACCTTCAACCATGATTTTTTTAAAATTTCTAAAACTACAGCGTTCTGCAAAGCTTTTTCTTATATTTTGCTTCCAATAGCTTTCAGACATGATTTTTTTTAAAATTCCCTAACTATTGCCTTCACCTTTAATTTTTCTAAAAATTTCCTTATTATAACTTTAAGTCTATAATTTTGTTGAAATTCCTTTATTATGGCCTTCTGCCAATATTCCTTTTCTAATTCCATTACTATAGACTTCAGACATATTTTACTTCATATTTCCTTACAACATCTTTCACTAATGACTTTTAGTATAGTTCCATTTCAATAGCCTTAAGCCATGATTTTTCATCAAATTCACTTACTTTTATCTTCATCCATGATTTTTCTTACTATAGCCTTCAGCCATAGATTCTCATAAAATTTCCTTACTATCGCTTTCTACCAAGATTTTTTTTTAACTTCCCTTAGTATAGCTTTTAGCCAAGATTTTTCTTAAATTTCGCTCACTATAGCCATCAGCCATGATTTTCTTAAACTTCCCTTACCATAGACCTCAACCTTGATTTTTGTTAAAATTCCCTTAATATAGGCTTCTATCAAGAATTTTCTTCAAATTCCCCTACTATAGCCTTCAGTCATATTTTACTTCAAATATCCTTACTATAGCTTTCACTTATGAATTTTCGTAAAATTCCCTTACTAAAGCCTACAACAATGATTTTTCAAATATTTACCTTACTATAGTCTTCGACCATGATTTTTCTAATATTTCATTTACTACTGCTTTTATCACTTAAAATTCCATTACTATTGATTTCAGCAAGATTTTTCTTAAAATTCCAGTATTATAGCCTTTAGTCATTAATTTTCTTCAAATTCTCTTAGTGTAGTCTTCAGACATATTTTACTTCAAATTTCCTTGCAACGGCCACCACACAATTAATTTTAATAAAGTTCCATTACTATAGCCTTCAGCCGTAACTATACATCCAATTTACTGACTATAGCCTTCGTCCATGATTTTTCTTAAATTTCTCTTAATATATCCTTCATTCATAATTTTTCTTAAAATTTCTTTACTATTGCCTTCTTCCATGATTTTTTTTAAATATCCCTTAGCATAGCATTCAGCCATGATTTTTCTTAAAATTCCCCAACTATAGCATTCAGCTTTGATTTTAGTTAAAATTCCCTTACAATAAGCTTCAGTTAAGAATTTTCTTCAAATTCCCTTTCTATATCCTTCACCCAAGATTCTTCTTCAAATTACCTTACTATAGTTTTTTGTCATATTTTACTTCAAATATCCTTACTATTGCTTTCACTTATGAATTTTCGTAAAATTCCCATACTAAAGCCTTCAACAATGATTTTTCAAAAATTTCCCTTTCAATAATCTTCAACCAAGATTTTTATTATACTTAGTTTACAATAGCTTTTGGTAAATATTTTCCAAAAAATTCCTTTACTATTGCTTTCAGCCATTATTTTTCTTAAAATTCCTTTACTATAGCCTTAACCGAATAATTTTCTTAAAATTCCCATAGTATATTCTTCAGACATATTTTACTTCAAATTTCCATACAATGGCCTTAACTGATGAATTTTAGTAAAGTTCCATTACTATAGCGTTCAACCATAATTTTTCATAAAACTTCCTTAATATATTCTTCATCCATGATTTTTCTAATATTTCTCTTACTGTAGCCTTCCCCCATGATTTTTCTTAAAATTCCCTTTCTATTGCCTTCAGCCATGATTTTTTTTTTTAAATTTCTCTTACTATAGCCTTCTACAAAGATTTTTCTTATATTTAACTTACCATAGCCTTCAGCCATGATTTTTTTTTAAATTCCCTAACTGTTGCCATGAGGTTATATATTTCTAAAAATTTACTTACTATAACTTTTAGTTTGGAATTTTCTTCAAATTCATTTATTATAGCCTTCAGCCAATATTCTTTTTCTAATTTCATTACTTTAGACTGCAGACATATTTTACTTAAAATTTCCTTACAACAACTTTCACTCATAACTTTTAGTATAGTTCCATTTCTATAGCCTTACGCCATGATTTTTCATCAAATTCACTTACTATAGCCTTTATCCATGATTTTTCTTAATTTTTTCATACTATAGCCTTCAACAATAATTAAAATTTCCTTACGATAGTCATCTGCCATGATTTTTCTAAAATTTCCCATTGTACAGCTTTTTGCCATGATTTTTCTTAAATTTCGCTCACTGTTGCCTTCTGCCATGATTTTTCTTAAAATTCTCTAACAATTTACTTTATCTTTGATTTTTGTTAAACTTACCTTACTATAGGCTTCGACAAAGAATTTTCTTCAAATTCCTTTACTAGCCTCCACACAAGATTCTTATTCAAATTCCTTTACTAGCCTCCACACAAGATTCTTATTCAAATTCCCTTACTTTTGTCTTTAGTCATATTTTACTTCAAATTTTCTTAGTATATCTTTTAGTTATGAGTTTTCAAAAAATTCCCTTACTATAGCAATCAGCAATGATTTTTCAAAAATTTCCCTTACCATAGCCTTCAACCATGATATTTTCTATATTTCATTTACAATAGCTTTTTACTAAGATATTTTTCAAAATTCCCTTAAAATTACTTTAAGCCATGATTTTTCTTAAAATTTCCTTACTATTTCTTTCAGTCAATAATTTTCTTCTAATTCTCTACCTATATCATTAGACATATTTTACTTCAAATTTCCTTACAAAGGCCTTCACTAATAAAATTTAGTAATGTTCTATCACAATAGAATTTAGCCATGATTTTTCATAAAATTTACTTATTATATTCTTCATCCATGATATTTCTTATATTTCTCTTATGATAGCCTTCGGCCATTATTTCTCTTTATATTCCATTACTATTGCCTTCTGCCACAATTTTTTTAAATTTCCCTTAGTATAGCTTTCTGCTATGATTTTTCTTAAATTCGCTCACTGAAGACTTCTGCCATGATTTTTCTTAAAATTTCCTAACAATTGCCTTCAGTTTTAATTTTTGTTAAAATTCTCTTACTGTAGGCTTCAGTCAAGAATTTTTGTTAAATTCCTGTACTTTAGCCTTCACTCAAGATTCTTCTTAAAATTCCATTACTCTAGTCTTCAGTTATATTTTACTTCATATTTCCTAGCTTTCACTTGTCAATTTTCATAAAATTTCCTTACTACTTCCTTCATTAATGATTTATCAAAATTATCCCTTACAATAGAATTCAACAATGATTTTTCTTCTATTTCGTTTACTCTAGCTTTTAGCAAGGATTTTTGTTAAAATTCCTTTACTATTGTTTTTAGCCATGATTTTTCTTAAAATTCCCTTACTATTGTCATCATTCAATATTTTTCTTCAAATTTCTTATTATTGTCTTCAGTCATATTTTACTTCAAATTTCTTTACAACAACCTTCACTAATAAATCTTAGTAATGTTCCATTACTATAGCCTTCAGCCATGATTTTTTTTAAAATTCCCTAACTATTGCCTTCACCTTTAATAATTCTAAAAATTTCCTTATTATAATATTAAGTCTATAATTTTGTTCAAATTCCTTTATTATTGCCTTCTGCCAATATTACTTTTCTAATTCCAATATTACTACAACCAATATTCCTTTTCTAATTCCATTACTATAGACTTCAGACATATTTTACTTCAAATATCCGTACAACAACTTTCACTAATGACTTTTAGTATAGTTCCATTTCCATAGCCTTATGCCATGATTTTTCTTCAAATTCACTTACTATAGCCTTCATCCATGATTTTTCTTACTATAGCCTTCAACCATAATTTATCATAAAATTTCCTTACTATTGCTTTCAGCCATGATTTTGTTTTAACTTCCCTTAATATAGCTTTCAGCCATGATTTTTCTTAAATTTCGCTCACTATAGCCATCCGCCATGATTTTTCTTAAACTTCCCTAACTATAGCCTTCAACTTTAATTTATGTTAAAATCACTTACTATAGGCTTCTGTTAAGAATTTACTTCAAATTCCCTTACTATAACCTTCACCCAAGATTCTTCTTCATATTCCCTTATTATAGTCTTCAGTCATATTTTACCTGAAATACCCTTACTATCTCTTTCACTTATGAATTTTCGTAAAATTCCCATACTAAAGCTTTCAACAAAGATTTTTCAAAAGATTCCCTTTTGATAACCTTCAACCAAGATTTTTCTTGTATTTCATTTACAATAGCTTTTGGAAAATATTTTTCAAAAAATTCTTTTCCTGTTGCTTTCAGCCATGATATTTCCTAAAATTCCCTTACCATAGCCTTAAGCCAATAATTTTCTTAAAATTCCCATAGAATATTCTTCAGACATATTTTACTTCAAATTTCCATTACTATTGCCTTTAGCCACGATATTTCATAAAGTTTCCTTACTATATCCTTCATCCAAGATATTTCTTATATTTATCTTACAATAGCCTTCCGCTGTGATTTTTCTTAAAATTCTCTTACTATAGCCTTCAACCATGATTTTCTTTAAATTTCACTTACAATTGCCTTTTGCAAAGATTTTTCTTATATTTCACTTTCAATAGCCTTCAGCCATGATTTTTTTAAAAATTCCCTAACTATTGCTATCAGGTTGAATATTTCTAAAAATTTGCTTACGATAAATTTTTGTTTGGAATTTTCTTCTAATTAATTTATTATAGCCTTAAGACAATATTCTTTTTCTAATTCCATTACAATAGACTGCAGACATATTTTACATAAAATTTATTTACATCAACTTGCACTCATAACTTTTAGTATAGTTCCATTTCTATAGCCTTACACCTTGATTTTTCATCAAATTCACTTACTATTCCCTTTATCCATGGTTTTTCTTAATTTTCTCTTACTATAGCCTTCAGCCATAACTAAAATTTCCTTACTATAGTCCCATGCCATGATTTTTCTAAAATTTCCCTTGGTACTACTTTCTGCCATGATTTTTCTTAAATTTTGCTCACAATAGCCTCCTGTCATGATTTTTTTAAAAATTCCATAATTATTGCCTTCAACTTTGATTTTAGTTAAAATTTCCCAACAATAGGCTTCAATCAATATTTTTCTTCAAATTCCTTTACTATAGCCTTCACACAAGATTCTTCTTCAATTTCCATTACTATAGTCTTCAATCATATTTTACTTCAAATATCCTTACTATAGCTTTCACTTGTGAATTTTCGTAAAATTACCTAAGTAAAGCCTTCAACATTAAGTCTATAATTTTCTTCAAATTCCATTATTATAGCCTTCAGCCAATATTTCTTTTCGAATTCCATTACTATAGACTTCAGACATATTTTAAATCAAATTTCCTTACTAGAACTATCCCTAATGACTTTCAGTATAGTTCGATTTTCATAGCCTTATGCAGTGATTTTTCATCAAATTCACTTACTCCAGCTTTCATCTATGAGTTTTCTTAAATTTTTATTACTATAGCTTGCAGACATAATTTTCCTTAAAATTTCCTTACTATTGCTTTCTGCCATGATTTTTTGTAAACTTCCCTTAGTATAGCATTCAGCCTTGATTTTTCTTAAATTTCGCTCACAATAGCTTTCAAGCATGATATTTCTTAAACTTTCCTAACCATAGCCTTCTGCTTTGATTTTTGTTAAAATTCCCATACTATAGGTTTCTGTCAAGAATTTTCTTCAAATTCCCTTTCTATAGCCTTCACCCAAGTTTCTTCTTCAGATTCGTTTACTATAGCATATTTAATTCAAATATCCCTACAATAGCTTTCACTTATGAATTTTCGTAGAATTCCCTATCTAAATCCTTCAACAATGATTTTTAAAATATTTCCCTTACTATAGTCTTCAACAATGATTTTTATTTTATTTCATTTACTATTGCATTTAGCAAAGTTTTTTCATAAAATTCCATTACTATTGATTTCTGGCAAGAGTTTTCTTAAAATTCCCATACCATAGCCTTCAGACGATAATTTTCTTCAAATTCCCTTATTATAGTCTTCAGACATATTTTACTTCAAATTTCCTTACAACGGCCATCACACGATTAATTTTAGTAAAGTTCCATTACTATTGCCTTCAGCCATGATCTTTTTTAAAATTCCCTAACTATTGCCTTTAGCTTGTAATTTAGTTAAAATTCCCTTACAATAATCTTCAGTCAAGAATTTTCCTCATATTCCCTTAGTATAGCCTTTACCCATGATATTTCTTCAAATTCCCTTTCTATAGTCTTTGGTCATATGTTACTTCAAATATCCTTACTATAGCTTTCACTTATGAATTTTCATAAAATTCCTTTTCGAAAGCCTTCAGCAATGATTTTTCAAAAATTTCCCTTCCAATAACCTTCAACCAATAATTTTCTTATATTTAGTTTACTATAGCTTTTACCAACAATTTTTCTCAAAACTCCTTTACTATTTCTTTCTGCCAAGATATTTCTTAAAATTTCCTTACAATAGCCTTAAGCCAATAATTTTCTTCAAATTCCCTTAGTAAGTCTTTAGACATATTTTACTTCAAATTTGCTGATAACGGGCTTCACTGATGAATTTTAGTAAATTTCCATTATATTGCCTTCTACCATAATGTTTCATAATATTTACTTACTATATCCGTCATCCATGATTTTTCTTATATTTCTCTTACTATAGCCTTCTGCGTTGATTTTTCTTAAAATTCCCTTACTACTGCCTTCAACCATGATTTTTTTTAAATTTCTCTTACTATAGCCTTCTGTAAATATTTTTCTTATATTTAAACTTTTACTATAGCCATCAGCCACGATTTTTTTTAAAAATTCTCTTACAATTGCCTTGTGCCGTGATTTTTCTTAAAATTCTCTTACTATTGCCTTCAGCCACGATTTTTTTAAATTTCACTTACAATTGCCTTTTGCAAAGATTTTTCTTATATTTCACTTTCAATAGCCTTCAACCATGATTTTTTTAAAATTCCCTAACTATTGTCATCAGGTTAAATATTTCTAAAAATTTGCATACAATAAATTTTAGTTTTGAATTTTCGTTTTATTAATTTATTATCGCCTTTAGCCAATATTCTTTTTCTAATTCTTTTACTATAGACTGTAGACATATCTAACTTCAAATTTCCTTACATCAACTTGCACTCATAACTTTTAGTATAGTTCCATTTCTATAGCCTTACACCTTGATTTTTCATCAAATTCACTTACTATACCCTTTATCCATGATTTTTCTTAATTTTCTCTTACTATAGCCTTCAGCCATAATTAAAATTTCCTTACTATAGTCCCATGCCATGATTTTTCTAAAATTTCCCTTGGTACTACTTTCTGCCATGATTTTTCTTAAATTTTGCTCACAATAGCCTCCTGCCATGATTTTTTTAAAAATTCCATAATTATTGCCTTCAACTTTGATTTTAGTTAAAATTTCCCAACAATAGGCTTCAATCAATATTTTTCTTCAAATTCCTTTACTATAGCCTTCACACAAGATTCTTCTTCAATTTCCATTACTATAGTCTTCAATCATATTTTACTTCAAATATCCTTACTATAGCTTTCACTTGTGAATTTTCGTAAAATTACCTAAGTAAAGCCTTCAACATTAAGTCTATAATTTTCTTCAAATTCCATTATTATAGCCTTCAGCCAATATTTCTTTTCGAATTCCATTACTATAGACTTCAGACATATTTTAAATCAAATTTCCTTACTAGAACTATCCCTAATGACTTTCAGTATAGTTCGATTTTCATAGCCTTATGCAGTGATTTTTCTTCAAATTCACTTACTCCAGCTTTCATCTATGAGTTTTCTTAAATTTTTATTACTATAGCTTGCAGACATAATTTTCCTTAAAATTTCCTTACTATTGCTTTCTGCCATGATTTTTTGTAAACTTCCCTTAGTATAGCATTCAGCCATGATTTTTCTTAAATTTTGCTCACAATAGCTTTCAACCATGATTTTTCTTAAACTTTCCTAACCTTAGCCTTCTGCTTTGATTTTTGTTAAAATTCCTATACTATAGGTTTCTGTGAAGAATTTTCTTCAAATTCCCTTTCTATAGCCTTCTCCCAAGTTTCTTCTTCAGATTCGTTTAGTATAGCATATTTAATTCAAATATCCTTACAATAGCTTTCACTTATGAATTTTCGTAGAATTCCCTTTCTAAATCCTTCAACAATGATTTTTAAAATATTTCCCTTACTATAGTCTTTAACCATGATTTTTTTTTTATTTCATTAACTATTGCATTTAGCAAAGATTTTTCTTAAAATTCCATTACTATTGATTTCTGGCAAGAGTTTTCTTAAAATTCCCATACCATAGCCTTCAGACGATAATTTTCTTCAAATTCCCTTATTATAGTCTTCAGATATATTTTACTTCAAATTTCCTTACAACGGCCATCACACGATTAATTCTAGTAAAGTTCCATTACTATTGCCTTCAGCCATGATTTTTCTTAAAATTCCTTAACTATGGCCTTTAGCTTGTAATTTAGTTAAAATTCCCTTACAATAATCTTCAGTCAAGAATTTTCCTCATATTCCCTTAGTATAGCCTTTACCCATGATTTTTCTTCAAATTCCCTTACTATAGTCTTTGGTCATATGTTACTTCAAATATACTTACTATAGCTTTCACTTATGAATTTTCGTAAAATTCCTTTTCTAAAGCCTTCAACAATGATTTTTCAAAAATTTCCCTTACAATAACCTTCAACCAATAATTTTCTTATATTTAGTTTACTATAGCTTTTACCAACGATTTTTCTCAAAACTCCTTTACTATTTCTTTCTGCCAAGTTATTTCTTAAAATTTCCTTACTATAGCCGTAAGCCAATAATTTTCTTCAAATTCCCATAGTAAGTCTTTTGACATATTTTACTTCAAATTTGCTGACAACGGGCTTCATTGATGAATTTTAGTAAATTTCCATTATATTGCCTTCTACCATAATGTTTCATAATATTTACTTACTATATCCGTCATCCATGATTTTTCTTATATTTCTCTTACTATAGCCTTCTGCGTTGATTTTTCTTAAAATTCCCTTACTACTGCCTTCAACCATGATTTTTTGTAAATTTCTCTTACTATAGCCTTCTGTAAATATTTTTCTTATATTTCGTTTACTATAGCCATCAGCCACGATTTTTTTTAAAATTCTCTTACAATTGCCTTGTGCCGTGATTTTTCTTAAAATTCTCTTACTATTGCCTTCAGCCACGATTTTTTAAATTTCACTTACAATTGCCTTTTTGCAAAGATTTTTCTTATATTTCACTTTCAATAGCCTTCAACCATGATTTTTTAAAATTCCCTAACTATTGTCATCAGGTTAAATATTTCTAAAAAATTTGCATACAATAAATTTTAGTTTTGAATTTTCGTTTTATTAATTTATTATAAGCCTTTAGCCAATATTCTTTTTCTAATTCTTTTACTATAGACTGTAGACATATCTAACTTCAAATTTCCTTACATCAACTTGCACTCATAACTTTTAGTATAGTTCCATTTCTATAGCCTTACACCTTGATTTTTCATCAAATTCACTTACTATACCCTTTATCCATGATTTTTCTTAATTTTCTCTTACTATAGCCTTCAGCCATAATTAAAATTTCCTTACTATAGTCCCATGCCATGATTTTTCTAAAATTTCCCTTGGTACTACTTTCTGCCATGATTTTTCTTAAATTTTGCTCACAATTGCCTCCTGTCATGATTTTTTTAAAAATTCCATAATTATTGCCTTCAACTTTGATTTTAGTTAAAATTTCCCAACAATAGGCTTCTATCAAGATTTTTCTTCAAATTCCTTTACTATTGCCTTCACACAAGATTCTTCTTCAATTTCCCTTACTATAGTCTTCAGTCATATTTTACTTCAAATATCCTTACTATAGCTTTCACTTGTGAATTTTCGTAAAATTACCTAAGTAAAGCCTTCAACATTAAGTCTATAATTTTCTTCAAATTCCATTATTATAGCCTTCAGCCAATATTTCTTTTCGAATTCCATTACTATAGACTTCAGACATATTTTAAATCAAATTTCCTTACTAGAACTATCCCTAATGACTTTCAGTATAGTTCGATTTTCATAGCCTTATGCAGTGATTTTTCATCAAATTCTCTTACTCCAGATTTCATCTATGAGTTTTCTTAAATTTTTATTACTATAGCTTGCAGACATAATTTTCCTTAAAATTTCCTTACTATTGCTTTCTGCCATGATTTTTTGTAAACTTCCCTTAGTATAGCATTCAGCCATGATTTTTCTTAAATTTCGCTCACAATAGCTTTCAAGCATGATATTTCTTAAACTTTCCTAATCATAGCCTTCTGCTTTGATTTTTGTTAAAATTCCCATACTATAGGTTTCTGTCAAGAATTTTCTTCAAATTCCCTTTCTATAGACTTCACCCAAGTTTCTTCCTCAGATTCGTTTACTATAGCATATTTAATTCAAATATCCTTACAATAGCTTTCACTTATGAATTTTCGTAGAATTCCCTTTCTAAATCCTTCAACAATGATTTTTAAAATATTTCCCTTACTATAGTCTTCAACAATGATTTTTATTTTATTTCATTTACTATTGCATTTAGCAAAGATTTTTCATAAAATTCCATTACTATAGATTTCTGGCAAGAGTTTTCTTAAAATTCCCATACCATAGCCTTCAGACGATAATTTTCTTCAAATTCCCTTATTATAGTCTTCAGACATATTTCACTTCAAATTTCCTTACAACGGCCATCACACGATTAATTTTAGTAAAGTTCCATTACTATTGCCTTCAGCCATGATCTTTTTTAAAATTCCCTAACTATTGCCTTTAGCTTGTAATTTAGTTAAAATTCCCTTACAATAATCTTCAGTCAAGAATTTTCCTCATATTCCCTCAGTATAGCCTTTACCCATGATATTTCTTCAAATTCCCTTTCTATAGTCTTTGGTCATATGTTACTTCAAATATCCTTACTATAGCTTTCACTTATGAATTTTCATAAAATTCCTTTTCTAAAGCCTTCAGCAATGATTTTTCAAAAATTTCCCTTACAATAACCTTCAACCAATAATTTTCTTATATTTAGTTTACTATAGCTTTTACCAACGATTTTTCTCAAAACTCCTTTACTATTTCTTTCTGCCAAGATATTTCTTAAAATTTCCTTACAATAGCCTTAAGCCAATAATTTTCTTCAAATTCCCTTAGTAAGTCTTTAGACATATTTTACTTCAAATTTGCTGATAACGGGCTTCACTGATGAATTTTAGTAAATTTCCATTATATTGCCTTCTACCATAATGTTTCATAATATTTACTTACTATATCCGTCATCCATGATTTTTCTTATATTTCTCTTACTATAGCCTTCTGCGTTGATTTTTCTTAAAATTCCATTTCTACTGCCTTCAACCATGATTTTTTTTAAATTTCTCTTACTATAGCCTTCTGTAAATATTTTTCTTATATTTCGCTTACTATAGCCATCAGCCACGATTTTTTTTAAAATTCTCTTACTATAGCCTTGTGCCGTGATTTTTCTTAAAATTCTCTTACTATTGCCTTCAGCCACGATTTTTTTAAATTTCACTTACAATTGCCTTCTGCAAAGATTTTTCTTATATTTCACTTTCAATAGCCTTCAGCCATGATTTTTTTAAAATTCCCAAACTATTGTCATCAGGTTATATATTTCTAAAAATTTGCATACAATAAATTTTAGTTTGGAATTTTCTTTTAATTAATTTATTATAGCCTTTAGCCAATATTCTTTTTCTAATTCTTTTACTATAGACTGTAGACATATCTAACTTCAAAATTCCTTACATCAACTTGCACTCATAACTTTTAGTATAGTTCCATTTCTATAGCCTTACACCTTGATTTTTCATCAAATTCACTTACTATACCCTTTATCCATGATTTTGCTTAATTTTCTCTTACTATAGCCTTCAGCCATAATTAAAATTTCCGTACTATAGTCCCATGCCATGATTTTTCTAAAATTTCCCTTGGTACTACTTTCTGCCATGATTTTTCTTAAATTTTGCTCACAATTGCCTCTTGTCATGATTTTTTTAAAAATTCCATAATTATTGCCTTCAACTTTGATTTTAGTTAAAATTTCCCAACAATAGGCTTCTATCAAGATTTTTCTTCAAATTCCTTTACTATAGCCTTCACACAAGATTCTTCTTCAATTTCCATTACTATAGTCTTCAATCATATTTTACTTCAAATATCCTTACTATAGCTTTCACTTGTGAATTTTCGTAAAATTACCTAAGTAAAGCCTTGAACATTAAGTCTATAATTTTCTTCAAATTCCATTGTTATAGCCTTCAGCCAATATTTCTTTTCGAATTCCATTACTATAGACTTCAGACATATTTTAAATCAAATTTCCTTACTAGAACTATCCCTAATGACTTTCAGTATAGTTCGATTTTCATAGCCTTATGCAGTGATTTTTCATCAAATTCACTTACTCTAGCTTTCATCAATGAGTTTTCTTAAATTTTTATTACTATAGCTTGCAGACATAATTTTCCTTAAAATTTCCTTACTATTGCTTTCTGCCATGATTTTTTTTAAACTTCCCTTAGTATAGCATTCAGCCTTGATTTTTCTTAAATTTTGCTCACAATAGCTTTCAACCATGATTTTTCTTAAACTTTCCTAACCATAGCCTTCTGCTTTGATTTTTGTTAAAATTCCCATACTATAGGTTTCTGTCAAGAATTTTCTTCAAATTCCCTTTCTATAGCCTTCTCCCAAGTTTCTTCTTCAGATTCGTTTACTATAGCATATTTAATTCAAATATCCTTACAATAGCTTTCACTTATGAATTTTCGTAGAATTCCCTTTCTAAATCCTTCAACTATCATTTTTAAAATATTTCCCTTACTATAGTCTTTAACCATGATTTTTTTTTATTTCATTAACTATTGAATTTAGCAAAGATTTTTCTTAAAATTCCATTACTATTGATTTCTGGCAAGAGTTTTCTTAAAATTCCCATACCATTGCCTTAAGACGATAATTTTCAAGAAATTCCCATAGAATAGTCTTCAGATATATTTTACTTCAAATTTCCTTTCAACGGCCATCACACGATTAATTTTAGTAAAGTTCCATTACTATTGCCTTCAGCCATGATTTTTCTTAAAATTCCCTAACTATTGCCTTTAGCTTGTAATTTAGTTAAAATTCCCTTACAATAATCTTCAGTCAAGAATTTTCCTCATATTCCCTTAGTATAGCCTTTACCCATGATATTTCTTCAAATTCCCTTTCTATAGTCTTTGGTCATATGTTACTTCAAATATCCTTACTATAGCTTTCACTTATGAATTTTCATAAAATTCCTTTTCGAAAGCCTTCAGCAATGATTTTTCAAAAATTTCCCTTACAATAACCTTCAACCAATAATTTTCTTTTATTTAGTTTACTATAGCTTTTACCAACGATTTTTCTCAAAACTCCTTTACTGTTTCTTTCTGCCAAGATATTTCTTAAAATTTCCTTACTATAGCCTTAAGCCAATAATTTTCTTCAAATTCCCTTAGTAAGTCTTTAGACATATTTTACTTCAAATTTGCTGATAACGGGCTTCACTGATGAATTTTAGTAAATTTCCATTATATTGCCTTCTACCATAATGTTTCATAATATTTACTTACTATATCTGTCGTCCATGATTTTTCTTATATTTCTCTTACTATAGCCTTCTGCGTTGATTTTTCTTAAAATTCCCTTACTACTGCCTTCAACCATGATTTTTTTTAAATTTCTCTTACTATAGCCTTCTGTAAATATTTTTCTTATATTTCGCTTACTATAGCCATCAGCCACGATTTTTTTTAAAATTCTCTTACAATAGCCTTGTGCCGTGATTTTTCTTAAAATTCTCTTACTATTGCCTTCAGCCACGATTTTTTTAAATTTCACTTACAATTGCCTTTTGCAAAGATTTTTCTTATATTTCACTTTCAATAGCCTTCAACCATGATTTTTTTAAAATTCCCTAACTATTGTCATCAGGTTAAATACTTCTAAAAATTCTCATACAATAAATTTTAGTTTTGAATTTTCGTTTAATTAATTTATTATCGCCTTTAGCCAATATTCTTTTTCTTATTCTTTTACTATAGACTGTAGACATATCTAACTTCAAATTTCCTTACATCAACTTGCACTCATAACTTTTAGTATAGTTCCATTTCTATAGCCTTACACCTTGATTTTTCATCAAATTCACTTACTATACCCTTTATCCATGATTTTTCTTAATTTTCTCTTACTATAGCCTTCAGCCATAATTAAAATTTCCTTACTATAGTCCCATGCCATGATTTTTCTAAAATTTCCCTTGGTACTACTTTCTGCCATGATTTTTCTTAAATTTTGCTCACAATTGCCTCCTGTCATGATTTTTTTAAAAATTCCATAATTATTGCCTTCAACTTTGATTTTAGTTAAAATTTCCCAACAATAGGCTTCTATCAAGATTTTTCTTCAAATTCCTTTACTATAGCCTTCACACAAGATTCTTCTTCAATTTCCATTACTATAGTCTTCAATCATATTTTACTTCAAATATCCTTACTATAGCTTTCACTTGTGAATTTTCGTAAAATTACCTAAGTAAAGCCTTGAATATTAAGTCTATAATTTTCTTCAAATTCCATTGTTATAGCCTTCAGCCAATAATTCTTTTCGAATTCCATTACTATAGACTTCAGACATATTTTAAATCAAATTTCCTTACTAGAACTATCCCTAATGACTTTCAGTATAGTTCGATTTTCATAGCCTTATGCAGTGATTTTTCATCAAATTCACTTACTCCAGCTTTCATCAATGAGTTTTCTTAAATTTTTATTACTATAGCTTGCAGACATAATTTTCCTTAAAATTTCCTTACTATTGCTTTCTGCCATGATTTTTTTTAAACTTCCCTTAGTATAGCATTCAGCCTTGATTTTTCTTAAATTTTGCTCACAATAGCTTTCAACCATGATTTTTTCTTAAACTTTCCTAACCATAGCCTTCTGCTTTGATTTTTGTTAAAATTCCCATACTATAGGTTTCTGTCAAGAATTTTCTTCAAAATTCCTTTCTATAGCCTTCTCCAAGTTTCTTCTTCAGATTCCTTTTACTATAGCATATTTAATTCAAATATCCTTACAATAGCTTTCACTTATGAATTTTTGTAGAATTCCCTTTCTAAATCCTTCAACAATGATTTTTAACATATTTCCCTTACTATAGTCTTTAACCATTATTTTTTTTTATTTCATTTACTATTGCATTTAGCAAAGATTTTTCTTAAAATTCCATTACTATTGATTTCTGGCAAGAGTTTTCTTAAAATTCCCATACCATTGCCTTCAGACGATAATTTTCTAGAAATTCCCTTAGAATAGTCTTCAGATATATTTTACTTCAAATTTCCTTACAACGGCCATCACACGATTAATTTTAGTAAAGTTCCATTACTATTGCCTTCAGCCATGATTTTTCTTAAAATTCCTTAACTATTGCCTTTAGCTTGTAATTTAGTTAAAATTCCCTTACAATAATCTTCAGTCAAGAATTTTCCTCATATTCCCTTAGTATAGCCTTTACCCATGATATTTCTTCAAATTCCCTTTCTATAGTCTTTGGTCATATGTTACTTCAAATATCCTTACTATAGCTTTCACTTATGAATTTTCATAAAATTCCTTTTCGAAAGCCTTCAGCAATGATTTTTCAAAAATTTCCCTTACAATAACCTTCAACCAATAATTTTCTTATATTTAGTTTACTATAGCTTTTACCAAAGATTTTTCTCAAAACTCCTTTACTATTTCATTCTGCCAAGATATTTCTTAAAATTTCCTTACTA
This sequence comes from Aristolochia fimbriata, assembly GCA_019845555.1. Taxonomy (NCBI): domain Eukaryota; kingdom Viridiplantae; phylum Streptophyta; class Magnoliopsida; order Piperales; family Aristolochiaceae; genus Aristolochia; species Aristolochia fimbriata. The sequence goes on along the minus strand of CM034083.1, from coordinate 27,241,805 downwards.
TAGCCTTAAGCCAATAATTTTCTTCAAATTCCCTTAGTAAGTCTTTAGACATATTTTACTTCAAATTTGCTGATAACGGGCTTCACTGATGAATTTTAGTAAATTTCCATTATATTGCCTTCTACCATAATGTTTCATAATATTTACTTACTATATATGTCGTCCATGATTTTTCTTATATTTCTCTTACTATAGCCTTCTGCGTTGATTTTTCTTAAAATTCCCTTACTACTGCCTTCAACCATGATTTTTTTTTTTAAATTTCTCTTACTATAGCCTTCTGTAAATATTTTTCTTATATTTAAACTTACTATAGCCATCAGCCACGATTTTTTTTTAAAATTCTCTTACAATAGCCTTGTGCCGTGATTTTTCTTAAAATTCTCTTACTATTGCCTTCAGCCACGATTTTTTTAAATTTCACTTACAATTGCCTTTTGCAAAGATTTTTCTTATATTTCACTTTCAATAGCCTTCAACCATGATTTTTTTAAAATTCCCTAACTATTGTCATCAGGTTAAATACTTCTAAAAATTCTCATACAATAAATTTTAGTTTTGAATTTTCTTTTTATTAATTTATTATAGCCTTTAGCCAATATTCTTTTTTTTCTAATTTTTTTTACTATAGACTGTAGACATATTTAACTTCAAATTTCCTTACATCAACTTGCACTCATAACTTTTAGTATAGTTCCATTTCTATAGCCTTACACCTTGATTTTTCATCAAATTCACTTACTATACCCTTTATCCATGATTTTTCTTAATTTTCTCTTACTATAGCCTTCAGCCATAATTAAAATTTCCTTACTATAGTCCCATGCCATGATTTTTCTAAAATTTCCCTTGGTACTACTTTCTGCCATGATTTTTCTTAAATTTTGCTCACAATAGCCTCCTGCCATGATTTTTTTAAAAATTCCATAATTATTGCCTTCAACTTTGATTTTAGTTAAAATTTCCCAACAATAGGCTTCAATCAATATTTTTCTTCAAATTCCTTTACTATAGCCTTCACACAAGATTCTTCTTCAATTTCCATTACTATAGTCTTCAATCATATTTTACTTCAAATATCCTTACTATAGCTTTCACTTGTGAATTTTTGTAAAATTACCTAAGTAAAGCCTTCAACATTAAGTCTATAATTTTCTTCAAATTCCATTATTATAGCCTTCAGCCAATATTTCTTTTCGAATTCCATTACTATAGACTTCAGACATATTTTAAATCAAATTTCCTTACTAGAACTATCCCTAATGACTTTTAGTATAGTTCGATTTTCATAGCCTTATGCAGTGATTTTTCATCAAATTCACTTACTCCAGCTTTCATCTATGAGTTTTCTTAAATTTTTATTACTATAGCTTGCAGACATAATTTTCCTTAAAATTTCCTTACTATTGCTTTCTGCCATGATTTTTTGTAAACTTCCCTTAGTATAGCATTCAGCCATGATTTTTCTTAAATTTTGCTCACAATAGCTTTCAACCATGATTTTTCTTAAACTTTCCTAACCATAGCCTTCTGCTTTGATTTTTGTTAAAATTCCCATACTATAGGTTTCTGTCAAGAATTTTCTTCAAATTCCCTTTCTATAGCCTTCTCCCAAGTTTCTTCTTCAGATTCGTTTACTATAGCATATTTAATTCAAATATCCTTACAATAGCTTTCACTTATGAATTTTCGTAGAATTCCCTTTCTAAATCCTTCAACAATGATTTTTAAAATATTCCCCTTACTATAGTCTTTAACCATGATTTTTTTTTTATTTCATTTTTACTATTGCATTTAGCAAAGATTTTTCTTAAAATTCCATTACTATTGATTTCTGGCAAGAGTTTTCTTAAAATTCCCATACCATAGCCTTCAGACGATAATTTTCTTCAAATTCCCTTAGTATAGTCTTCAGATATATTTTACTTCAAATTTCCTTACAACGGCCATCACACGATTAATTTTAGTAAAGTTCCATTACTATTGCCTTCAGCCATGATTTTTCTTAAAATTCCTTAACTATTGCCTTTAGCTTGTAATTTAGTTAAAATTCCCTTACAATAATCTTCAGTCAAGAATTTTCCTCATATTCCCTTAGTATAGCCTTTACCCATGATTTTTCTTCAAATTCCCTTACTATAGTCTTTGGTCATATGTTACTTCAAATATCCTTACTATAGCTTTCACTTATGAATTTTCGTAAAATTCCTTTTCTAAAGCCTTCAACAATGATTTTTCAAAAATTTCCCTTACAATAACCTTCAACCAATAATTTTCTTATATTTAGTTTACTATAGCTTTTACCAAAGATTTTTCTCAAAACTCCTTTACTATTTCTTTCTGCCAAGATATTTCTTAAAATTTCCTTACTATAGCCTTAAGCCAATAATTTTCTTCAAATTCCCTTAGTAAGTCTTTAGACATATTTTACTTCAAATTTGCTGACAACGGGTTTCACTGATGAATTTTAGTAAATTTCCATTATATTGCCTTCTACCATAATGTTTCATAATATTTACTTACTATATCCGTCATCCATGATTTTTCTTATATTTCTCTTACTATAGCCTTCTGCGTTGATTTTTCTTAAAATTCCCTTACTACTGCCTTCAACCATGATTTTTTTTAAATTTCTCTTACTATAGCCTTCTGTAAATATTTTTCTTATATTTCGCTTACTATAGCCATCAGCCACGATTTTTTTTAAAATTCTCTTACAATTGCCTTGTGCCGTGATTTTTCTTAAAATTCTCTTACTATTGCCTTCAGCCACGATTTTTTTAAATTTCACTTACAATTGCCTTTTGCAAAGATTTTTCTTATATTTCACTTTCAATAGCCTTCAACCATGATTTTTTTAAAATTCCCTAACTATTGTCATCAGGTTAAATATTTCTAAAAATTTGCATACAATAAATTTTAGTTTTGAATTTTCGTTTTATTAATTTATTATCGCCTTTAGCCAATATTCTTTTTCTAATTCTTTTACTATAGACTGTAGACATATCTAACTTCAAATTTCCTTACATCAACTTGCACTCATAACTTTTAGTATAGTTCCATTTCTATAGCCTTACACCTTGATTTTTCATCAAATTCACTTACTATACCCTTTATCCATGATTTTTCTTAATTTTCTCTTACTATAGCCTTCAGCCATAATTAAAATTTCCTTACTATAGTCCCATGCCATGATTTTTCTAAAATTTCCCTTGGTACTACTTTCTGCCATGATTTTTCTTAAATTTTGCTCACAATAGCCTCCTGTCATGATTTTTTTAAAAATTCCATAATTATTGCCTTCAACTTTGATTTTAGTTAAAATTTCCCAACAATAGGCTTCTATCAAGATTTTTCTTCAAATTCCTTTACTATAGCCTTCACACAAGATTCTTCTTCAATTTCCATTACTATAGTCTTCAATCATATTTTACTTCAAATATCCTTACTATAGCTTTCACTTGTGAATTTTTGTAAAATTACCTAAGTAAAGCCTTCAACATTAAGTCTATAATTTTCTTCAAATTCCATTATTATAGCCTTCAGCCAATATTTCTTTTCGAATTCCATTACTATAGACTTCAGACATATTTTAAATCAAATTTCCTTACTAGAACTATCCCTAATGACTTTCAGTATAGTTCGATTTTCATAGCCTTATGCAGTGATTTTTCATCAAATTCACTTACTCCAGCTTTCATCTATGAGTTTTCTTAAATTTTTATTACTATAGCTTGCAGACATAATTTTCCTTAAAATTTCCTTACTATTGCTTTCTGCCATGATTTTTTGTAAACTTCCCTTAGTATAGCATTCAGCCATGATTTTTCTTAAATTTTGCTCACAATAGCTTTCAACCATGATTTTTCTTAAACTTTCCTAACCATAGCCTTCTGCTTTGATTTTTGTTAAAATTCCCATACTATAGGTTTCTGTCAAGAATTTTCTTCAAATTCCCTTTCTATAGCCTTCACCCAAGTTTCTTCTTCAAATTCCTTTTACTATAGCATATTTAATTCAAATATCCTTACAATAGCTTTCACTTATGAATTTTTGGTAGAATTCCCTTTCTAAATCCTTCAACAATGATTTTTAAAATATTTCCCTTACTATAGTCTTCAACAATGATTTTTATTTTATTTCATTTACTATTGCATTTAGCAAAGATTTTTCTTAAAATTCCATTACTATTGATTTCTGGCAAGAGTTTTCTTAAAATTCCCATACCATAGCCTTCAGACGATAATTTTCTTCAAATTCCCTTAGTATAGTCTTCAGACATATTTTACTTCAAATTTCCTTACAACGGCCATCACACGATTAATTTTAGTAAAGTTCCATTACTATTGCCTTCAGCCATGATTTTTTTAAAATTCCCTAACTATTGCCTTTAGCTTGTAATTTAGTTAAAATTCCCTTACAATAATCTTCAGTCAAGAATTTTCCTCATATTCCCTTAGTATAGCCTTTACCCATGATTTTTCTTCAAATTCCCTTTCTATAGTCTTTGGTCATATGTTACTTCAAATATCCTTACTATAGCTTTCACTTATGAATTTTCATAAAATTCCTTTTCTAAAGCCTTCAGCAATGATTTTTCAAAATTTCCCTTACAATAACCTTCAACCAATAATTTTCTTATATTTAGTTTACTATAGCTTTTTTACCAACGATTTTTCTCAAAACTCCTTTACTATTTCTTTCTGCCAAGATATTTCTTAAAATTTCCTTACTATAGCCTTAAGCCAATAATTTTCTTCAAATTCCCTTAGTAAGTCTTTAGACATATTTTACTTCAAATTTGCTGATAACGGGCTTCCTTGATGAATTTTAGTAAATTTCCATTATATTGCCTTCTACCATAATGTTTCATAATATTTACTTTTACTATATCCGTCATCCATGATTTTTCTTATATTTCTCTTACTATAGCCTTCTGCGTTGATTTTTTCTTAAAATTCCTTTACTACTGCCTTCAACCATTTTTTTTTAAATTTCTCTTACTATAGCCTTCTGTAAATTTTTTTTTTTCTTATATTTAAACTTACTATAGCCATCAGCCACGATTTTTTAAAAAATTCTCTTACTATAGCCTTGTGTTGATTGATTTTTCTTAAAATTCTCTTACTATTGCCTTCAGCCACGATTTTTTTTTTTAAATTTCACTTACAATTGCCTTCTGCAAAGATTTTTCTTATATTTCACTTTCAATAGCCTTCAGCCATGATTTTTTTAAAATTCCCTAACTATTGTCATCAGGTTATATATTTCTAAAAATTTGCATACAATAAATTTTAGTTTGGAATTTTCTTTTAATTAATTTATTATAGCCTTTAGCCAATATTCTTTTTCTAATTCTTTTACTATAGACTGTAGACATATTTAACTTCAAATTTCCTTACAACAACTTTCACTCATAACTTTTAGTATAGTTCCATTTCTATAGCCTTACACCTTGATTTTTCATCAAATTCACTTACTATACCCTTTATCCATGATTTTTCTTAATTTTCTCTTACTATAGCCTTCAGCCATAATTAAAATTTCCTTACTATAGTCTTCTGCCATGATTTTTCTAAAATTTCCCTTGGTACTACTTTCTGCCATGATTTTTCTTAAATTTTGCTCACAATAGCCTTCTGCCATGATTTTTTTTAAAATTCCATAATTATTGCCTTCAACTTTGATTTTAGTTAAAATTTCCCAACAATAGGCTTCAATCAAATTTTTTTCTTCAAATTCCTTTACTATAGCCTTCACACAAGATTCTTCTTCAATTTCCATTACTATAGTCTTCAATCATATTTTACTTCAAATATCCTTACTATAGCTTTCACTTGTGAATTTTTTGTAAAATTACCTAACTAAAAGCCTTCAACATTAAGTCTATAATTTTCTTCAAATTCCATTATTATAGCCTTCAGCGAATATTTCTTTTCGAATTCCATTACTATAGACTTCAGACATATTTTAAATCAAATTTCCTTACTAGAACTTTCCCTAATGACTTTCAGTATAGTTCGATTTCCATAGCCTTATGCATTGATTTTTCATCAAATTCACTTACTCCAGCCTTTCATCTATGAGTTTTCTTAAATTTTTATTACTATAGCTTGCAGACATAATTTTCCTTAAAATTTCCTTACTATTGCTTTCTGCCATGATTTTTTGTAAACTTCCCTTAGTATAGCATTCAGCCATGATTTTTCTTAAATTTTGCTCACTCACAATAGCTTTCAACCATGATTTTTCTTAAACTTTCCTAACCATAGCCTTCTGCTTTGATTTTTGTTAAAATTCCCATACTATAGGTTTCTGTCAAGAATTTTCTTCAAATTCCCTTTCTATAGCCTTCACCCAAGTTTCTTCTTCAAATTCCTTTACTATAGCATATTTAATTCAAATATCCTTACAATAGCTTTCACTTATGAATTTTGGTAGAATTCCCTTTCTAAATCCTTCAACAATGATTTTTAAAATATTTCCCTTACTATAGTCTTCAACCATGATTTTTATTTTATTTCATTTACTATTGCATTTAGCAAAGATTTTTCTTAAAATTCCATTACTATTGATTTCTGGCAAGAGTTTTCTTAAAATTCCCATACCATAGCCTTCAGACGATAATTTTCTTCAAATTCCCTTAGTATAGTCTTCAGATATATTTTACTTCAAATTTCCTTACAACGGCCATCACACGATTAATTTTAGTAAAGTTCCATTACTATTGCCTTCAGCCATGATTTTTCTTAAAATTCCCTAACTATTGCCTTTAGCTTGTAATTTAGTTAAAATTCCCTTACAATAATCTTCAGTCAAGAATTTTCCTCATATTCCCTTAGTATAGCCTTTACCCATGATTTTTCTTCAAATTCCCTTACTATAGTCTTTGGTCATATGTTACTTCAAATATCCTTACTATAGCTTTCACTTATGAATTTTCGTAAAATTCCTTTTCTAAAGCCTTCAACAATGATTTTTCAAAAATTTCCCTTACAATAACCTTCAACCAATAATTTTCTTATATTTAGTTTACTATAGCTTTTACCAAAGATTTTTCTCAAAACTCCTTTACTATTTCTTTCTGCCAAGATATTTCTTAAAATTTCCTTACTATAGCCTTAAGCCAATAATTTTCTTCAAATTCCCTTAGTAAGTCTTTAGACATATTTTACTTCAAATTTGCTGACAACGGGCTTCACTGATGAATTTTAGTAAATTTCCATTATATTGCCTTCTACCATAATGTTTCATAATATTTACTTTCTATATCCGTCATCCATGATTTTTCTTATATTTCTCTTACTATAGCCTTCTGCGTTGATTTTTCTTAAAATTCCCTTTACTACTGCCTTCAACCATGATTTTTTTTTAAATTTCTCTTACTATAGCCTTCTGTAAATATTTTTCTTATATTTAAACTTACTATAGCCATCAGCCACGATTTTTTTTTTTAAAATTCTCTTACTATTGCCTTGTGCCGTGATTTTTCTTAAAATTCTCTTACTATTGCCTTCAGCCACGATTTTTTTTTAAATTTCACTTACAATTGCCTTTTGCAAAGATTTTTCTTATATTTCACTTTCAATAGCCTTCAACCATGATTTTTTTTAAAATTCCCTAACTATTGTCATCAGGTTTAAATATTTCTAAATTTTTGCATACAATAAATTTTAGTTTTGAATTTTTTTTTTATTAATTTATTATAGCCTTTTTAGAATATATTTTTTCTAATTTTTTTACTATAGACTGTAGACATATTTAACTTCAAATTTCCTTACAACAACTTTCACTCATAACTTTTAGTATAGTTCCATTTCTATAGCCTTACACCTTGATTTTTCATCAAATTCACTTACTATACCCTTTATCCATGATTTTTCTTAATTTTCTCTTACTATAGCCTTCAGCCATAATTAAAATTTCCTTACAATAGTCTTCTGCCATGATTTTTTGAAAATTTCCCTTGGTACTACTTTCTGCCATGTTTTTTATTAAATTTTGCTCACAATAGCCTCCTGTCATGATTTTTTTAAAAATTCCATAATTATTGCCTTCAACTTTGATTTTAGTTAAAATTTCCCAACAATAGGCTTCTATCAAGATTTTTCTTCAAATTCCTTTACTATAGCCTTCACACAAGATTCTTCTTCAATTTCCATTACTATAGTCTTCAATCATATTTTACTTCAAATATCCTTACTATAGCTTTCACTCTTGTGAATTTTTTGTAAAATTACCTAAGTAAAGCCTTCAACATTAAGTCTATAATTTTCTTCAAATTCCATTATTATAGCCTTCAGCCAATATTTCTTTTCGAATTCCATTACTATAGACTTCAGACATATTTTAAATCAAATTTCCTTACTAGAACTTTCCCTAATGACTTTCAGTATAGTTCGATTTCCATAGCCTTATGCATTGATTTTTCATCAAATTCACTTACTCCAGCTTTCATCTATGAGTTTTCTTAAATTTTAATTACTATAGCTTGCAGACATAATTTTCCTTAAAATTTCCTTACTATTGCTTTCTGCCATGATTTTTTGTAAACTTCCCTTAGTATAGCATTCAGCCATGATTTTTCTTAAATTTCGCTCACTATAGCTTTCAACCATGATTTTTCTTAAACTTTCCTAACAATAGCCTTCTGCTTTGATTTTTGTTAAAATTCCCATACTATAGGTTTCTGTCAAGAATTTTCTTCAAATTCCCTTTCTATAGCCTTCACCCAAGTTTCTTCTTCAAATTCCTTTACTATAGCATATTTAATTCAAATATCCTTACAATAGCTTTCACTTATGAATTTTCGTAGAATTCCCTATCTAAATCCTTCAACAATGATTTTTAAAATATTTCCCTTACTATAGTCTTCAACAATGATTTTTATTTTATTTCATTTACTATTGCATTTAGCAAAGATTTTTCTTAAAATTCCATTATTATATTGATTTCTGGCAAGAGTTTTCTTAAAATTCCCATACCATAGCCTTCAGACGATAATTTTCTTCAAATTCCCTTATTATAGTCTTCAGATATATTTTACTTCAAATTTCCTTACAACGGCCATCACACGATTAATTTTAGTAAAGTTCCATTACTATTGCCTTCAGCCATGATTTTTTTAAAATTCCCTAACTATTGCCTTTAGCTTGTAATTTAGTTAAAATTCCCTTACAATAATCTTCAGTCAAGAATTTTCCTCATATTCCTTAGTATAGCCTTTACCCATGATTTTTCTTCAAATTCCCTTTCTATAGTCTTTGGTCATATGTTACTTCAAATATCCTTACTATAGCTTTCACTTATGAATTTTCATAAAATTCTTTTCTAAAAGCCTTCAACAATGATTTTTCAAAAATTTCCCTTACAATAACCTTCAACCAATAATTTTCTTATATTTAGTTTACTATAGCTTTTACCAACGATTTTTCTCAAAACTCCTTTACTATTTCTTTCTGCCAAGATATTTCTTAAAATTTCCTTACTATAGCCTTAAGCCAATAATTTTCTTCAAATTCCCTTAGTAAGTCTTTAGACATATTTTACTTCAAATTTGCTGATAACGGGCTTCACTGATGAATTTTAGTAAATTTCCATTATATTGCCTTCTACCATAATGTTTCATAATATTTACTTACTATATCTGTCGTCCATGATTTTTCTTATATTTCTCTTACTATAGCCTTCTGCGTAGATTTTTCTTAAAATTCCCTTACTACTGCCTTCAACCATGATTTTTTTTAAATTTCTCTTACTATAGCCTTCTGTAAATATTTTTCTTATATTTAAACTTTTACTATAGCCATCAGCCATGATTTTTTTTTTAAAATTCTCTTACTATTGCCTTGCCTTGTGCCGTGATTTTTCTTAAAATTCTCTTACTATTGCCTTCAGCCACGATTTTTTTTTTTAAATTTCACTTACAATTGCCTTCTGCAAAGATTTTTTTCTTATATTTCACTTTCAATAGCCTTCAACCATGATTTTTTTAAAATTCCCTAACTATTGTCATCAGGTTATATATTTTCTAAAAATTTGCATACAATAAATTTTGTTTGGAATTTTCTTTTTTAATTAATTTATTATAGCCTTTAGCCAATATTATTTTTTTTTTTTTCTAATTCTTTTACTATAGACTGTAGACATATTTAACTTCAAATTTCCTTACAACAACTTTCACTCATAACTTTTAGTATAGTTCAATTTCTATAGCCTTACACCTTGATTTTTCTTCAAATTCACTTACTATACCCTTTATCCATGATTTTTCTTAATTTTGTCTTACTATAGCCTTCAGCCATAATTAAAATTTCCTTACTATAGTCTTCTGCCATGATTTTTTCTAAAATTTCCCTTGGTACTACTTTTTGCCATGATTTTTCTTAAATTTTGCTCACAATAGCCTTCTGCCATGATTTTTTAAAATTCCATAATTATTGCCTTCAACTTTGATTTTAGTTAAAATTTCCCTACAATAGGCTTCAATCAAGATTTTTCTTCAAATTCCTTTACTATAGCCTTCACACAAGATTCTTCTTCAATTTCCCTTACTATAGTCTTCAGTCATATTTTACTTCAAATATCCTTACTATAGCTTTCACTTGTGAATTTTTGTAAAATTCCCTTACTAAAGCCTTCAACATTAAGTCTATAATTTTCTTCAAATTCCATTATTATAGCCTTCAGCCAATATTTCTTTTCGAATTCCATTACTATAGACTTCAGACATATTTTAAATCAAATTTCCTTACTAGAACTTTCCCTAATGACTTTCAGTATAGTTCGATTTCCATAGCCTTATGCATTGATTTTTCATCAAATTCACTTACTCCAGCCTTCATCTATGATTTTTCTTAAATTTTTATTACTATAGCTTAGCTTGGACATAATTTTCCTTAAAATTTCCTTACTATTGCTTTCTGCCATGATTTTTTGTAAACTTCCCTTAGTATAGCATTCAGCCATGATTTTTCTTAAATTTTGCTCACTATAGCTTTTCAACCATGATTTTTTCTTAAACTTTCCTAACTATAGCCTTCTGCTTTGATTTTTGTTAAAATTCCCATACTATAGGTTTCTGTCAAGAATTTTCCTTAAATTCCTTTACTATAGCCTTCACCCAAGATTCTTCTTCAAATTCCTTTACTATAGCATATTATACTACAAATATCCTTACAATAGCTTTCACTTATGAATTTTTAGTAGAATTCCCTTTCTAAATCCTTCAACAATGATTTTTAAAATATTTCCCTTACTATAGTCTTCAACCATGATTTTTTTTTTTATTTCATTTACTATTGCATTTAGCAAAGATTTTTCTTAAAATTCCATTACTATTGATTTCTGGCAAGAGTTTTCTTAAAATTCCCATACCATAGCCCTTCAGACGATAATTTTCGAGAAATTCCCTTAGAATAGTCTTCAGATATATTTTACTTCAAATTTCCTTACAATGGCCATCACACGATTAATTTTAGTAAAGTTCCATTACTATTGCCTTCAGCCATGATTTTTCTTAAAATTCCTTAACTATGGCCTTTAGCTTGTAATTTAGTTAAAATTCCCTTACAATAATCTTCTGTCAAGAATTTTCCTCATATTCCCTTAGTATAGCCTTTACGCATGATTTTTCTTCAAATTCCCTTACTATAGTCTTTGGTCATATGTTACTTCAAATATCCTCACTATAGCTTTCACATATGAATTTTCTGTAAAATTCCTTTTCTAAAGCCTTCAACAATGATTTTTCAAAAATTTCCCTTACAATAACCTTCAACCAATAATTTTCTTATATTTAGTTTACTATAGCTTTTTTACCAAAGATTTTTTCTCAAAACTCCTTTACTATTTCTTTCTGCCAAGATATTTCTTAAAATTTCCTTACTATAGCCTTAAGCCAATAATTTTCTTCAAATTCCCTTAGTAAGTCTTTAGACATATTTTACTTCAAATTTGCTGAGAACGGGCTTCACTGATGAATTTTAGTAAATTTCCATTATATTGCCTTCTACCATAATGTTTCATAATATTTACTTACTATATCCGTCATCCATGATTTTTCTTATATTTCTCTTACTATAGCCTTCTGCGTTGATTTTTCTAAAAATTCCCTTACTACTGCCTTCAACCATGATTTTTTTTAAATTTCTCTTACTATAGCCTTCTGTAAATATTTTTCTTATATTTCGCTTACTATAGCCATCAGCCACGATTTTTTTTAAAATTCTCTTACTATAGCCTTGTGCCGTGATTTTTCTTAAAATTCTCTTACTATTGCCTTCAGCCATTTTTTTTTAAATTTCACTTACAATTGCCTTTTTGCAAAGATTTTTTTCTTATATTTCACTTTCAATAGCCTTCAGCCATGATTTTTTTAAAATTCCCTAACTATTGTCATCAGGTTATATATTTCTAAAAATTTGCATACAATAAATTTTAGTTTGGAATTTTCTTTTTATTAATTTATTATAGCCTTTAGCCAATATTCTTTTTCTAATTCTTTTACTATAGACTGTAGACATATTTAACTTCAAATTTCCTTACAACAACTTTCACTCATAACTTTTAGTATAGTTCCATTTCTATAGCCTTACACCTTGATTTTTCATCAAATTCACTTACTATACCCTTTATCCATGATTTTTCTTAATTTTCTCTTACTATAGCCTTCAGCCATAATTAAAATTTCCTTACTATAGTCTTCTGCCATGATTTTTCTAAAATTTCCCTTGGTACTACTTTCTGCCATGATTTTTCTTAAATTTTGCTCACAATAGCCTTCTGCCATGATTTTTTTTAAAATTCCATAATTATTGCCTTCAGCTTTGATTTTAGTTAAAATTTCCCTACAATAGGCTTCAATCAAGATTTTTCTTCAAATTCCTTTACTATAGCCTTCACACAAGATTCTTCTTCAATTTCCATTACTATAGTCTTCAATCATATTTTACTTCAAATATCCTTACTATAGCTTTCACTTGTGAATTTTCGTAAAATTACCTAAGTAAAGCCTTCAACATTAAGTCTATAATTTTCTTCAAATTCCATTATTATAGCCTTCAACGAATATTTCTTTTCAAATTCCATTACTATAGACTTCAGACATATTTTAAATCAAATTTCCTTACTAGAACTTTCCCTAATGACTTTCAGTACAGTTCGATTTCCATACCCTTATGCATTGATTTTTCATCAAATTCACTTACTCCAGCTTTCATCTATGAGTTTTCTTAAATTTTTATTACTATAGCTTGCAGACATAATTTTCCTTAAAATTTCCTTACTATTGCTTTCTGCCATGATTTTTTGTAAACTTCCCTTAGTATAGCATTCAGCCATGATTTTTCTTAAATTTCGCTCACTATAGCTTTCAACCATGATTTTTCTTAAACTTTCCTAACTATAGCCTTCTGCTTTGATTTTTGTTAAAATTCCCATACTATAGGTTTCTGTCAAGAATTTTCTTCAAATTCCCTTTCTATAGCCTTCACCCAAGTTTCTTCTTCAAATTCCTTTACTATAGCATATTTAATTCAAATATCCCTACAATAGCTTTCACTTATGAATTTTCGTAGAATTCCCTATCTAAATCCTTCAACAATGATTTTTAAAATATTTCCCTTACTATAGTCTTCAACAATGATTTTTATTTTATTTCATTTACTATTGCATTTAGCAAAGATTTTTCTTAAAATTCCATTACTATTGATTTCTGGCAAGAGTTTTCTTAAAATTCCCATACCATAGCCTTCAGACGATAATTTTCTTCAAATTCCCTTAGTTATAGTCTTCAGACATATTTTACTTCAAATTTCCTTACAACGGCCATCACACGATTAATTTTAGTAAAGTTCCATTACTATTGCCTTCAGCCATGATTTTTTTTAAAATTCCCTAACTATTGCCTTTAGCTTGTAATTTAGTTAAAATTCCCTTACAATAATCTTTAGTCAAGAATTTTCCTCATATTCCCTTAGTATAGCCTTTTACCCATGATTTTTCTTCAAATTCCCTTACTATAGTCTTTGGTCATATGTTACTTCAAATATCCTTACTATAGCTTTCACTTATGAATTTTCAGTAAAATTTCCTTTTCTAAAGCCTTCAACAATGATTTTTCAAAAATTTCCCTTACAATAACCTTCAACCAATAATTTTCTTATATTTAGTTTACTATAGCTTTTACCAAAGATTTTCTCAAAACTCCTTTACTATTTCTTTCTGCCAAGATATTTCTTAAAATTTCCTTACTATAGCCTTAAGCCAATAATTTTCTTCAAATTCCCTTAGTAAGTCTTTAGACATATTTTACTTCAAATTTGCTGACAGCAGGGCTTCACTGATGAATTTTAGTAAATTTCCATTATATTGCCTTCTACCATAATGTTTCATAATATTTACTTACTATATCCGTCATCCATGATTTTTCTTATATTTCTCTTACTATAGCCTTCTGCGTAGATTTTTCTTAAAATTCCCTTACTACTGCCTTCAACCATGATTTTTTTTAAATTTCTCTTACTATAGCCTTCTGTAAATATTTTTCTTATATTTCACTTACTATAGCCATCAGCCATGATTTTTTTTAAAATTCTCTTACTATTGCCTTGTGCGGTGATTTTTCTTAAAATTCTCTTACTATTGCCTTCAGCCACGATTTTTTTAAATTTCACTTACAATTGCCTTCTGCAAAGATTTTTCTTATATTTCACTTTCAATAGCCTTCAGCCATGATTTTTTTTAAAATTCCCTAACTATTGTCATCAGGTTATATATTTCTAAAAATTTGCATACAATTAATTTTTGTTTGGAATTTTCTTTTAATTAATTTATTATAGCCTTTAGCCAATATTCTTTTTCTAATTCTTTTACTATAGACTGTAGACATATTTAACTTCAAATTTCCTTACAACAACTTTCACTCATAACTTTTAGTATAGTTCAATTTCTATAGCCTTACACCTTGATTTTTCTTCAAATTCACTTACTATACCCTTTATCCATGATTTTTCTTAATTTTGTCTTACTATAGCCTTCAGCCATAATTAAAATTTCCTTACTATAGTCTTCTGCCATGATTTTTTCTAAAATTTCCCTTGGTACTACTTTCTGCCATGATTTTTCTTAAATTTTGATCACAATAGCCTTCTGCCATGATTTTTTTTTAAATTCCATAATTATTGCCTTCAACTTTGATTTTAGTTAAAATTTCCCTACAATAGGCTTCAATCAAGATTTTTCTTCAAATTCCTTTACTATAGCCTTCACACAAGATTCTTCTTCAATTTCCCTTACTATAGTCTTCAGTCATATTTTACTTCAAATATCCTTACTATAGCTTTCACTTGTGAATTTTTGTAAAATTCCCTTACTAAAGCCTTCAACATTAAGTCTATAATTTTCTTCAAATTCCATTATTATAGCCTTCAGCCAATATTTCTTTTCGAATTCCATTACTATAGACTTCAGACATATTTTAAATCAAATTTCCTTACTAGAACTTTCCCTAATGACTTTCAGTATAGTTCGATTTCCATACCCTTATGCATTGATTTTTCATCAAATTCACTTACTCCAGCCTTCATCTATGATTTTTCTTAAATTTTTATTACTATAGCTTGCGGACATAATTTTCCTTAAAATTTCCTTACTATTGCTTTCTGCCATGATTTTTAGTAAACTTCCCTTAGTATAGCATTCAGCCATGATTTTTCTTAAATTTCGCTCACTATAGCTTGCAACCATGTTTTTTCTTAAACTTTTCCTAACTATAGCCTTCTGCTTTGATTTTTGTTAAAATTCCTATACTATAGGTTTCTGTCAAGAATTTTCTTCAAATTCCCTTTCTATAGCCTTCACCCAAGTTTCTTCTTCAAATTCCTTTACTATAGCATATTTAATTCAAATATCCTTACAATAGCTTTCACTTATGAATTTTGGTAGAATTCCCTATCTAAATCCTTCAACAATGATTTTTAAAATATTTCCATTACTATAGTCTTCAACCATGATTTTTATTTTATTTCATTTACTATTGCATTTAGCAAAGATTTTTCTTAAAATTCCATTACTATATATTTCTGGCAAGAGTTTTCTTAAAATTCCCATACCATAGCCTTCAGACGATAATTTTCTTCAAATTCCCTTAGTATAGTCTTCAGACATATTTTACTTCAAATTTCCTTACAATGGACATCACACGATTAATTTTAGTAAAGTTCCCTTACAATTGCCTTCAGCCATGATTTTTTTTAAAATTCCCTAACTATTGCCTTTAGCTGGTAATTTAGTTAAAATTCCCTTACAATAATCTTCAGTCAAGAATTTTCCTCATATTCCCTTAGTATAGCCTTTACCCATGATTTTTCTTCAAATTCCCTTACTATAGTCTTTGGTCATATGTTACTTCAAATATCCTCACTATAGCTTTCACTTATGAATTTCTGTATAATTCCTTTTCTAAAGCCTTCAACAATGATTTTTCAAAAATTTCCCTTACAATAACCTTCAACCAATAATTTTCTTATATTTAGTTTACTATAGCTTTTACCAACGATTTTTCTCAAAACTCCTTTACTATTTCTTTCTGCCAAGATATTTCTTAAAATTTCCTTACTATAGCCTTAAGCCAATAATTTTCTTCAAATTCCCTTAGTAAGTCTTTAGACATATTTTACTTCAAATTTGCTGAGAACGGGCTTCACTGATGAATTTTAGTAAATTTCCATTATATTGCCTTCTACCATAATGTTTCATAATATTTACTTACTATATCCGTCATCCATGATTTTTCTTATATTTCTCTTACTATAGCCTTCTGCGTTGATTTTTCTAAAAATTCCCTTACTACTGCCTTCAACCATGATTTTTTTTTTTTAAATTTCTCTTACTATAGCCTTCTGTAAATTTTTTTTCTTATATTTCTTACTATAGCCATCAGCCATGATTTTTTTTTTTAAAATTCTCTTACTATAGCCTTGTGCATTGATTTTTTTCTTAAAATTCTCTTACTATTGCCTTTCAGCCACGATTTTTTTAAATTTCACTTACAATTGCCTTCTGCAAAGATTTTTCTTATATTTCACTTTCAATAGCCTTCAACCATGATTTTTTTTAAAATTCCCTAACTATTGTCATCAGGTTAAATATTTCTAAAAAATTTGCATACAATAAATTTTAGTTTTGAATATTCGTTTTATTAATTTATTATCGCCTTTAGCCAATATTCTTTTTCTAATTCTTTTACTATAGACTGTAGACATATCTAACTTCAAATTTCCTTACAACAACTTTCACTTATAACTTTTAGTATAGTTCCATTTCTATAGCCTTACACCTTGATTTTTCATCAAATTCACTTACTATACCCTTTATCCATGATTTTTCTTAATTTTCTCTTACTATAGCCTTCAGCCATAATTAAAATTTCCTTACAATAGTCTTCTGCCATGATTTTTTGAAAATTTCCCTTGGTACTACTTTCTGCCATGTTTTTTATTAAATTTTGCTCACAATAGCCTCCTGTCATGATTTTTTTAAAAATTCCATAATTATTGCCTTCAACTTTGATTTTAGTTAAAATTCCCACAACAATAGGCTTCTATCAAGATTTTTCTTCAAATTCCTTTACTATAGCCTTCACACAAGATTCTTCTTCAATTTCCATTACTATAGTCTTCAATCATATTTTACTTCAAATATCCTTACTATAGCTTTCACTTGTGAATTTTTGTAAAATTACCTAAGTAAAGCCTTCAACATTAAGTCTATAATTTTCTTCAAATTCCATTATTATAGCCTTCAGCCAATATTTCTTTTCGAATTCCATTACTATAGACTTCAGACATATTTTAAATCAAATTTCCTTACTAGAACTTTCCCTAATGACTTTCAGTATAGTTCGATTTCCATAGCCTTATGCATTGATTTTTCATCAAATTCACTTACTCCAGCCTTCATCTATGATTTTTCTTAAATTTTTATTACTATAGCTTGCAGACATAATTTTCCTTAAAATTTCCTTACTATTGCTTTCTGCCATGATTTTTAGTAAACTTCCCTTAGTATAGCATTCAGCCATGATTTTTCTTAAATTTCGCTCACTATAGCTTGCAACCATGTTTTTTCTTAAACTTTCCTAACTATAGCCTTCTGCTTTGATTTTTGTTAAAATTCCTATACTATAGGTTTCTGTCAAGAATTTTCTTCAAATTCCCTTTCTATAGCCTTCACCCAAGTTTCTTCTTCAAATTCCTTTACTATAGCATATTTAATTCAAATATCCTTACAATAGCTTTCACTTATGAATTTTGGTAGAATTCCCTATCTAAATCCTTCAACAATGATTTTTAAAATATTTCCCTTACTATAGTCTTCAACCATGATTTTTATTTTATTTCATTTACTATTGCATTTAGCAAAGATTTTTCTTAAAATTCCATTACTATTGATTTCTGGCAAGAGTTTTCTTAAAATTCCCATACCATAGCCTTCAGACGATAATTTTCTTCAAATTCCCTTAGTATAGTCTTCAGACATATTTTACTTCAAATTTCCTTACAACGGCCATCACACGATTAATTTTAGTAAAGTTCCATTACTATTGCCTTCAGCCATGATTTTTCTTAAAATTCCCTAACTATTGCCTTTAGCTTGTAATTTAGTTAAAATTCCCTTACAATAATCTTCAGTCAAGAATTTTCCTCATATTCCCTTAGTATAGCCTTTTACCCATGATTTTTCTTCAAATTCCCTTACTATAGTCTTTGGTCATATGTTACTTCAAATATCCTTACTATAGCTTTCACTTATGAATTTTTTCAGTAAAATTTTTTTTTCTAAAGCCTTCAACAATGATTTTTCAAAAATTTCCCTTACAATAACCTTCAACCAATAATTTTCTTATATTTAGTTTACTATAGCTTTTTTTACCAAAGATTTTTTCTCAAAACTCCTTTACTATTTCTTTCTGCCAAGATATTTCTTAAAATTTCCTTACTATAGCCTTAAGCCAATAATTTTCTTCAAATTCCCTTAGTAAGTCTTTAGACATATTTTACTTCAAATTTGCTGACAACGGGCTTCACTGATGAATTTTAGTAAATTTCCATTATATTGCCTGCCTTCTACCATAATGTTTCATAATATTTACTTACTATATCGTCATCCATGATTTTTCTTATATTTCTCTTACTATAGCCTTCTGCGTAGATTTTTCTTAAAATTCCCTTACTACTGCCTTCAACCATGATTTTTTTTTTAAATTTCTCTTACTATAGCCTTCTGTAAAATTTTTTTCTTATATTTAAACTTACTATAGCCATCAGCCATGATTTTTTTTAAAATTCTCTTACTATTGCCTTGTGCATTGATTTTTTTCTTAAAATTCTCTTTACTATTGCCTTCAGCCACGATTTTTTTAAATTTCACTTTACAATTGCCTTCTGCAAAGATTTTTCTTATATTTCACTTTCAATAGCCTTCAGCCATGATTTTTTTTAAAATTCCCTAACTATTGTCATCAGGTTATATATTTTTAAAAAATTTGCATACAATAAATTTTTGTTTGGAATTTTTTTTTTAATTAATTTATTATAGCCTTTAGCCAATATTCTTTTTTAATTAATTTTTTTTACTATAGACTGTAGACATATTTAACTTCAAATTTCCTTACAACAACTTTCACTCATAACTTTTAGTATAGTTCCATTTCTATAGCCTTACACCTTGATTTTTTCTTCAAATTCACTTACTATACCCTTTATCCATGATTTTTCTTAATTTTGTCTTACTATAGCCTTTCAGCCATAATTAAAATTTCCTTACTATAGTCTTCTGCCATGATTTTTTCTAAAATTTCCCTTGGTACTACTTTCTGCCATGATTTTTTTCTTAAATTTTGATCACAATAGCCTTCTGCCATGATTTTTTTTTAAAATTCCATAATTATTGCCTTCAGCTTTGATTTTAGTTAAAATTTCCCTACAATAGGCTTCAATCAAGATTTTTCTTCAAATTCCTTTACTATAGCCTTCACACAAGATTCTTCTTCAATTTCCCTTACTATAGTCTTCAGTCATATTTTACTTCAAATATCCTTACTATAGCTTTCACTTGTGAATTTTTAAAATTCCCTTACTAAAAGCCTTCAACATTAAGTCTATAATTTTCTTCAAATTCCATTATTATAGCCTTCAGCCAATATTTTTTTTTAAATTCCATTACTATAGACTTCAGACATATTTTAAATCAAATTTCCTTACTAGAACTTTCCCTAATGACTTTCAGTATAGTTCGATTTCCATACCCTTATGCATTGATTTTTCATCAAATTCACTTACTCCAGCCTTCATCTATGATTTTTCTTAAATTTTTTTATTACTATAGCTTATGGACATAATTTTCCTTAAAATTTCCTTACTATTGCTTTCTGCCATGATTTTTTTAGTAAACTTCCCTTAGTATAGCATTCAGCCATGATTTTTTTTAAATTTTCTCTCACTATAGCTTTCAACCATGATTTTTCTTAAACTTTTCCTAACTATAGCCTTCTGCTTTGATTTTTGTAAAAAATTCCTATACTATAGGGTTTCTGTCAAGAATTTTCTTCAAATTTCCCTTTCTATAGCCTTCACCCAAGTTTCTTCTTCAAATTTCCTTTACTATAGCATATTTAATTCAAATATCCTTACAATAGCTTTCACTTATGAATTTTGGTAGAATTCCCTATCTAAATCCTTCAACAATGATTTTTAAAATATTTCCATTACTATAGTCTTCAACCATGATTTTTATTTTATTTCATTTACTATTGCATTTAGCAAAGATTTTTCTTAAAATTCCATTACTATATATTTCTGGCAAGAGTTTTCTTAAAATTCCCATACCATAGCCTTCAGACGATAATTTTCTTCAAATTCCCTTAGTATAGTCTTCAGACATATTTTACTTCAAATTTCCTTACAACGGCCATCACACGATTAATTTTAGTAAAGTTCCATTACTATTGCCTTCAGCCATGATTTTTCTTAAAATTCCCTAACTATTGCCTTTAGCTTGTAATTTAGTTAAAATTCCCTTACAATAATCTTCAGTCAAGAATTTTCCTCATATTCCCTTAGTATAGCCTTTACCCATGATTTTTCTTCAAATTCCCTTACTATAGTCTTTGGTCATATGTTACTTCAAATATCCTTACTATAGCTTTCACTTATGAATTTTGTAAAATTCCTTTTCTAAAGCCTTCAACAATGATTTTTCAAAAAATTTCCCTTACAATAACCTTCAACCAATAATTTTCTTATATTTAGTTTACTATAGCTTTTACCAAAGATTTTTCTCAAAACTCCTTTACTATTTCTTTCTGCCAAGATATTTCTTAAAATTTCCTTACTATAGCCTTAAGCCAATAATTTTCTTCAAATTCCCTTAGTAAGTCTTTAGACATATTTTACTTCAAATTTGCTGAGAACGGGCTTCACTGATGAATTTTAGTAAATTTCCATTATATTGCCTTCTACCATAATGTTTCATAATATTTACTTACTATATCCGTCATCCATGATTTTTCTTATATTTCTCTTACTATAGCCTTCTGCGTTGATTTTTCTTAAAATTCCCTTACTACTGCCTTCAACCATGATTTTTTTTAAATTTCTCTTACTATTGCCTTCTGTAAATATTTTTCTTATATTTAAACTTACTATAGCCATCAGCCATGATTTTTTTTTAAAATTCTCTTACTATAGCCTTGTGCCGTGATTTTTTTCTTAAAATTCTCTTACTATTGCCTTCAGCCATTTTTTTTTTTAAATTTCACTTACAATTGCCTTCTGCAAAGATTTTTCTTATATTTCACTTTCAATAGCCTTCAGCCATGATTTTTTTTAAAATTCCCTAACTATTGTCATCAGGTTATATATTTCTAAAAATTTGCATACAATAAATTTTAGTTTTGAATTTTCTTTTTATTAATTTATTATAGCCTTTAGCCAATTATTTTTTTCTAATTCTTTTTTACTATAGACTGTAGACATATTTAACTTCAAATTTCCTTACAACAACTTTCACTCATAACTTTTAGTATAGTTCCATTTCTATAGCCTTACACCTTGATTTTTCATCAAATTCACTTACTATACCCTTTATCCATGATTTTTCTTAATTTTCTCTTACTATAGCCTTCAGCCATAATTAAAATTTCCTTACTATAGTCTTCTGCCATGATTTTTCTAAAATTTCCCTTGGTACTACTTTCTGCCATGATTTTTCTTAAATTTTGCTCACAATAGCCTTCTGCCATGATTTTTTTTAAAATTCCATAATTATTGCCTTCAGCTTTGATTTTAGTTAAAATTTCCCTACAATAGGCTTCAATCAAGATTTTTCTTCAAATTCCTTTACTATAGCCTTCACACAAGATTCTTCTTCAATTTCCATTACTATAGTCTTCAATCATATTTTACTTCAAATATCCTTACTATAGCTTTCACTTGTGAATTTTTGTAAAATTCCCTTACTAAAGCCTTCAACATTAAGTCTATAATTTTCTTCAAATTCCATTATTATAGCCTTCAGCCAATATTTCTTTTCGAATTCCATTACTATAGACTTCAGACATATTTTAAATCAAATTTCCTTACTAGAACTTTCCCTAATGACTTTCAGTATAGTTCGATTTCCATACCCTTATGCATTGATTTTTCATCAAATTCACTTACTCCAGCCTTCATCTATGATTTTTCTTAAATTTTTATTACTATAGCTTGCGGACATAATTTTCCTTAAAATTTCCTTACTATTGCTTTCTGCCATGATTTTTTGTAAACTTCCCTTAGTATAGCATTCAGCCATGATTTTTCTTAAATTTTGCTCACTATAGCTTTCAACCATGATTTTTCTTAAACTTTCCTAACTATAGCCTTCTGCTTTGATTTTTGTTAAAATTCCCATACTATAGGTTTCTGTCAAGAATTTTCTTCAAATTCCCTTTCTATAGCCTTCACCCAAGTTTCTTCTTCAAATTCCTTTACTATAGCATATTTAATTCAAATATCCTTACAATAGCTTTCACTTATGAATTTTGGTAGAATTCCCTATCTAAATCCTTCAACAATGATTTTTAAAATATTTCCCTTACTATAGTCTTCAACCATGATTTTTTTTTTTATTTCATTTACTATTGCATTTAGCAAAGATTTTTCTTAAAATTCCATTTACTATTGATTTCTGGCAAGAGTTTTCTTAAAATTCCCATACCATAGCCTTCAGACGATAATTTTCTTCAAAATTCCTTTAGTATAGTCTTCAGACATATTTTACTTCAAATTTCCTTACACAACGGCCATCACACACGATTAATTTTAGTAAAGTTCCATTACTATTGCCTTCAGCCATGATTTTTTTTAAAATTCCCTAACTATTGCCTTTAGCTTGTAATTTAGTTAAAATTCCCTTACAATAATCTTCAGTCAAGAATTTTCCTCATATTCCCTTAGTATAGCCTTTACCCATGATTTTTCTTCAAATTCCCTTACTATAGTCTTTGGTCATATGTTACTTCAAATATCCTTACTATAGCTTTCACTTATGAATTTTCAGTAAATTCCTTTTCTAAAGCCTTCAACAATGATTTTTCAAAAATTTCCCTTACAATAACCTTCAACCAATAATTTTCTTATATTTAGTTTTACTATAGCTTTTACCAAAGAGATTTTTCTCAAAACTCCTTTACTATTTCTTTCTGCCAAGATATTTCTTAAAATTTCCTTACTATAGCCTTAAGCCAATAATTTTCTTCAAATTCCCTTAGTAAGTCTTTAGACATATTTTACTTCAAATTTGCTGAGAACGGGCTTCACTGATGAATTTTAGTAAATTTCCATTATATTGCCTTCTACCATAATGTTTCATAATATTTACTTACTATATCCGTCATCCATGATTTTTCTTATATTTCTCTTACTATAGCCTTCTGCATAGATTTTTCTTAAAATTCCCTTACTACTGCCTTCAACCATGATTTTTTTTAAATTTCTCTTACTATAGCCTTCTGTAAATATTTTTCTTATATTTCGCTTACTATAGCCATCAGCCATGATTTTTTTTAAAATTCTCTTACTATAGCCTTGTGCCGTGATTTTTCTTAAAATTCTCTTACTATTGCCTTCAGCCACGATTTTTTTAAATTTCACTTACAATTGCCTTCTGCAAAGATTTTTCTTATCTTTCACTTTCAATAGCCTTCAGCCATGATTTGTTTAAAATTCCCTTACTATTGCCATCTGGTTATATATTTCTAAATATTTGCATACAATTTAATTTTTGTTTGGAATTTTCTTTTAATTAATTTATTATAGCCTTTAGCCAATATTCTTTTTCTAATTCTTTTACTATAGACTGTAGACATATTTAACTTCAAATTTCCTTACAACAACTTTCACTCATAACTTTTAGTATAGTTCCATTTCTATAGCCTTACACCTTGATTTTTCATCAAATTCACTTACTATACCCTTTATCCATGATTTTTCTTAATTTTGTCTTACTATAGCCTTCAGCCATAATTAAAATTTCCTTACTATAGTCTTCTTGCCATGATTTTTCTAAAATTTCCCTTGGTACTACTTTCTGCCATGATTTTTCTTAAATTTTGCTCACAATAGCCTTCTGCCATGATTTTTTTTAAAATTCCATAATTATTGCCTTCAGCTTTGATTTTAGTTAAAATTTCCCTACAATAGGCTTTCAATCAAGATTTTTCTTCAAATTCCTTTACTTTTATAGCCTTCACACAAGATTCTTCTTCAATTTCCCTTACTATAGTCTTCAGTCATATTTTACTTCAAATATCCTTACTATAGCTTTCACTTGTGAATTTTTGTAAAATTCCCTTACTAAAGCCTTCAACATTAAGTCTATAATTTTCTTCAAATTCCATTATTATAGCCTTCAGCCAATATTTCTTTTCGAATTCCATTACTATAGACTTCAGACATATTTTAAATCAAATTTCCTTACTAGAACTTTCCCTAATGACTTTCAGTATAGTTCGATTTCCATACCCTTATGCATTGATTTTTCATCAAATTCACTTACTCCAGCCTTCATCTATGATTTTTCTTAAATTTTTATTACTATAGCTTGCGGACATAATTTTCCTTAAAATTTCCTTACTATTGCTTTCTGCCATGATTTTTTGTAAACTTCCCTTAGTATAGCATTCAGCCATGATTTTTCTTAAATTTTGCTCACTATAGCTTTCAACCATGATTTTTCTTAAACTTTCCTAACTATAGCCTTCTGCTTTGATTTTTGTTAAAATTCCCATACTATAGGTTTCTGTCAAGAATTTTCTTCAAATTCCCTTTCTATAGCCTTCACCCAAGTTTCTTCTTCAAATTCCTTTACTATAGCATATTTAATTCAAATATCCTTACAATAGCTTTCACTTATGAATTTTGGTAGAATTCCCTATCTAAATCCTTCAACAATGATTTTTAAAATATTTCCTTTACTATAGTCTTCAACCATGATTTTTATTTTATTTCATTTACTATTGCATTTAGCAAAGATTTTTCTTAAAATTCCATTACTATATATTTCTGGCAAGAGTTTTCTTAAAATTCCCATACCATAGCCTTCAGACGATAATTTTCTTCAAATTCCCTTAGTATAGTCTTCAGACATATTTTACTTCAAATTTCCTTACAACGGCCATCACACGATTAATTTTAGTAAAGTTCCATTACTATTGCCTTCAGCCATGATTTTTCTTAAAATTCCCTAACTATTGCCTTTAGCTTGTAATTTAGTTAAAATTCCCTTACAATAATCTTCAGTCAAGAATTTTCCTCATATTCCCTTAGTATAGCCTTTACCCATGATTTTTCTTCAAATTCCCTTACTATAGTCTTTGGTCATATGTTACTTCAAATATCCTTACTATAGCTTTCACTTATGAATTTTTCAGTAAAATTCCTTTTCTAAAGCCTTCAACAATGATTTTTCAAAAATTTCCCTTACAATAACCTTCAACCAATAATTTTCTTATATTTAGTTTACTATAGCTTTTTACCAAAGATTTTCTCAAAACTCCTTTTTACTATTTCTTTCTGCCAAGATTTTTCTTAAAATTTCCTTACTATAGCCTTAAGCCAATAATTTTCTTCAAATTCCTTTAGTAAGTCTTTAGACATATTTTACTTCAAATTTGCTGACAACGGGTTTCACTGATGAATTTTAGTAAATTTCCATTATATTGCCTTCTACCATAATGTTTCATAATATTTACTTACTATATCAAGTCATCCATGATTTTTTTCTTATATTTCTCTTACTATAGCCTTCTGCATAGATTTTTCTTAAAATTCCCTTACTACTGCCTTCAACCATGATTTTTTTTAAATTTCTCTTACTATAGCCTTCTGTAAAATTTTTTTTCTTATATTTTACTTACTATAGCCATCAGCCATGATTTTTTTTAAAATTCTCTTACTATATAGCCTTGTGCCTTTGATTTTTCTTAAAATTCTCTTACTATTGCCTTCAGCCATGATTTTTTTTTTAAATTTCACTTACAATTGCCTTCTGCAAAGATTTTTCTTATATTTCACTTTCAATAGCCTTCAGCCATGATTTTTTAAAATTCCCTAACTATTGTCATCAGGTTATATATTTCTAAAAAATTTGCATACAATAAATTTTAGTTTGAATTTCTTTTTTAATTAATTTATTTTAGCCTTTAGCCAATATTCTTTT
The DNA here is from genome assembly GCA_019845555.1 of Aristolochia fimbriata. Lineage (NCBI taxonomy): Eukaryota > Viridiplantae > Streptophyta > Magnoliopsida > Piperales > Aristolochiaceae > Aristolochia > Aristolochia fimbriata. Next base: position 27,215,045 of record CM034083.1, on the reverse strand, counting down.
TCTAATTCTTTTACTATAGACTGTAGACATATTTAACTTCAAATTTCCTTACAACAACTTTCACTCACAACTTTTAGTATAGTTCCATTCCTATAGCCTTACACCTTGATTTTTCATCAAATTCACTTACTATACCCTTTATCCATGATATTTCTTAATTTTGTCTTACTATAGCCTTCAGCCATATTAAAAATTTCCTTACTATAGTCTTCTGCCATGATTTTTCTAAAATTTCCCTTGGTACTACTTTTTGCCATGATTTTTCTTAAATTTTGCTCACAATAGCCTTCTGCCATGATTTTTTTTAAAATTCCATAATTATTGCCTTCAGCTTTGATTTTAGTTAAAATTTCCCTACAATAGGCTTCAATCAAGATTTTTCTTCAAATTCCTTTACTATAGCCTTCACACAAGATTCTTCTTCAATTTCCCTTACTATAGTCTTCAGTCATATTTTACTTCAAATATCCTTACTATAGCTTTCACTTGTGAATTTTTGTAAAATTCCCTTACTAAAGCCTTCAACATTAAGTCTATAATTTTTTCAAATTCCATTATTATAGCCTTCAGCCAATATTTCTTTTCAAATTCCATTACTATAGACTTCAGACATATTTTAAATCAAATTTCCTTACTAGAACTTTCCCTAATGACTTTCAGTATAGTTCGATTTCCATAGCCTTATGCATTGATTTTTCATCAAATTCACTTACTCCAGCCTTCATCTATGATTTTTCTTAAATTTTTATTACTATAGCTTCATGGACATAATTTTCCTTAAAATTTCCTTACTATTGCTTTCTGCCATGATTTTTTGTAAACTTCCTTTAGTATAGCATTCAGCCATGATTTTTCTTAATTTTTTTGCTCACTATAGCTTTCAACCATGATTTTTTTTTCTTAAACTTTCCTAACTATAGCCTTCTGCTTTGATTTTTGTTAAAATTCCCATACTATAGGTTTCTGTCAAGAATTTTCTTCAAATTCCCTTTCTATAGCCTTCACCCAAGTTTCTTCTTCAAATTCCTTTACTATAGCATATTTAATTCAAATATCCTTACAATAGCTTTCACTTATGAATTTTTGGTAGAATTCCCATATCTAAATCCTTCAACAATGATTTTTTAAAATATTTCCCTTTACTATAGTCTTCAACCATGATTTTTATTTTATTTCATTTACTATTGCATTTAGCAAAGATTTTTCTTAAAATTCCATTACTATTGATTTCTGGCAAGAGTTTTCTTAAAATTCCCATACCATAGCCTTCAGACGATAATTTTCTTCAAATTCCCTTAGTATAGTCTTCAGACATATTTTACTTCAAATTTCCTTACAACGGCCATCACACGATTAATTTTAGTAAAGTTCCATTACTATTGCCTTCAGCCATGATTTTTCTTAAAATTCCCTAACTATTGCCTTTAGCTTGTAATTTAGTTAAAATTCCCTTACAATAATCTTCAGTCAAGAATTTTCCTCATATTCCCTTAGTATAGCCTTTACCCATGATTTTTCTTCAAATTCCCTTACTATAGTCTTTGGTCATATGTTACTTCAAATATCCTTACTATAGCTTTCACTTATGAATTTTTGTAAAATTCCTTTTCTAAAGCCTTCAACAATGATTTTTCAAAAATTTCCCTTACAATAACCTTCAACCAATAATTTTCTTATATTTAGTTTACTATAGCTTTTACCAAAGATTTTTCTCAAAACTCCTTTACTATTTCTTTCTGCCAAGATATTTCTTAAAATTTCCTTACTATAGCCTTAAGCCAATAATTTTCTTCAAATTCCCTTAGTAAGTCTTTAGACATATTTTACTTCAAATTTGCTGAGAACGGGCTTCACTGATGAATTTTAGTAAATTTCCATTATATTGCCTTCTACCATAATGTTTCATAATATTTACTTACTATATCCATCATCCATGATTTTTTTCTTATATTTCTCTTACTATAGCCTTCTGCATAGATTTTTCTTAAAATTCCCTTACTACTGCCTTCAACCATGATTTTTTTTTTTAAATTTCTCTTACTATAGCCTTCTAAAAATATTTTTCTTATATTTAAACTTACTATAGCCATCAGCCATGATTTTTTTTAAAATTCTCTTACTATAGCCTTGTGCTTTGATTTTTTTCTTAAAATTCTCTTACTATTGCCTTCAGCCACGATTTTTTTAAATTTCACTTACAATTGCCTTCTGCAAAGATTTTTTTATATTTCACTTTCAATAGCCTTCAGCCATGATTTTTTTTAAAATTCCCCTAACTATTGTCATCAGGTTATATATTTCTAAAAATTTGCATACAATAAATTTTAGTTTTGAATTTTCTTTTAATTAATTTATTATAGCCTTTAGCCAATATTTTTTCTAATTCTTTTTTTACTATAGACTGTAGACATATTTAACTTCAAATTTTTTTACAACAACTTTCACTCATAACTTTTAGTATAGTTCCATTTCTATAGCCTTACACCTTGATTTTTCATCAAATTCACTTACTATACCCTTTATCCATGATTTTTCTTAATTTTTCTTCTTACTATAGCCTTCAGCCATAATTAAAATTTCCTTACTATAGTCTTCTGCCATGATTTTTTCTAAAATTTCCCTTAGTACTACTTTCTGCCATGATTTTTCTTAATTTTTTGCTCACAATAGCCTTCTGCCATGATTTTTTTTAAAATTCCATAATTATTGCCTTCAGCTTTGATTTTAGTTAAAATTTCCCTACAATAGGCTTCAATCAAGATTTTTCTTCAAATTCCTTTTTTACTATAGCCTTCACACAAGATTCTTCTTCAATTTCCCTTACTATAGTCTTCAATCATATTTTACTTCAAATATCCTTACTATAGCTTTCACTTGTGATTTTTTGTAAAATTCCCTTACTAAAGCCTTCAACATTAAGTCTATAATTTTCTTCAAATTCCATTATTATAGCCTTCAGCCAATATTTTTTTTAAATTCCATTACTATAGACTTCAGACATATTTTAAATCAAATTTCCTTACTAGAACTTTCCCTAATGACTTTCAGTATAGTTCGATTTCCATACCCTTATGCATTGATTTTTCATCAAATTCACTTACTCCAGCCTTCATTCATGATATTTCTTAATTTTTTATTACTATAGCCTGCAGCCATAATTTTCCTTAAAATTTCCTTAGTATTGCTTTCTGCCATGATTTTTTGTAAACTTCCCTTAGTATAGCATTCAGCCATGATTTTTCTTAAATTTCGCTCACTATAGCCTTCAACCATGATTTTTTTTAAACTTGCCTAACTATAGCCTTCAGCTTTGATTTTTGTTAAAATATCCTTACTATAGGTTTCTGTAAAGAATTTTCCTTAAATTCTTTTACTATAGCCTTCACCCAAGATTCTTCTTCAAATTCCTTTACTATAGCATATTATACTTCAAATATCCTTACAATAGCTTTCACTTATGAATTTTCTTAGAATTCCCATACTAAATCCTTCAGCAATGATTTTTAAAATATTTCCCTTACTATAGTCTTCAACCATGATTTTTATTTTATCTCATTTACTATTGCATTTAGCAAAGATTTTTCTTAAAATTTCATTACTCTTGATTTCTGGCAAGAGTTCTCTTAAAATTCCCATACCATAGCCTTCAGATGATAATTTTCTTCAAAATTCCCTTAGTATAGTCTTCAGACATATTTTACTTCAAATTTCCTTGCAACGGCCATCACACGATTAATTTTAGTAAAGTTCCATTACTATTGCCTTCAGCCATGATTTTTCTTAAAATTCCCTAACTATTGCCTTTAGCTTGTAATTTAATTAAAATTCCCTTACAATAATCTTCAGTCAAGAATTTTCCTCATATTCCCTTAGTATAGCCTTTACCCATGATTTTTCTTCAAATTCCCTTACTATAGTCTTTGGTCATATGTTACTTCAAATATCCTTACTATAGCTTTCACTTATGAATTTTTCAGTAAAATTCCTTTTCTAAAGCCTTCAACAATGATTTTTCAAAAATTTCCCTTACAATAACCTTCAACCAATAATTTTCTTATATTTAGTTTACTATAGCTTTTACCAAAGATTTTTCTCAAAACTCCTTTACTATTTCTTTTCTGCCAAGATATTTCTTAAAATTTCCTTACTATAGCCTTAAGCCAATAATTTTCTTCAAATTCCTTTAGTAAGTCTTTAGACATATTTTACTTCAAATTTGCTGACAACGGGTTTCACTGATGAATTTTAGTAAATTTCCATTATATTGCCTTCTACCATAATGTTTCATAATATTTACTTACTATATCCTTCATCCATGATTTTTTTCTTATATTTCTCTTACTATAGCCTTTCATAGATTTTTCTTAAAATTCCCTTACTACTGCCTTCAACCATGATTTTTTTAAATTTCTCTTACTATAGCCTTCTGTAAATATTTTTCTTATATTTAAATTTACTATAGCCATCAGCCATGATTTTTTTTAAAATTCTCTTTACTATAGCCTTGTGCCTTTGATTTTTTCTTAAAATTCTCTTACTATTGCCTTCAGCCACGATTTTTTTAAATTTCACTTACAATTGCTTTCTTCAAAGATTTTTCTTATCTTTCACTTTCAATAGCCTTCAGCCATGATTTGTTTAAAATTCCCTTACTATTGCCATCTGGTTATATATTTCTAAATATTTGCTTACATTTAATTTTAGTTTGGAATTTTCTTTTAATTAATTTATTATAGCCTTCAGCCAATATTCTTTTTCTAATTCCATTACTATAGACTGTAGACATATTTTACATATAATTTATTTACAACAACTTTCACTCATAACTTTTAGTATAGTTCCATTTCTATAGCCTTACACCTTGATTTTTCATCAAAATTCACTTACTATACCCTTTATCCATGATTTTTTTCTTAATTTTTTGTCTTACTATAGCCTTCAGCCATAATTAAAATTTCCTTACTATAGTCTTCTGCCATGATTTTTTCTAAAATTTCCCTTTAGTACTACTTTCTGCCATGATTTTTTCTTAAATTTTGCTTATTATACCCTTCTGCCAAGATTTTTCTCAAAATTCCCTAACTATTGCCTTCATATTTGAGTTTAGTTAAAATTCCCTTACAATAGGCTTCAATCTAGATTTTTCTTCAATTTCCTTTACTATAGCCTTCACCCAAGAATCTTCTTCAAATTCCGTTACTATAGTCATATTTTATTTCAAATATCCTTACTATAGCTTTCACTTGTGAATTTTTGTAAAATTCCCTTACTAAAGCCTTCAACATTAAGTCTATAATTTTCTTCAAATTCCATTATTATAGCCTTCAGCCAATATTTCTTTTCAAATTCCATTACTATAGACTTCAGACATATTTTAAATCAAATTTCCTTACTAGAACTTTCCCTAATGACTTTCAGTATAGTTCGATTTCCATAGCCTTATGCATTGATTTTTCATCAAATTCACTTACTCCAGCCTTCATCTATGATTTTTTTTAAATTTTTATTACTATAGCTTCAGACATAATTTTCCTTAAAATTTCCTTACTATTGCTTTCTGCCATGATTTTTTGTAAACTTCCCTTAGTATAGCATTCAGCCATGATTTTTCTTAAATTTCGCTCACTATAGCTTTCAACCATGATTTTTCTTAAACTTTCCTAACTATAGCCTTCAGCTTTGATTTTTGTTAAAATATCCTTACTATAGGTTTCTGTCAAGAATTTTCTTAAATTTTTTTCTATAGCCTTCACCCAATTTTTTTCTTCAAATTCCTTTACTATAGCATATTTAATTCAAATATCCTTTACAATAGCTTTCACTTATGAATTTTAGTAAATTCCCTATCTAAATCCTTCAACAATGATTTTTAAAATATTTCCCTTACTATAGTCTTCAACCATGATTTTTTATTTTATTTCATTTACTATTGCATTTCAAAAAGATTTTTCTAAAAATTCCATTACTATTGATTTTCTGGCAAGAGTTTTCTTAAAATTCCCATACCATAGCCTTCAGCCGATAATTTTCTTCAAATTTTTAGTATAGTCTTCAGACATATTTTACTTCAAATTTCCTTACAAGAAGCCATCACATCGATTAATTTTAGTAAAGTTCCATTACTATTGCCTTCAGCCATGATTTTTCTTAAAATTCCCTAACTATTGCCTTTAGCTTTAATTTTAGTTAAAATTCCCTTACAATAATCTTCAGTCAAGAATTTTCCTCATATTCCCTTAGTATAGCCTTTACCCATGATTTTTCTTCAAATTCCCTTACTATAGTCTTTGGTCATATGTATTTTCAAATATCCTTACTATAGCTTTCACTTATGAATTTTTTTGTAAAATTTCTTTTCTAAAGCCTTCAACAATGATTTTTCAAAAATTTCCCTTACAATAACCTTCAACCAATAATTTTCTTATATTTAGTTTACTATAGCTTTTTACCAAAGATTTTTCTCAAAACTCCTTTACTATTTCTTTCTGCCAAGATATTTCTTAAAATTTCCTTACTATAGCCTTAAGCCAATAATTTTCAAAAATTCCTTAGTAAGTCTTTAGACATATTTTACTTCAAATTTCCTGACAACGGGCTTCACTGATGAATTTTAGTAAATTTCCATTATATTGCCTTCTACCATAATTTTTCATAAAATTTACTTACTATATCCTTCATCCATGATTTTTCTTATATTTCTCTTACTATAGCCTTCTCAGCCATGATTTTTCTTAAAATTCCCTTTACTACTGCCTTCAACCATGAATTTTTTTTTAAATTTATCTTACTATAGCCTTCTGTAAATATTTTTCTTATATTTACTTTACTATATCCATCATCCATGATTTTTTTTAAATTTCTCTTACTATAGCCTTCAGCCGTGATTTTTCTTAAAATTCTCTTACTATTGCCTTCAGCCATGATTTTTTAAATTTCTCTTACAGTTGCCTTCTGCAAAGATTTTTCTTATATTTCACTTTCAATAGCCTTCAGCCATGATTTTTTTAAAATTCCCTTACTATTGCCATCTGGTTATATATTTCTAAATATTTGCCTTATTATAATTTTAGTTTGGAATATTCTTTTAATTAATTTATTATAGCCTTCAGCCAATATTCTTTTTCTAATTCCATTACTATAGACTGCAGACATATTTTACTTAAAATTTACTTACAACAACTTTCACTAATAACTTTTAGTATAGTTCCATTTCTATAGCCTTATGCCATGATTTTTCATCAAATTCACTTACTATAGCCTTCATCCATGATTTTTTTTTAATTTATTTTACTTTAGCCTTCAGCCATAATTTTTCTTAAAATTTCCATAAAATAGTCTTCTGCCATGATTTTCTAAAATTTCCCTTGTACAGCTTTCTTCTGCCATGATTTTTTCTTAAATTTTGCTCACAATTGTTAAATTTTCTCACCATTTTTTTTTTAAAATTCCATAATTATTGCCTTCAGCTTTGATTTTAGTTAAAATTTCCCTACAAATAGGTTTCAATCAAGATTTTTCTTCAAATTCCTTTACTATAAGCCTTCACACAAGATTCTTCTTCAATTTCATTACTATAGTCTTCAGTCATATTTTACTTCAAATATCCTTACTATAGCTTTCACTTG
>CM034083.1:27082282-27207320 GCA_019845555.1 Aristolochia fimbriata | reverse complement strand
TTCCATACTATAACCTTAAACCATGATTTTATTTAAAATTCCCTTCCAATAGCCTTTAGTCGTTATTTTTCTTCAAATACACTTTCAATAGCCTTGTGCAAAGAATTTTTAAAATTCTCTTACTATAGCCTTCAATCATATTTTTCTCAAAATTTCTTTACTATAGCCTTCAACCAAGATTTGTCTTCAAATTCCTTAAAATAGTTTTGAACCACCATTTTCTTCAAATTTGTTGACCACAACTTTCAGCCGTGATTTTACTTCGAATTCCCTTACTATCGCCTTTAATAAAGATTTTTCATATTATTCGCTCTATAGCCTTCAACTCTGATTTTTTAAAAATTCTCTTACTACAACCTTCAGACATTATTTTCTTTAAAAATCCTTAACTATAGCCTTCAACTATGAGTTTTATTAAAATACGCTAGCCAATGTTTCTTTCAATTCCCTTACTATAACCTTAAACCATGATTATTCTTAAAATTCCCTTACTAAGGCCTTCAGGCAAGATTGTTTTTCAAATTCCCTAACTATAGCCTTGTGCCATGAATTTCTTCCAATTCTCTTACCATAGCCTTAAGTCAGATTTTTTGTGACAAGTCCCTTGCAGTAGCATTCAACCATTTTTTCCTTCGAATTCTCTTACTATAGCCATTTTCCAAGTTTTTCTTCAAGATTCCCATGCTTTAGCCTTCAACCATAGTTTTCTTAAAATTCAATTACTATAGCCTTCAACCATGATGTTTCCTCAAAATCCCTTATAGCCATCATTTTTTATTTTTATTAAAATTCCCTTACTATACCATTCATCTCTGATTTTTCCTTAAATACGCTTAGTAAAACCTTCAGGCAAAAAATCCCTTACAATAGCCATAAACCTTGGATTTTCTTAAAATTCCTTTACTATAGCTTTAAACCATGATTTTTTTTCATTCTCCTACTTATGCCTTCAGCCATTATTTTACTTCGGATCTCTTACTATAGCCTTCAATTATGATTTTTTTAAATTCCATTACTATAACCTTAAGCCATGATTTTTTTTTAAAATTCCCTTACTATAGAAATCAGCCTTGATTTTTCTTCAAATTCCCTTCCTATAGAGTTCAACCATGATTTTTCTTCAAATTCCCATACTATAGCCTTGTGGCACGAATTTAGTCAAATTATCTATATATATACTTTAGTCAAAATTTTGGTCAGAAATCCCTTACACTAGCCTTGAACCATTATATTTCTTCTATTTCATTTAATAAAGCCTTTTGAAAATTCCCTTAAGATAGCCTTCAACCATAGTTTTCTTCAAATTCTATTATTATAGCTAGCAGCAAAGATTTTTCTCAAAATCCCGTTACTATAGCATTCAGTTTTGATTTTTCTTAAAATTCCTTTACTGTTCCCGTCAACTCTGATTTTTCTTAAAATTCTCTTTCTACTAGCATCGGCCAAGTTTCTTAAAATCCCTTAGTATAGCCTTAAACCATGATTTTTATTAAAATTCCCTTGCAAGTGCCTTCAGTCATTATTTTTCTTCAAATACCCTCTCTTTAGTCTTGTGCACTTAATTTCTTCAAATTTTCTTACACTAGTTTGAATCATTTTTTTCTCAAAATTTCTTTACTATAGCCTTCAACCGTGATTTCTCTTCAAATTTCTCACTATATCCTTTAGCCCTAATTTTTTTAAAACTCCTTTACAAGAGTCTTGAACCTTCATTTTCTTGAAATTTGGCGACCTCAAATTTAAGACAATATTTTACTTCATATTCCCTTTTTGTAGCCGTTAATTAAAATTTTGCATGTTATTCTCTCTCTATAGCCTTCAACTCTGAATTTTTAAAAATTTTCTTACAACAATCTTCTGCCATTATTTTTTTTTTAAAATCCTTTACTATAGCCTTAAACAATGAGTTTTACTAAAATACCCTAGCCATTAATTTCTTTAAATTTTCTTACTATAACCTTAAACCATGATTTTTCCTTAAATTCCCTTATTAAGGGCTTCAACCATGATTTTTTTTCAAATTTCCTAACCATAGCCTTGTGCCTTGAATTTCTTCAAATTTTCTCACGATAGCCTTCATTCAGATTATTTGTAAGAAGTCCCTTACAATAGCCTTCAACAATTTTTTCCTTCAAAGTCTCTTACTAAAGCCTTTTTCCTCGTTTTTTTTTAAGATTCCCTTACTATAGCCTTCAACGATAGTTTTCTTAAAATTTATTACTAAGGTCTTCAGCCATGATTTTTCCTCAAAATCCCTTATGGCCTTCGGTTTTGATTTTTATTAAAATTCCCTAATTATACCATTCAGCTCTGATTTTTTCCCCCAAATAAACTTACTAAAACCTTCAAAACAAGTTTTTCTTTAAAATCCCTTACTATAGCCTTAAACCATGATTTTTCTTAAAATCCCTTACAATCTCTTTCAACCATGAGTTTATTCAATTCCCTTCCTATAGCCTTGCGGCAAAAATGAACACTGATTTTTTCTTAAAATTCTCTTTCTACAAAAGCGTTGGCCAAGTTTTTTTTATTCAAAATCTCTTTAGCCTTCATCCAAGATTTTTCTTAAAATTTCCTTCCAATAGCCTTCTGTCATTATTTTTCTTCAAATACCCTTCCTATTGCCTTGTGCAACGAATTTCTTCAAATTCCCTTACTATAGGCTTCAAATCATTTTTTTCTCAAATTTTCTTTACTATAGCCTTCAACCATGATTTCTATTCAAATTCCCTACTAGATCCTTTAGCCATGATTTTTTTCAAATTACTATACAAGAGTCTTGAACCACCATTTTCTTCAAATTTGGCAGCTACAGCTTTCTGCCATGATTTTACTTCAAATTCCCTTACTGTCGCTCTCTATAGCCTTCAACTCTGATTTTTTAAAAATTCTCTCACTACAACCTTCAGCCATTATTTTCTTTAAAAATCCATTACTATAGCCTTAAACAATAAATTTTACTTAGATTCCCTATCCATTATTTTCTTTAAATTCCCTTACTATAACCTTAAACAATGATTCTTCCTAAAATTCTCTTACAAAGGCCTTCAACCATGATTTTTTTTCAAATTCCCTAACTATAGCCTTGTTCCATGAATTTCTTCCAATTAAACTCACAATAGCCTCTAGTCAGATTTTTTTTTGAGAAGTCCCTTACTGTAGCCTTCAACCATTTTTTTTAGTTCAAATTCTCTTACTAAAAAGCCTTTACGATTCCCATACTACAACTTTCAACCATAGTTTTCTTAAAATTCAATTACTAGAGCCTCCGACCATGATTTTTCCTCAAAATCCCTTTTTGCCTTCTGTTTTGATTTTTCTTAAAATTACCTGACTATACCATTCTGCTATAATTTTTCCGTAAATACGCTTACTAAAACCTTCAGGCATATTTTTTTCTTTAAAATCCCTCACTGTAGCCTTAAACCATGTTTTTTCTTAAAATTTCCTTACAATATCTTTCAATCATGAGTTTTCTTCGAATTTCTTTCCTATAGCCTTGTGCCAAAAATTTCTTCAAATTCTCTTACCATAGGAATTTGTGGTAAATTTTGTCAAAATTCCTTTACTATAGCCTTCGACCGTGATTTCCCTACAAATTCCATTTAATAGCCTTTGGCAATGATTTTCTTTAAAACTCCCTTGCTTATTAGCTTATGAACCACAATCTTTCTTTACATTCCCTTAATATAGCCTTCAACTATTATTTTATTTCAAATCTCTTACTATAGCCTTCAATTATGATTTTTCTTTAAATTCCATTACTATAGACTTAAACCATAATTTTTCTTAAAATTCCCTTACTATTCATCCATGATTTTTCTTCAAATTCCCTTACTATAGAGTTCAGCCATGATTTTTCTTAAAATTCTTATACTATAGGCTTGTGCCACAAATTTCTTCAAATTATCTTAATATATCCTTCTATCAAAATTTTGGCCGAAAGTCCCTTACTATAGCCTTCAACCATTATTTTTCTTCAAATTCATTTACTATAGCCTTTTTTCATATTTTTGAAAATATTCCCTTAAGATAGCCTATAACCATAGTTTTCTTCACATTCTATTATTATAGCCTGCAGCAATGATTTTTCTTAACATTCCTTACTTTAGCATTCAGTTTTCATTTTTCTTAAATTTCTTTTTACTGTTCAAGTCAACTCTGACTTTTCTTAAAATTCTCTTTCTACAAGCATCGACAAGTTTTTTATTCAAAATCCATTACTAAAGCCTTAAACCAAGTTTTTTTTTTTTTAAAATTCCTTCCAATAGCCTTCAGTCATTATTTTTCTACAAATACCCTTTCTATAGCCTTGTGCAAAAGAATTTCTTCAAATTCTCTTACTACAGCCTTCAATCATTTTTTTCTCAAAATTTGATTACTATTGTCTTTAAGCATGATTTTCCTTCAAAGTCTTTACTATATCCTTTAGCCATGATTTTTTTTAAAAATCCCATAAAATAGTCTAGATCCACCATTTTCTTAAAATTTGTCGACCACAGCGTTCAGTCAAGATTTTACTTCAAATTCCCTTTCGATAGCCTTTAATTAAGATTTTTCATATTATTCGCTCTCTATAGCGTTCAACTCTGATTTTTTAAAAATTCTATTACTACGACCTTCTGCCATTATTTTCTTTAAAAATCCATTATTATAGCCTTAAACAATGAATTTTACTTAGATTCCCTAGCCATTATTTTCTTTAAAAATCCATTACTGTAGCCTTAAACAATGAGTTTTACTTAGATTCCCTAGCCATTATTTTCTTTAAATTCCCTCACTATAACCTTAAACCATGATTATTCCGAAGTCTCTCTTACTAAAGCCTTCATCCATGTTTTTTTTTCAAATTCCATAACTATAGCCTTGTGCCATGAATTTCTTCCATTTCTCTCATAATAGCCTTTAGTCAGATATTTTGTGAGAAGTCCCTTACTGTATCCTTCAACCATTTTTTCGTTCAAATTCTCTTACTAAAGCCTTTTTCCTAGTTTTCCTTTATGATTCCCATACTACAGCCTTCAACCATAGTTTTCTTCGAATTTCCTTACTATAGAATTCTGCCATGATTTTTCTTCAAATTCCCTTACTTGTGCCACAAATTTCTTCAATTTATCTTAATATATCCTTCAGTCAAAATTTTGGTCAAAAGTCCCTTACTATAGCCTTCGACCAGTATTTTGGTTCAAATTCATTTACTATAGTCATTTTTCATATTTAAGAAAATATTTCCTTTAGATAGACTTGAACCATTGCTTTCATCAAATTCTATTATTATAGCCTGTAACAATGATTTTTCTTAAAATTCCCTTACTCTAGCATTCAGTTTTCATTTTTCTTAAATTTTTGTTATTGTTCCCATCATCTCTAATTTTTCTTAAAATTCTCTTTCTACAAGTGTTGGCCAACTTTTTTTTTTTTAAATCCCATACTATAGTCTTAAACCATGTTTTTTTATATGATTCCCTTCCAATAGCTTCAGTCATTATTTTTATTCAAATACCCTTTCTAAACCCTTGTGCAAAGAATTTCTTCAAATTCTCTTACTACAGCCTTCAATCATTTTTTTCTCCAAATTCCTTTACTATAGCCTTCAACCATGATTTCTTTTCAAATTCCTTACTATATCCTTTAGCCATGATTTTACTTCAAATTCCCTTACTATAGCCTTTAATTAATATTTTTCATATTATTCACTCTATATAGCCTTCAACTCTGATTTTTTAAAAGTTCTCTTACAACAACCTTCTGCCATTATTTTCTTTAAAAATCCTCTACTATAGCCTTAAACTATGAGTTTTACTCAAATAACCTAGCCATTATTTTCTTTCAATTCTCTTACTATAACCTTAAACCAAGATTATTCCAAAAATTCCCTTACTAAGGCCTTCAGGCATGATTTTTTTTGCAAATTGCCTAACTATACCATTGTGCCATGAATTTTTTCCAATTCTCTTACCATAGCCTTTAGTCAGATGTTTTGTGAGAAGTCCCTTACTGTAGCCTTCAACCATTTTTCCTTCAAATTCTCTTACTATAGCTGTTTTCCTAGTTTTTCTATAAGATTCCCATACTATAGCCTTCAACCATAGTTTTCTTAAAATTCAATTACTATAGCCTTCAGCCATGATATTTCCTCAAAATCCCTTCTAGCCCTCAGTTTTGATTTTTATTAAAATTCCATTACTAAACCATTCAGCACAGATTTTTCCTTAAATACGTTTACTAAAACCTTTAGGCAAGTTTTTTTTTTTTAAAATCCCCTACTATAGCCTCAAAACATGTATTTTAAATTTCCTTATAATATCTTTCAACCATGAGTTTTCTCCAAACTCTCTTTCTATTGCCTTGTACCAAAAATTTCTTCAAATTCTCTTACGGTAACAATTAGTCATAATTTTTTTTCAAAAATCCCTTACCATAGCCCTTGACCATGATTTCTCTTCAAATTCCATTCTATAGCCTTTGGCAATGATTTTCGTTAAAACTCCATTACTAATAGCTTATGAACCACATTTTTTTTCACATTTTCTTACATTAGACTTCAGTCATAACTATACCTCAAATCTCTTACTATAGCCTTCAATATGTTTTTTCTTTAAACTTCATTACTATAGCCTTAAACCATTATTTTTCTAAAAATTCCCTTACTATAGCCTTCAGCCATGATTTTCTTTCAAATTCCGTTACAATAGAGTTCAGCCATGATTTTCTTTCAAATTCCGTTACAATAGAGTTCAGCCATGATTTTTTTTCAAATTCCCATACTATAGCATAGTGCCACGGTTAATAGTCCCTTACTATTATTTTCAACGATTATTTTTCTTCAAATTCATTTACTATAGCCTTTTTTCATGATTTTTGAAAATATTCCTTTAAGATAGCCTTGAACCATAGTTTTCTTCACATTATATAACATTCCTTACTATAGCATTCGGTTTTCATCTTTCTTAAATTTCCTTTTCTCTTCAAGTCAACTCTAACTTTTCTTAAAATTCTCTTTCTACAAGCATCGACCAAGTTTCTTTATTCAAAATCCCTTACTATAGGCATAAACCAAGATTTTTCTTAAATTTCCCTTCCAATAGCCTTCAGTCATTATTTTTCTTCAAATACCCTTTCTATAGCCTTGTGCAAAGAATTTCTTCAAATTCTCTTACTATAGCCTTCAATCATTTTTTTCTCCAAATTTCTTTACTATAGCCTTCAACCATGATTTCCCTTCAAATTCCTTCCTATATCCTTTAGCTTTGATTTTTTTTCAAATTCCTTTACAATGGTCTTGAACCACCATTTTCCTCAAATTTGGCGACCACGGCTTTCGGCCATTATTTTACTTTAAATTCACTTATGTAGCCTTTAATTAAGATTTTTCATATTATTCGCTCTACATAGCCTTCAACTCTTATTTTTTTTAAAATTCTCTTACTACAACCTTCAGCCATTATTTTCTTTAAAAATCCATTACCATAGCCTGAAACTATGAGTTTAACTAAAATTCCCAAGCCATTATTTTCTTTAAATTCCCTTAATATAACCCTAAACCATGATTCTTTCTAAAATTCCCTTACTAAGACTTTTAGCCAATTTTTTTTCTAATTCCCTAACTATTGCCTTGTGCTATGAATTTTTTCCAATTCTCTTACCACAGCCTTTAGTCAGATTTTTTGTGAGAAGTCCCTTACTGTAGCCTTCAACCATTTTTTAGCTTCAAATTCTCTTACTATAGCCTTTTTCCTAGTTTTTTTAAGATTCCCATACTATATCCTTCTTCCATAGTTTTCTTAAAATTCAATTACTATAACATTCAGCCATGATTTTTCCTCAAAATCCCTTTTATCTTTCAATTTTGATTTATATTAAAATTCCCTTACGATACCATTCAGCTCGGATTTTTCCTTAAATACGCTTATTAATACCTAAACGCAAGTTTTTTTCTTTAAAATCCCTTACTATAACCTAAAACCATGATTTTTCATAAAATTCCCTTACCATATCTTTCAGCCATGAGTTTTCTTCAAATTCCGTTCCTATAGCCTTGTGCCAACAATTTTATCAAAATTTCTTACCATAGCAATTAGTCATAAATTTTGTCAACATTCCTTTACTATAACCTTCGACCATGATTTCTCTTCAAATTTCATTCTATAGCCTTTGGCCATGATTTTTGTTAAAACTTTGATACTTATAGCTTATGAACCACAATTTTTTTTTTTTTTTCAGTCTCTTTTTCAGTAGCCTTCAGCCATAATTTAACTGCAAATCTCTTACTATTGCTTTAAATTATGATTTTTATTTAAATTACATTAATATAGCCTTAAACCATAATTTTTCTTAAAACGTCCTTGCAATAGCCTCCAACCATGATTTTTTGTCAAATTCCCTTACTATAGAGTTCAACCATGATTTTTCTTCAAATTCCCAAACTATTGCCTTGTGCCACGAATTTCTTCAAATTATCTTAATATATCCTTCAGACAAAATTTTGGTCAAAAGTACCTTACTATTACCTTCAACTTTTATTTTTCTTTAAATTCATTTATTATAACCTTTTTACATCATTTTTGAAGATATTCCCATAAGATAGCCTTGTTTCTTCAAATTCTATTATTGTAGCCTGCAACAGTGATTTTTCTTAAAATTCCATTACTATAGCAATTAGTTTTCATTTTTCTTAAATTTTGTTTACTGTTTCAGTCAACTCTGATTTTTCTAAAAATTCTCTTTCAACAAGCATCGACCAATTTTTTTTATTTAAAATCCCTTACTATCGCCTTAAACCATGATTTTTCTTAAAATTCCCTTTAAATAGCCTTCAATCATTTTTTTTTTCAAATACCATTTCTATAGTCATGTGAAAAGATTTTTTTCAAATTCTCTTACTATAGCCTTCAATTATTTTTTTTTCTCTGGATTTCTTTACTATAACCTTCAACCATGATTCGTTCTCAAAATCCTTACTATATCCTTTTTTAGCCTAGATTTTTTTTTAAAATCCTTTACAATAGTCTTGAACCACCATTTTCTTCAAATTTGGCGACCTCATCTTTCACCTGTTAGTTTACTTCAAATTCCCTTATTGTAACCTTTAATAAAGACTTTTCATATTATTCGCTCTCCATAGCCTTCAACTCTGATTTTTTAAAAATCTCTTACTACAACGTTCAGCCATTATTTTCGTTAAACATCCATTATTATAGCCTGAAACTATGAGTTTTACCAAAATTCCATAGCCATTATTTTCTTTAAATTCCCTGACTATAAAATTTAACCATGATTATTCCTAAAATTCGCATACTAAGGCCTTCAGCCAATTGTTTTTCAAATTCCCTAACTATAACCTTGTGCAATGAATTTTTTCCAATTCTGCCTTTAGTCATATTTTTTGTGAGAAGTCCCTTACTGTTGCCTTCAACCATTTTTTTGCTTCAAATTCTCTTACTATAGCCTTTTTCCTAGTTTTTTTGTAAGATTCCCATACTATAGCCTTCAAGCATAGTTTTCCTAAAATTCAATTCCTATAGTATTCAGCCATGATTTTTCTTCAAAATCCCTGTTACCCTTCAATTTTGATTTATATTAAAATTCCCTTACGATACCATTCAGCTCTGATTTTTCCTTAAATACGCTTATTAAAACCAACAGGGAAGTTTTTTTCTTTAAAACCCCTTACTATAGCCTCAAATCATGATTTTTCTTAAAATTCCCTTACCATATCTTTCAACCATGAGTTTTCTTCCAATTCCTTTCCTATAGCCTTCTGCCAAAAATTCTTCAATTTTCTTACCATAGCAATTAGTCATAAATTTTGTCAATATTCCTTTACTAAAGCCTTCGACCTTGATTTCTCTTCAAATTCCATTCTATAGCCTTTGGTCATGATTTTCGTTAAATCTCCGATACTTATAGCTTATGAACCACAATTTTTTTATAGTCTCTTACTAAAGCCTTCGGTCATAATTTTACTGCAAATCTCTTACTATTGCTTTCAATTATAATTTTTGTTTAAATTCCATTATTATAGCCTTAAACCATGATTTTTCTTCAAATTTCCTTACAATAGCCGTCATGCATGATTTTTCTTCAAATTCCCTTACTATAGAGTTCAGCCATGATTTTTCTTCAAATTGCCAAACTATTACCTTGTGCCACAAAATTTTTTGAAATTATCTTAACATATCATTCAGACAAAATTTTGGTCAAAAGTACCTTACTATTGCCTTCAACCATTATTTTTCTTCAAATTCATTTACTATAGCCTTTTTTCATGATTTTTGAAAATATTCCCTTAAGATAGCCTTGTTTCTTCAAATTCTATTATAGTAGCCTGCAACAATGATTTTTCTTAAAATTCCCTTACTATAGCAATCAATTTTTATTTTTCTTAAATTTCCTTTACTGTTCCAGTCAACTCTAAATTTTTCTAACAATTCCCTTTGTACAAGCATCGACCAAGTTTTTTTATTTAAAATTCCTTACTATAGCCTTATTCCATGATTTTTCTTAAAATTCCCTTTGAATAGCCTTTAGTCATTATTTTCTTTTCAAATACCCTTTCTATAGCCTTGTGCAAAGAATTTCTTCGAATTCTCTTACTATAGCATTCAATCATTTTTTTCTCATAATTTCTTTACTATTACCTTCAACCATGATTTCTCCTCAAATTCCTTACTATATCCGTTTGCCTTGATTTTTTTTTTATTTCCTTTACAATAGTCTTGAACCACCACTTTCTTCAAATTTGGTGACCACAACTTTCAGCTGTTATTTTACTTCAAATTCCCTTACTGTAACCTTTAATTATGACTTTTTATATTATTCGCTCTCCATAGCCTTCAACTCTGATTTTTAAAAAATTCTTTTACTACAACCTTCAGCCATATTTTTGGTAAACATCCATTCCTATAGCCTGAAACTATGAGTTTTACCAAAATTCCCTAGCCATTATTTTCTTTAAATTCCCTTACTATAAACTTAAACCATGACTATTCGTAAAATTCGCTTACTAAGGCCTTCTGCCAATTTTTTTCAAATTCCCTAACTATAGCCTTGTGCCATGAATTTTTTCTAATTTTCTTACTATCGCCTTTAGTCATATTTTTTGTGAGAAGTACCTTACTGTAGCCTTCAACCATTTTTTTGCTTCAAATTCTCTTATTATAGCCTTTTTCCAATTTTTTTTTTAAATTCCCACACTATAGCCTTCAACCATATTTTTCTTAAAATTCAATTACTATTGCCTTCAGCCATTATTTTTCCTCAAAATCCCTTTTAGCCTTCAGTTTTGATTTTTATTAAAATTCCCTAACTATACCACTCAGCTCTGATTTTTCCTTACATACAGTTAATAAAACCTTCAGGCAAATTTTTTCTTCAAAATCCCTTACTATAATAGCCTTTCACCATTATTTTTTGTTAAATTCCCATAAAATATCTTTCAACCATGAGTTTTCTTCAAATTCCCTTCCTACAGCCTTGTGCAAAAAATTTCTTCGAATTTCTTGCCATAGAATTTAGTTGTAAATTTTGTCAAAATTCCCTAACTACACCCCTCAACCATGATTTCTCTTCAAATTCCGTTCTATAGCCTTTGGCCATGATTTTTGTTAAAACTCCTTTACTTAAAGCTTATGAACCATAATTTTTTTTTACTTTCCGTTACTTCAGCCATAATTTTACTTCAAATTTCTTACTATAGCCATCAATTATGATTTTTCTTTAAATTCCATTTCTATTGCCTTAAACCATGATTTTTCTAAAAATTCCTTTTCTATAGCCATCAGCTATGATTTCTCCTCAATTGTAAGAGAATCATTTTTTTGTCCAAATTTCTTTACTATAACCTTTGACCATGATTTCTCCTCAAATTCCTTACTATATCCTTGGGCCTTGATTTTTTTTAATTACTTTACAACAGTCTTGAACCACCATTTTCTTCAAATTTGGCAAACAGTTATTTTACTTCAAATTCCCTTACTGTAAACTTTAATTAAGACTTTTCATATTATTCACTCTCCATAGCCTTCAACTCTGGTTTTTTAAAAATCCTCTTACTACAACCTTCAGCCATTATTTTTGTTAAACATCCTTTACTATAGCCTGAAACTCTCAGTTTTACCAAAATTCTCTTGCTATTATTTTCTTTAAATTCCCTTATTGCAAACTTAAACCATGATTATTCCTAAAATTCGTTTACTAAAGCCTTCAGCCAATTTTTTTTCAAATTCCCTAACTATAGCCTTGTGCCATGAATTTTTTCCAATTCTCTTACAATTGCCTTCAGTCATATTTTTTGAGAGAAGTCCCTTACTGCCTTCAACACTTTTTTTGCTTCAAATTCTCTTACTATAGCCTTTTTCATAGTTTTTTTAAAAAAAATTCCCATACTATAGCCTTCAACCATATTTTTCTTAAAATTCAATTACTATTGCCTTCAGCCATGATTTTTCCTCAAAATCCCTTTTAGCTTTCAGTTTTAATTTTTATTAAAATTCCCTTACTATACCACTCAGCTATGATTTTTCCTTACATACAATTAATAAAACCTTCAGGCAAGTTTTTTCTTTAAAATCCCTTACTATAGCCTTTAACCATGATTTTTCGTAAAATTCCCTTACTATATCTTTCAACCATGAGTTTTCTTCAAATTCCCTTCCTATAGCCTTGTGCAAAAAATTTCTTCAAATTGTCTTACCATAGCAAATAGTCATAAAGTTTGTTCAAATTCCCTAACTATACCCTTCAACCATGATTTCTCTTCAAATTTCATTCTATAGCCTTTGGCCATGATTTTTGTTAAAAGTCCCTTACTTATAGCTTATGAACCACAATTTTTTTTACCTTCCGATACTTCAGCCACAATTTTACTTCAAATCTCTTACTATAGCCATCAATTATGATT
Source organism: Aristolochia fimbriata (assembly GCA_019845555.1). Lineage (NCBI taxonomy): Eukaryota > Viridiplantae > Streptophyta > Magnoliopsida > Piperales > Aristolochiaceae > Aristolochia > Aristolochia fimbriata. Next base: position 27,194,419 of record CM034083.1, on the reverse strand, counting down.
TTTCTTTAAATTCCATTACTATAAACTTAAACCATGATTTTTTTAAAAATTCCCTGACTATTGCCATCAACTATGATTTTTCTTCTAATTCCCTTACTGTAGAGTTCAGCTATAATTTTTCTTCAAATTATCTTAATATATCCTCTAGTCAAAATTTTGATCAAAAGTCCCTTACTATTGCCTTCAACCATTATTTTTCTTCAAATTCATTTACTATAGCCTTTTTTCATGATTTTCAAAAATATTCCCTTAAGATAGCCTTGTTTTTTGAAATTCTATTATTGTAGCCTGTAACAATGAATTTTCTTAAAATTCCCTTACTAGAGCAATCAGTTTTCATTTTCCTTAAATTTCCTTTTCTGTTCCAGTCAACTCTAATATTTTCTAAAAATTCTCTATGTACAAGCATCAGCCAAGTTTTTTTATTTAAAATCCGTTACTATAGCCTTAAACCATGATTTTTCTTAAAATTTCCTTTGAATAGCCTTCAGTCCTTATTTTGCTTCAAATACCCTTTGTGCGACTAATTTCTTCAAATTCTCTTATTATAGCCTTAGACCATTATTTTTCTTAAAATTCCCTTTGAATAGCCTTCAGCCCTTATTTTTCTTCAAATAGCCTTTGTGCATCTAATTTCTTCAAATTCTATTACTATAGCCTTCAATCATTTTTTTGTCAGAATCTCTTTTACTATAACCTTCAACCATGATTTCTCCTCAAATTCCTTACTATATCCTTTAGCCTTGATTTTCTTTTTAATTCCTTTACAATAGTATTGAACCACCATTTTCTTCAAATTTGGCGACCACAGCTTTCATCTCTTATTTTACTTCAAATTCTCTTACTGTAACCTTTAATTAAGACTTTTCATATTATTCAATCTCCATAACCTTCAACTCTGATTTTTAAAAAATTCTCTTACTACAACCTTAAGCCATTATTTTCATAAAACATCCATTACTATAGCCTAAAACTATGACATTTACCAAAATTCTGTGGCCATTATTTTTTTTAAATTCCCTTACTATAAACTTAAACCATGATTATTCCTAAAATTCGCTTACTACTGCCTTCAACCATTTTTTTTTCAAATTCCCTAACTATAGCCTTATGCCATGAATTTTTTCCAATTCTCTTACAATCGCCTTTAGTCATATTTTATGTGAGAAGTCTCTTATTGTAGCCTTCAGCCATTTGTTTGCTTCAAATTTCCTATAGCCTTCAACCATATTTTCCTTAAAATTCCTTCAGCCATGATTTTTCCTCAAAATCCCCTTTAGCCTTCAGTATTGATTTTTAATAAAATTCCCTGACTATACCATTGAGCTCTGACTTTTCCTTAAATACGCTTATTAAATCCTTCAGGCATGTTTTTTTCTTTAAAATCACTTACACTACCTTAAAGCATGATTTTTCTTAAAACTCCTTTACCATATCTTTCAACCATGAGTTTTCTTCAAATTCCCTTCCTATAGACTTGTGCCAAAAATTTCTTCAAATTTCTTATCATAGCAATTAGTCATAAATTTGTCAAAATTCCCTAACTATAGCCTTCGACCACGATTTCTCTTCAGATTTCATTTCTATGGCCTTTAGCCATGATTTTTGTTAAAACTCCGATACTAATAGCTTATGAACCACAATTTTTTTTTACTGTCTCTTACTATAGCCTTGAGCCATAATTTTACTGTAAATCTCTTACTATTGCTTTCAATTATGATTTTTGTTTAAATTCCATTATTATAGCCTTGAACCATGATTTTTCTTAAAATTTTCATAGAATAGCCTTCAGCCATGATTTTTCTTCAAATTCCCAAACTATTGCCTTGTTCCACAAATTTCTTCAAATTATCTTAATATTTCCTTCAAAAAATATTTGGTCAAAAGTCCCTTTCTATTGTCTTCTACCATTATTTTTCTTCAAATTAATTTAGTATAGACTTTTTTCATGATTTTTATGTCTTTTTTCATGATTTTTCAAAATATTCCCTTAAGATAGCCTTGAACCATAGTTTTCTTCAAATTCTATTATTATAGCCTACAACAATGATTTTTGCTAAAATTCCCTTACTATAGCATTCAGTTTTTATTTTTCTTAAATCTCCTTTATTATTCCCGTCAACTCTAATTTTTCTTTAAATTATATTTTTACAAGCATCACACAAGTTTTTTCATTTAAAATCCCTCACTATTGCTTTAAACCATGATTTGTCTTAAAATTCCCTTCCAATAGCCATCAATCATTATTTTTCTTCAATTACCCTTTTATAGCCTTGTGCAATGAATTTTGTCAAATTCTCTTACAATAGCCTTCCATCATTTTTTTGTCAAAATTTCTTTACTATAGGCTTCAACAATAATTTCTCAACAAATTGCTTACAATATCCTTTAGAAACATTTTTTTTTTAAATTCCTTTAAAATATTCTTGAACCACCATTTGCTTCAAATTTGGTGACCACACCTTTGAGCCATGATATTACTTCAAATTTCCTTACAATAGCTTTCAATTAAGATTATTCATATTATTCGCTCTAGCCTTCTACTTTGATTTTTTAAAGATTCTCTTACTACAACCTTCAACTTTGACTTTTTAAAAAATCTATTACTACAACCTTCAGCCATTATTTTCTTTAAAAATCCATCACTATAGCCTTAAACTATGAGATTTTCAAAAATTCCCTGGCCTTTATTTTCTTTATATTCTCTTACTACAACCTTAAACCATGATTATTCGTAAAAATCCCTTACAATGGCCTTCAGCCATCAACTTTTTTCGAATTCCCTAACTATAGCCTTGTGCCATCAATTTCTTCCAATTCTGTTACAATAGCCTTTAGTCAGATTTGTTTGTGAGGAGTCCCTTACTGTAGCCTCAACCATTTTTTCCTTCAAATTCTCTAACTATAGCCTTTTTCCTAGTTTTTCTTTAAGATTCCCATACTATGGCTTTCAACCATAGTTTTCTAAAAATTCAATTAATATAGCCTTCAGCAATGATATTTCCTCAAAATCCCTTAAAGCCCATAGTTTTGATTTTTTTTAAAATTTCCTTACTACACCTTTCAGCTCTAATTTATCCTCAAATACGCTTACTAAAACTTTTAGGGAAGTTTTTTTATTTTAAAATCCCTTACTACAGCCCTAAACCATGATTTTTCTTTGAATTCCTTTACAATATCTTTCAACCATGTGTTTTCTTCAAATTCCCTTCCTATATCCATGTGCCAAAAATTTCTTCAAATTCTCTTACCATAGCAATTAGTCATAAATTTTGTCAAAATTCCCTTACAAAAGCCTTCGACCATGATTTTTCGTCAAATTCTATTCTATAGCCTTTGGCCACGATTTTTGTTAAAACTCCCTAACTTGTAGCTTATGAACCACAATTTTTTTTACATTCTTTTACTATAGCCTTCAGCCATAATTTTATTTAAAATCTCTTATTATAGCCATCAATTATGATTTTTCTTTTAACTCCATTACTATAGAATTAAACCATGATTTTTCTTAAAATTCCCTTACTATAGCCTTTAGCCACGATTTTTCTTCAAATTCTATTACTAGAGCGTTCAGCCATGATTTTTCTTCAAATTCCCATACTATAACCTTGTGCCACGAATTTCTTCAAATTATCTTAATATATCATTCAGTCAAAATTTTGGTCAAGAGTCCCTTACTATAGCCTTCAACCATTAACTTTCTTCAAATTCACTTACTATAGCTTTTTTTCATGATTTTAGAAAATATTCCCTGAAGATAGCCTTGAACCATAGTTTTCTTCAAATTCAATTATTATTGTCTGCAGCATTGATTTTTCTAAAAGCTCCCTTACTTAAACATTCAGTTTTCATTTTTCTTAAATTTCCTTTACAGTTCCCGTCAATTCTGATTTTTCTTAAAATTCTCTTTCTACAAGCATCAACCATGTTTTTTTATTTAAATTCCCTTACTATAGCCTTAAACCGTGATTTTTCTTAAATTTCCCTTCCAATAGCCTTCAGACCTTATTTTTCTTCAAATACCCTTTCTATAGCCTTGTGCAACGAATTTCTTCAAATTATCTTACTATAGCCTTCACTCATTTTTTTTTCAAAATTTTTTTTGCTTTGAACCATGATTTCTCGTCAAATTCCTTCCTATATTCTTTAGCCAAGATTTTTTTTTAAAATTCCTTTACAATAGACTTGTACCACCATTTTCTTGAAATTTGGCGACCACAGCTTTAAGCCATGATTTTACCTCAAATTACCTTACTGTAGCGTTCAATTAAGATTTTTCATATTATTCACTCTCAATAGCCTTCCACTCTGACTGTTTAAAAATTCTCTTACTACAACCTTCTGCCACTATTTTCTTTAAAAATACATTACTATAGCCTTGAACTATGAGTTTTACTAAAATTCCCTAGCCATTATTTTCTTTTAATTCTCTTACTATTACCTTAAACCATGATTATTCCTAAAATTCCCTTACTAAGGCCTTCAGCCATGATTTTTATCCAAATTCCCTTACTATTGCCTTCTGCCATGAATTTCTTCCAATTCTCTCACAATGGCTTTTAGTCAAATTTTTTGAGAGAAGTCCCTTACTTTTGCCTTCAACCATTTTTTCCTTTAAATTCCCTTACTATAGCCTTTTTCCCAGTTTTTATTTAAAATTCCCATACTATAGCCTTCAGCCATAGTTTCTTAAAATTCAATTACTAATGCCTTCAGCCATGATTTTTCTTCAAAATCCATTATAGCCTTCGTTTTGATTTTTATGAAAATACCCTTACTATACCATTCAGCTGAGTTTTTTTGTAAATACGATTACTAAAACGTTCCAGTAAGTTTTTTTCTTTAAAATCCCATACTATATCTGTAAAACCTTTATTTTTCCTAAAATTCTCTTAAAATATCTTTCAACCGTGAGTTTTCTTCAAATTTCCTTCCTATAGCCATGTGCAAAAAGTTTCTTCAAATTCTCTTACCATAGCAATTACTCATAAATGTTTTTTCAAAATTCCATTTTTATAGCCTTCGACCAAGATTTCTCTTCAAATTTCAATCTATAGCGTTTGGCATGATTTTCGTTAAAACTATGTTACCTATAGCTTATGAACCACAATTTTTTTCACATTCTCTTACAATGGACTTCAGCCATAATTTTACTTCAAATCTCTTACTATAGCTTTCAATTATGATTTTTTTTTAAATTCCATTACAATAGCCTTTAACCATGATTTTTATTAAAATTCATTTACTATAACCTTCAGCCATGATTTTTCTTCAAATTCCCTAACTATAGAGTTCAACCATGATTTTTCTTCAAATTCCTATACTATAGCCTTGTGCCATGAATTTCTTCAAATTATCTTAATTATCCTTCAGTCAAAATTTTGGTTAAAATTCCCTTACTATATCCTTCAACCATTTCTTCGTTCAAATTCATTTACTATCGCCTTTTTTTATGATTTTTAAAAATATTCCTTTAAGATAGCATTGAACCAAAGTTTTCATCAAATTTTATTATTATAGCCTGCAGCAAAGATTTTTCTCAAAATTCCCTTACTTTTGCATTTAGGTTTCATTTTTCTTACATTTCCTTTATTGTTCCCATCAACTCTGATTTTTCTTAAAATTCTTCTTTCTACAAGCATCAACAATGTTTGTTTATTTAAAATCCCTTACTATAGCCTTAAACCATGATTTTTCTTAAAATTACCTTCCAAAAGCCTTCAGTCATTATTTTTCTTCAAGTACGCTTCTGATAGCCTTCAACAACGAATTTCTTCAAATTCTCTTACTATAGCCTTCGCTCATTTTTTTCTCAAAATTTCTTTACTATAGCCTTCTACCATGATTTTTGTTCAAATTCCTTGCTATATCCTTTAGCCATGATGTTTTTAAAAATTCCTTTAAAATAGTCTTGAACCACCATTTTCTTCAAATTTGGCGACCACAGCTATAAACCATGATTTTGCATCAAATTACCATACTATAGCCTTCAATTAAGATATTTCAAATTATTCACTCTCAATAGCCTTCCCCTCTTATTTTTTAAAAATTATCTTACTACAACCTTCAACCGTTATTTTCATTAAAAATCCATTACTATCGCCTTAAACAATGACTTTTACTAAACTTCCCTAGCCATTATTTTCTTTAAATTCCCTTACTATAACCTTAAACCATGATTATTGCTAAAAATACCTTACTAAAGCCTTCAACGATGAACTTTTTTCGAATTCCCTAACTATAGCCTTGCGCCATCAATTTCTTCGAATTCTCTTACAATAGCCTTTAGTCAGATTTGTTTGTGAGGAGTCCCTTACTGTAGCCTCAACCATTTTTTCCTTCAAATTCTCTAACTATAGCCTTTTTACTAGTTTTTCTTTAAGATACCCATCCTATAGCCTTCAACCATAGTTTTCTAAATATTCAATTACTATAGCCTTCAGCCATGATATTTCCTCAAAATCCCTTATAGCCTTCAGTTTTGATTTTTTAAAATTTCCTTACTATACCTTTCAGTTCTGATTTATCCTTAAATTCGCTTACTAAAACATTCAGGCAAGTTTTTTATTTTAAAATCCATTACTATAGCCTTAAACCATGATTTTTCTTTAAATTCCCTTACAATATCTTTCAACCATGAGTTTTCTTCAAATTCCCTTCCTATATCCATGTGCCAAAAATTTCTTCAAATTCTCTTACCATAGCAATTAGTCATAAATTTTGTCAAAATTCCCTTACAAAAGCCTTCAACCATGATTTTTTGTCAAATTCTATTATATAGCCTTTGGCCACGATTTTCGTTAAAACTCCCTAACTTATAGCTTATGAACCACGATTTTTTTTACATTCTTTTACTATAGGCTTCAGCCATAATTTTATTTGAAATCTCAAATTATAGCCATCAATTATGATTTTTCTTTTAACTCCATTACTATAGAATTAAACCATGATTTTTTTTAAAATTCCCTTACTATAGCCTTTAGCCACGATTTTTCTTCAAATTCCATTACTAGAGCGTTCATCTATGATTTTTCTTCAAATTCCCATACTATAACCTTGTGGCAAGAATTTCTTCAAATTATCTTAATATATCATTCAGTCAAAATTTTGGTCAAAAGTCCCTTACTAGCCTTCAACCATTAAGTTTCTTCAAATTCATTTACTATAGCTTTTTTTCATGATTTTAGAAAATATTCCCTCAAGATAGACTTGAACCATAGTTTTCTTCAAATTCAATTATTATAGCCTGCAGCATTGATTTTTCTAAAAACTCCCTTACTATAACATTCAGTTTTTCATTTTTCTTCAATTTCCTTTACAGTTCCCATCAATTCTGACTTTTCTTAAATCTCTTTTTCTACAAGCATCGGCCAAGTTTTTTTATCTAAATTCCTTTACTATAGCCTTAAACCATGATTTTTCATAAATTTCCCTTCCAATACCCTTCAGACATTATTTTTATTCAAATACCCTTTCTATAGCCTTGTGCAACGAATTTCTTCAAATTATCTTACTATTGCCATCACTCATTTTTTTTTGAAAATTTCTTTAGCCTTCAACCATGATTTCTCTTCAAATTCCTTCCTATATCCTTTTGCCATGATTTTTGTTAAAATTCCTTTACTATAGTCTTGAACCACCATTTTCTTGAAATTTGGTGACCACAGCTTTAAGCCATGATTTTACTTCAAATTACCTTACTGTAGCCTTGAATTAATATTTTTCATATTATTCACTCTCAATAGCCTTCCACTCTAACTGTTTAAAAATTCTCTTACTACAACCTTCAACAACTATTTTCTTTAAAAATTCATTACTATAGCCTTGAACTTTGAGTTTTACTAAAATTCCCTAGTCGTAATTTTCTTTCAATTCTCTTACTATTACCTTAAACCATTATTATTCCTAAAAGTCCCTTTCTAAGGCCTTCAGCCATGATTTTTTTCCAAATTCCCTTACTATAGCCTTGTGCCATGAATTTCTTCCAATTCTCTTACAATAGCCTCTAGTCAAATATTTTGTGAGATGTCCCTTACTATTGCCTTCAACCATTTTTTCCTTCAAATTCCCTTACTATAGCCTTTTTCCTAGTTTTTCTTTAAGATTCCCATACTTTAGCCTTCAACCATAGTTTTCTTAAAATTCAATTACTATTGCCTTCAGCCATGATTTTTCATCAAAATACCTTATAACCTTCAGTTTTGATCTTTATTAAAATTCCCTTACTAAACTATTCAGCCCAGATTTTTCCTCAAATACGCTTATTAAAACTTTCTGACAATTTTTTTCTTTAAAATCCCTTACTATTGCCGTAAACAATGATTTTTTTTAAAATTCCATAAAAATATTTTTCAACCGCGAGTTTTCTTCAAATTCCTTCCTATAGCCTAGTGGGAAAAATTTCTTCAAATTCTCTTACCAGAGTAATTAGTCATATATTTTTTTTCAAAATTCCCTTACTATAGCCTTCGACCATGATTTCTCTTCAAATTCCATTCTATAGCCTTTGGTCATGATTTTCATTAAAACTTCGTTACTTCTAGCTTATGAACCACAATTTTTTTTACATTCTATTACTATAGACTTCAGCCATAATTTTACTTCAAATCTCTTACTATAGCTTTTAATTATGATTTTTCTTTAAATTCTATTACAATAGCCTTTAACCATAATTTTTATTAAAATTCACTTACTATAGCCTTCAGCCATGATTTTTCTTCAAATTCCCTAACTATAGAGTTTCGCCATGATTTTTCATCAAATTCCTATACTATAGCGTTGGGCCACGAATTTCTTCAGACTATCTTAATATCTCCTTCAGTCAAAATTTTGGTCAAAAGTCCCTTACTATATCCTTCAACCTTTATTTCTCTTTAAATTAATTTACTAACGCCTTTTTTATGATTTTTGAAAATATTCCTTTAAGATAGCCTTGAACCAAAGTTTTCTTCAAATTCTACTAATATAGCCTGCAGCTAGGATTTTTTTTAAAATTCCTTTACTATTTCATTCAGGTTTCATTTTTCTTAAATTTCCTTTATTTTTATCGTCAACTTTGATTTTTCTTAAAATTCTTCTTTCTACAAACATCAGCAATGTTTTTTTATTTAAAATCCCCTACTATAGCCTTAAACCAAGATTTTTCTTAAAATTACCTTCCAATAGCCTTCGGACATTATTTTTCTTTGAATACCATTTCTATAGCCTTCTGCAATGAATTTCTTCAAATTCTCTTACTATAGCCTTCACTCATTTTTTTCTCAAAATGTTTTACTATAGCCTTCAACCATGATTTCTCTTCAAATTCCTTTTTATATCCTTTAGCCAGGATTTTTTTTTAAATTCCTTTAAAATAGTCTTGAACCACCATTTTCTTCAAATTTGGCGACCACAGCTTTAAACCATGATTTTACTTTAAATTCCCTTACTATAGCTTTCAATTAAGATTTTTCAAATTATTCGCTCTCAATATCCTTCCACTCTGATTTTTTAGAAATTCTCTAACTACATCCTTCGGCCGCTATTTTCTTTAAAAATCCATTACTATAGCCTTAAACTATGATTTTTTTTAAAATTCCCTAACCATTATGTTAATGCCAAGACATCACGAGTTGACTATAGTTGACTATTCTTTGGACAAAATAAAGCATTGGAGACTAAGGCGTGAAGTATATACAATATATACACGAGGAGAATAATTGGAGACCAAGACGTGAGGTGTATATAATATACACATGTGCATGTAAAGAGACTGATTGAGTTTGACACGTGAAGAGATTGCCATCTGGTTAGATAAGATGATAGACATATAGAAAATCAGGGCGATCTATTTGTAGAAGGTCAAAGTGAGAATATTGAGAAGCAGGTCACGCAAGGAAGGGACGTTGAGAAGATTATGAGAGTCTGGTTAATTTAAGGGAGTATGAATATATATGGTGAATAGAATCACGAAAGGAAGGAAGAGAAAATCATGGACTGTCAATTAAGCCATGATTAGAAGAGATTCCATAAATGGATACGTACGAGTACATATGGGTATGAAGGCTTGAATATTTGACGTAACCTCTGATAGAGTTATTTCGCATATTCAAGAGAAGTTCGTGCGTTCTGAGCATAGTTGTTCTTCATCAATTAGCTTTCTGAGAAGCAGTCGAAGAGATGAAGACGGAGTTCCACCCGTAATTGGAACACCATTGCTGAAGTCTGTGCTGGAGATAGACTGAGCCTTCCACGCTGGAGAGCTCGAACTGAGGGGGAGCCTCAGTGGGATAGTAACGTGACCACTTACACTGAGTGGGTCAGGTGTAGAAGGTAATCCACGATTTTGTTGAGAAGGTGAACTAAAACTGTATTGTCTTTGTGAAAGACTTATAACCAGTTATCACTAGTGGAATGTTACTATCCCGGGCAAGAATGCCCCGCAGATTAGGAACAGTTATTCTGAATTGCGATAACAACTTGCTTGTGTTTGCGTTGGTTTTTGTTTCACGAAGTATTTGACGCAGCGTTTCACACGGAGTTCTAACACTCGTTAATTTTTTTTAACCAATATCATTAGAACTTTTTTTCAATTGGTATCAGAGCACACACGACACAGATTACGTGGTGAGATTCAGAAGTTCTGGTGAAATGGCAGACACAATCAAGGATGGAGGTTCTTCAACTTGTCCACCCCTCTTAGAAGGAACAAATTATCCATATTGGAAGGCCAGAATGACAGCTTATATCAAAAGCATAGGTGAAGATGCTTGGCTCACTCGAAGGATAGTCCCGTCCCACTATTAAACTTGAAGGAAAGACATTGGATAAGCCACAAAAGAATTGGACTGACGAAGAAAAGAAATGCAGCAATCTGAATTCAAAAGCTCTTAATGCCATATTCTGGGGTGTTAGCCTAGAGGTATTCAGCAGGATGTCAACCATTACGTCTGCAAAATAGGCATGGGAATCACTTGAGATACACTATGAAGGAACTTCTTCGGTAAGAATAGCTAAACTCCAACAACTTATGACAAAGTTCAAATTGATTAAGATGAAAGAAGATGAAACCATCTTGGAGTATGATGGAAAGATCAGAAGATTGGAAAATGAAGCAAGGTTACTTGGAGATCCCTTTCCAAAAAGTAGACTGGTAAGAAAGGTTTTGAGGTCATTAAATAAAAAATTCTCTGTGAAAGCCATTGTTATTCCTAAAGCTAACAATATTGATAAAATGACCTTGAACGAAGTGATTGGTTCATTGTGTACAAGGGAATACATCTCCTGTGAATGACCAGAATATTGCATTCACTGGTGAAACCAGTAAACCAGGTCAGTCATCAAATGAATTATTGGAAGAATGAATTGCTAATCTTAGTAGAGGTTTCAATAAGTTGTACATGAAATTTTCTAAACGTGGAAATCCTTCCAAGTATGGTGAGAAGAAAGCTGAAAAGTTCACTGCAGAACAAAAGAGGATACAATGTCATGGGTGTGATGGTTATGGACATATCCAAGCAGAGTGCCCCACAATACAAAAGAAAAAGAAGGCTCATAATGTGACCTGGAGTGATTCAGATAGTAACTCATCAAATTCAGAAGAAAATTATACAGTGTTCTTTGCTGGAGTTTAAGAGGATGTTCCACCACCTGAGATACCCGAAGATGATTTCACTCTTCTGAAAGGTATGAAAGACAAACTGGATCATCTCTCTAGTATTAATCGAGAACTAAAATTTAAACTTAATGAGTCAGAAGCTTCTCAAAAGTTTCTTCAGATAGATGTGATGAAAAGAGATGAATCTCTAAAGCTGCAAGAAAAATAGATTGAAGAATTACAGAAAGAGCTATTCACGACTCAACAAATCTTGAAGAAGTTGGAAAAAGGAAAGGGTAAGTTGGATGAGATTTTAAGCAGTGGCCAGACTAGTAATGACAAGAGTGGACTTGGCTATACCTGAAGCACTTCCAAACGGAAAACAATGTTTGTTAAAGAAGGATCCTCCAAAGAACAAACAGCGGTTGTTAAAGAAGGACCTCAAGTGAAAAGAACTCATAAAAATTTCAAAAGAAGTGGATGCTATTACTGTCAGGATTTGGGACATATACAGTCACAGTGTTACAAATTGTTCAGAGATCTAAAGTATAGCAACAAAGGGTTTCGGATGAATCATCTGAAACATAAGCTCATTTGGATTCGAAAGAAGGTATCATGTAATCATCCATTGAAAGCAGTTACTAACTCTGTGTGGTATTTTGACAGTGGATGCTCGAGATATATGACTGGCAAATCAGATCTGCTGAGCAACATAAACTACACTGAGTCTGGGCAGGTTACTTTTGGTAATGGAGGTAAAGGTACAATCACTGGAAAAGGCACTTTAAATGTTGATGGACTACCTAGATTACAAAATGTATTACTTGTTCAGGGACTGAAAGCAAATCTGATCAGTATTAGCCAATTGTGTGATGAGAATCTACACGTTCACTTTACTAGTGAAAAGTGTCTAGTGGCTGATCATGAAAGTAATTTGGTGATGGAAGGAGTTCGAACAGGTGATAACTGTTACAAGTTAACTGAAAAATTACAGTGTTATACTGCTTCTTCTGATAGTGTAGATATCTGGCATCGAAAATTGGGACATGTACATTTCAGACACATTCAGAAGCTGATCAAACATGCAGCAGTGAAGGGACTTCCTGAAATAAAAAACATTCGAGATAAGCCGTGTGGTGATTGTCAATGTGGGAAGCAAAAGAAGACAAAACACAAAAGCACCATTCAAATCAATACAACTAGACCCTTGGAACTCCTCCATGTTGATTTAATGGGTCCAGTTCGTACTCCAAGCCATAAAGGGAAGAGGTATATTTTTTGTTTGTGTGGATGATTTCTCACGATTTTGTTGGGTTGATTTCCTCAGGGAAAAATTAGATACTTTTGAGTCATTTCAAAGGCTTTGTTTAAAAATAATGATGGAGAAATGAGCTGCAATCCAGAAGATAATAAGGCTCAGAAGTGATCATGGAAGAGAGTTCGAAAACAAAGACTTTGCTGATTTCTGCGATAAGAAAGGCATTCACCATGAGTTCTCTGCTCCAAAAACACCACAACAAAATGGAGTGGTAGAAAGGAAAAATAGAACTCTGCAAGAGATGGCTCGGGTTATGCTGCTTGCAAAAGGACTTCCTAAAAAGCTTTGGGCTGAAGCCATAAACACTGCGTGTTATATTACAAACAGAGTTTTCTTCTGACCTTTCACTCACAAGACTCCATATGATCTGTACAAAGGTAAAAAGCCTACTGTACGTCATTTTCATAACTTTGGAAGTACATGTTATATTCTGTGTGACAGAGAAGCACTTGGTAAGTTTGCTGCTCAAAGTGATGAGGGTATTTTTCTGGGATATTCCACAAATAGTAGAGCTTATCGAGTATATAATAAAAGAACACAAGCTATCATGGAATCCATCAATGTGATAGTTTTTGATGATGATAATCAATCTCAGAGAACAGATGAAGATTTATCCACTCCATCACCACAGACACAGAATGACAGTATTCCAGAAATTGAAGGTGTTTCAGAAGGAGTTCCAGTACCGCATAATGATGATACTTTTATTGAATCTTCAAAAACAGACACATCAATACAGGATCAAACTGGTGCTACCAAAAGACCTTTTTCCAGAATTCAGAAAAATCATCCTACAGAAGCAATTATTAGAGATCTCAATGAAGGTGTGAAAACTAGAGGGATCAATGTTGATTTTCGTGATATATTTCGTTTTGTATGTTACACTTCCTCACATGAACCCAAGAAGGTTGAAGAAGCTCTCCACGATGAATATTGGGTTCTGGCAATGCAGGAAAAACTCTACCAATTTGAAAGAAACAAGGTTTGGAGGTTAGTACCACGTCCTGTTCATAGCAATATCATTGGTACTAAATGGATTTTTAAAAATAAAATAGATGCAACTAGAACGATTATCAGAAATAAAGCTAGATTGGTTGCCCAGGGGTATACCCAAGTGGAAGGTGTAGATTTTGAAGAAATCTTCGCACCAGTAGCTCGATTAGAAGCTATAAGATTGATGATCTCAATAGCTTGCCAACTGAAGATAAAACTCTACCAGATGGACATCAAGAGTGCATTTCTGAATGGATATATTTCAGAAGAAGTATTTGTGGAGCAACCCAAGGGGTTTGTAGACCCTCACTACCCTGACCATGTCTACAAACTATCCAAGGCATTGTACGGATTGAAGCAAGCACCACGTGCTTGGTATGATCGTTTGACCTCCTTTCTCATCGGCCACGGGTATCGTCGAGGTAATGTGGATCTGTTTATCAAAAGAATTGATGGGGATATGCTAATGACACAGATTTATGTAGATGATATGATTTTTGGTGCCACAAAAAGAAAATTGCTAATGAGTTTGTTCAAGCTATGAAACAGGAGTTTGAGATGAGCATGGTTGGAGAACTGTCATTTTTCCTTGGTTTTTAAATCAAATAGTTGGATAATGGTATCTTTCTGAGTCAAAAGAAATACGCTAAAGAGATGGTACGCAAATTTGGAATGGAACATACTAAGCCAAAAGCCACTCCAATGGGAACCAGTGAAAAGCTGCACAGAGATTCAGAAGGAGTTGGAATTGATTAGCATCTGTACAAAAGTATGATTGGAAGCTTGTTATATCTTACAACAAGCCGTCCTGATCTTTGTTTCAGTGTTGGGGTATGTGCACGATATCAGGCAAATCCGAAAGAATCACATCTCCAAGCAGTCAAAAGAATTTTGAGGTATCTCCATGGGACTACAGAACTTGGTGTATTCTATTCAAATTCTTCAACTGTGGCACTTGCAGGCTACTGTGATGCTGATTGGGCTGGCAATTCTGATGATCGAAAAAGTACCTCTGGGGGTTGTTTCTTTCTAGGGACCAATCTGGTGGCATGGTACAGTAAAAAGCAAAATTCAATATCTTTGTCTACTGCTGAAGCTGAGTACATTGCGGCTGGGAGTTGCTGTACTCAATTACTATGGATGAAACAAATGTTGGCTGATTATGGTTTTGAGCAAGATACATTGACAGTGTTTTGTGATAACACGAGTGCAATAGACATCTCTAAAAACCCAGTACAGCACTCGCGTACAAAGCATATTGATATTCGGTACCACTTTATCAGAGAGCTGGTGACAGAAAAAATAATCAGTCTGGAGTAGATATCTACAGCAAATCAATTGGCAGATATATTCACCAAAAATCTTGACCGGACAAGGTTTGAGTTCCTCAAAGGAGCTCCTCTTGGGATGTGTCAGATGTAAATCTCATAAACATGGGGATTACGAAAAAAAAAAAAAAAAAAAAAAAAAAGGGGGGGGGATTCTATATGTCAGGTTTGTTTCATTTTTTTGTTAGGTGTTCAAGAAGGAGTTTTTCACGGGCGAAGGAGTTTTCACGGGCGAAAGCTCACATATGTGTTCTCACCATCATCTTCGGGCAAAAAGAAGGGAGCAGCAACTCTTGTTGACAGAGTCGTATCTTTCTTCCTCACAAAACCATCCTCACCAAGAGTTGTTGAGACAGAACTCGAGGATCCACCAAAAGTAGCAGCTTCCACTCCTTCATCGTCATCTCTGCCTCCGCTTCTAGTTCGTGATGAACCTACTTTTGAGGCAGCGCCGGAAGAGCAGCCAAAAGCCGCAGCCACAGCTATCACGCCTCCGTCTCTGTTTCTTCATTCTGTGCATGATGAATCTCAGACAGAAGGAGTTCCACTCATCTCTCTCAAAGCTCAATCACATGCTGCCATTAGTGGTTCTCCGCCTGCTGAAGAATCCTCGGCCCAATCGTCATCATTTATGCAAGATTCATTGACCTTGAAAGATGCTCTGCAACACATTGTTCAGAAGCCACTCCCCAGGTCTCAGAAAGTGCCTGTGCAAGAGTTGAAATCAACTGAGTATGAACAACAAGTTAGCTCTAGTGCTAACACGACGGCTTCATCTTCTACTGAATCTGAAGAGGTACGAACCTTAAATTCGTCTGAACTTGATGATATTCCTATCTCACAGCTTCGTCGTAAGCCACGGCAGCTGTCTAAGCCAACTTCTTCAAGCAAACGGAGACGTATTTCTGAGCCTGTTGCCCAATTTGAGTCTCGCCCCCTTGGCATTGCATCTCGGCTAAGGCCCAGAACATCTAAAGAAGGTGTTCCAACTCTTCAACAAACACCTGTTCTGCATTCTAAAAAACGTCGGACAGCCTCTGCTTCGGTCTCAGGACCAGTCCAAGAAGTACCTAATGTAAGTCGAGCTAAGGGAGATGGTGAAACAGCTGGCACAGTTGCAACGCCAGTACTACTTCCAGATGTCGATCCTGTTCTAGTGGACAAGCAAGCCAGGAAATCGTGGAACGCATTCATCACTCGGAAGTTTATTCTCGAACTACTTATCTGTGAGACAGAGTACGAGAAAGCAGATCTTCTTCCAGTTTTAAGTTAGACACATCTCCGACAGTCCACATTGTTCACAGCAAAATTTCATCCCGTGATCATATACGAATTTTATTCCAATCTGAAGAAGGATATAGCTGATCCTGCGTCTCCTGGATTTCAAAAGGTATGGCTTTGGGGTCACTATTATGAGTTTTCACCTGCGATTTTGGCTATGTTTGTTGGTGTCCCTTCAGTAGATGAAGTACCTGTTGATGCAAGTATGGATGAAATTATTTCTGAACTTACTGGAGGATACAAGAAACAGTGGGTTTCACATCGCACCTTTCCTACCTCGGCTCTGACCACAAAGTACTACGGACGCCACAAGGCTTCTATCTCTCACTGGATGCCAACCGGTCATTACACCACTGTGAACAAAGCACTTGCACGTTTTTTGTATCGCGTGGGTAAGGTTATTCCAGTTAACCTTGGGCAGATAATTTTTGATCAAGTTGTAAACTTTGCTGAGAACCCGAAGTACTATGCTAGCATGATGTTTCCAAGCACCATATATTCTATAATGGTGTCTCAAAAGGAGTTTGAACTGCCTCCGGGTCCGTTGTGTTTTCGGTCTGTTCCTTTGAAGATCAGTACAAGGAAAGCCTCTATAAAGACTGGTCAACGTGAAATACCTATGCTGCAGAAGTTGCTCGCTATTCATCAGCATGAACGTCGTCAACTCCAAGCTCTTGTTGCTGATGAGCTAGAGCCCTCTGCCGAGTCTGATGATGATGCCTCAGATGATACAGCTGAATAGGATGGTTGGGTTGGTGCCTCGTTGACTGCCCTTGTCAAAATAGGGGGAGAAAGTATGTTGATGATCTTTTGATGTTCTTTTGTGATGTGTTGCTCTTGTGGTTTGGTTACATGATTGTCTCCAAAAAGAGTTTCTGAACAGAAATGCAACAATCCATGCTTCAAGGGTATTTTGTCAAAGAAAGTCAAAGGGGGAGATTGTTAATGCCAAGACATCATGAGTTGACTATAGTTGACTATTCTTTGGACAAAATAAAGCATTGGAGACTAAGGCGTGAAGTATATACAATATATACACGAGGAGAATAATTGGAGACCAAGACGTGAGGTGTATATAATATACACATGTGCATGTAAAGAGACTTATTGAGTTTGACACGTGAAGAGATTGCCATCTGGTTAGATAAGATGACAGACATATAGAAAAGATCAGGGCGATCTATTTACAGAAGGTCAAAGTGAGAATATTGAGAAGCAGGCCACGCAAGGAAGGGGCGTTGAGAAGATTATCAGAGTCTGGTTAATTTAAGGGAGTATGAATATATACGGTGAAGAGAATCACGAAAGGAATGAAGAGAAAATCATGGACTGTCAATTAAGCCATGATTAGAAGAGATGCCATAAATGGATACGTACGAGTACATATGGGTATGAAGGCTTGAATATTCGACGCAACTTCTGAGAGAGTTATTCCGCATATTCAAGAGAAGTTCGTGCGTTCTGAGCATAGTTGTTCTTCATCAATTAGCTTTCTGAGAAGCAGTCGAAGAGATGAAGACGAAGTTCCACCCGCAGTTGGAACACCATTGCTAAAGTCTGTGCTAGAGACAGACTGAGCCTTCCACGCAGGAGAGCTCGAACTGAGGGGGAGCCTCAGGGGGATAGTAACGTGACCACTTACACTGAGTGGGTCAGGTGTAGAAGGTAATCCACGATTCTGTTGAGAAGGTGAACTAAAACTGTATTGTCTTTGTGAAAGACTTGTAACCAGTTATCACTAGTGGATTTTTACTATCCCGGGCAAGAATGCCCCACAGATTAGGAACAGTTGTTCTGAACTGCGATAACAACTTGCTTGTGTTTGCGTTGGTTTTTGTTTCACGAGGTGTTTGACGCAGCGTTTCACACGGAGTTCTAACACTCGTTTATTTATTCTAACCTATATCATCAGAACGTTTTTTCACATTATTTTCTTTAAATTTCCTTACTATAACCTTAAACTATGATTATTCCTAAAATTCCCTTACTAAGGCCTTCTGCCATGAACTTTTTTCAAATTCCCTACCTATAGCCTTGTGCCATCAATTTCTTCCAATTCTCTTACAATAGCCTTTAGTTAGATTTGTTTGTGAGGAGTCCCTTACTGTAGCCTCAACCATTTTTTCTTTCAAATTCTCTAACTATAGCCTTTTTCTTAGTTTTTCTTTAAGATTCCCTTACTATAGCCTTCAACCATAGTTTTATAAATATTAAATTACTAGAGCCTTCAACCATGATTTTTCCTCAAAATCCCTTAAAGCCTTCAGTTTTAATTTTTTTTAAAATTCCCTTACGATACCTTTCAGCTCTGATTTATCCTTAAATACGCTTACTAAAACATTCAAGCAAGTATTTTTCTTTAAAATCCCTTACTATAGCCTTAAACCATAATTTTTCTTAAAATCCCCATACAATATCTTTCAACCATTAGTTTTCTTCAAATTCCCTTCCTATATCCATGTGCCAAAAATTTCTTCAAATTCTCTTACCATAGCAATTAGTCGTAAATTTTGTCAAAATTCCCTTACAAAAGCCTTCAACCATGATTTCTCGTAATATTCTATTCTATCGCCTTTGCCCATGATTTTTGTTAAAACTCCCTTACTTATAGCATATCAAACCACTTTTTTTTTACATTCTTTTACTACCGCCTTCAGCCATTATTTTATTTCAAATCTCTTACAATAGCCATCAATTATGATTTTTCTTTTAACACCATTAATATATAATTAAACCATGATTTTTTGAAAAATTCTCTTACTATAGCCTTTAGCCATGATTTTTCTTCAAATTCTCTTACTATAGAGTTCAGCCATGATTTTTCTTCAAATTCTCTTACTATAGAGTTCAGCCATGATTTTTCTTCAAATTCTCTTACTATAGAGTTCAGCCATGATTTTTCTTCAAATTCCCATACTATAACCTTGTGTCACGAATTTCTTCAAATTATCTTAATATATCCTTGATTCAAAATTTTGGTCAAAAGTCCCTTACAATAGCCATCAACCTCTAAGTTCTTCAAATTTATTTACAAGAGCCTTTTTTCATGATTTTAGAAAATATTCCCTTAAGATAGTATTGAACCATAGTTTTCCTCAAATTCAATTATTATAGCCTGCATTGATTTTTCTCAAAATTTCCTTACTATAACATTCAGTTTTCATTTTTCTTAAATTTCCTTTACTGTTCCCGTCAACTCTGATTTTTCTTAAAATTCTCTTTCTACAAGCATCGGCCAAGTTTTTTTATTTAAATTCCCTTACTATTGACTTAAACCATGATTTTTCTTAAATTTCCCTTCCAATAGTCTTCAGACATTATTTTTCTTCAAATACCCTTTTTATAGCCTTGTGCAACGAATTTCTTCAAATTATCTTACTATAGCCTTCACTCATTTTTTTCTCAAAATTTATTTAGCCTTCAACCATGATTTCTCTTCAAATTCTTTCCTATATCCTTTTGCCATGATTTTTTTTAAAATTCCTTTACAATTGTCTTGAACCACCATTTTCTTGAAATTTGGCGACCACATCTTTAAGCCATGATTTTACTTCAAATTACCTTACTATAGAGTTCAATTAAGATTTTTCATATTATTCACTCTCAATAGCCTTCCACTCTGACTGTTTAAAAATTCTCTTACTACAACCTTCAGCCACTATTTTCTTTAAAAATCCATTACTATAGCCTTGAACTCTGAGTTTTACTAAAATTCCCTAGCCATTATTTTCTTTTAATTCTCTTACTATTACCTTAAACCATGATTATTCCTAAAAGTCCCTTTCTAAGGCCTTCAGCCATGATTTTTTTCCAAATTCCTTTACTATAGCCTTATGCCATGAATTTCTTCCAATTCTCTTACAATAGCCATTAGTCAAATTTTTTGTGAGAAGACCCCTGTTGGCTTCAACCATTTTTTTCTTCAAATTCCCTTACTAAAGCCTTTTTCCTAGTTTTTCTTTTATATTCCCATATTGTAGCCTTCAGCCATAGTTTTCTTATAATTCAATTACTATTGCCTTCCGCCATGATTTTTCTTAAGAATCCCTTATAGCCTTCAGTTTTGATTTTTATTAAAATTCCCTTACTATGCCATTCAGCTCAGATTTTTCCTTCAAAAATCCCTTACTCTAGCCGTAAACCATGACTTTTATTAAAATTCCCTAACTATAGCCTTGTACCATGAATTTCTTCCAATTCTCTCATAATAGCCTTTAGTCAGATTTTTAGTGAGAAGTCCGTTACTGTAGCCTTCAACCACTTTTTCCTTCAAATTCTCTTACAACAAACTTTTTTCTAGTTTTTCTTTAAGATTCCCATACTATAGCCTTCAACCATAGTTTTCTTAAAATTCAATTACTATAACCTTCAGCCATGATTTTTTCTCAAAATCCCATATAACCTTCAGTTTTAATTTTTATTAAAATTCCCTTACTATACCATTTAGCTCTGATTTTTCCTTAAATACGCTTACTAAAATGTTACGAAAAGTTTTTTTCTTTAAAATAACCACGATTTTTCTTAAAATTCTCTTAAAATATCTTTCAACCTTGAGTTTTCATCAAATTCCTTTCCTATAGCCCTTATTTTGGAATTTGTTTTCAAAATTCCCTTAATATAGCCTTCGACCATGGTTTCTCTTCCAATTCCATTCTATAGCCTTTGGCCTTGATTTTCTTTAAAACTCGGTTACTTAAAGCTTATGAACCACAACTTTGTTTACATTCTCTTACTATAGACTTCAGCCATAATTTTACTTCAAATCTCTTACTACAGCCTTCAAATATGATTTTTCTTTAAATTCCAATACCATAGCCTTAAACCATGATATTTCTTAAAATTCTCTTACTATAGCCTTCAGCCATGATTTTTTTTGAAATTTTCTTACTTTAGAGTTCAGCCAGGATTTTTCTTCAAATTCCAATACTATAGTCTTGTGCCACAAATTTCTTCAAATTGTCATAATATATCCTTCAGTCAACATTTTTGTGAAAAGTCCCTTGTTATACCAACCATTATTTTTCTTCAAATTCATTTACCATAGCCTTTTTTCATAATTTTTAAAAATATTCATTTAAGATAGCCTTGAACCAGAGTTTTCTTCAAATTCTATTACTATAGCCTGCAACAATGATTTTTATTAAAATTCCCATACTATAGCATTTAGTTTACATTTTTCTTAAATTTCCTTTGTTGTTCCCGTCGACTTTGATTTTTCTTAAAATTCTCTTTCTACAAGAATCGCCCAAGTTTTTTTGTTTAAATTCCCTAACTATAGCCTTAAACCATGATTTTTCTTAAAATTCCCTTCCAATACCCTTCAGTCATTATTTTTCTTCAAATACCCGTTCTATAGCCTTATGCGAATTTCTTCAAATTATCTTACTTTAGCCTTCAATCATTTTTTTCTCAAAATTTCTTTACTATAACCTTCAACCATGATTTCTCTTCAAATTCCTTCCTATATCCTTAAGCCAGGATTTTTTTAAAAATTCCTTTACAATAGTCTTGAACCAACATTTTCTTCAAATTTGGCGACCACTACTTAGCCATGATTTTTTTTCAAACTCCCCTACGATAGCATTCAATTAATATTTTTCATATTATTCGCTCTCAATAGCCTTCAACTCTGATTTTTTAAAAATTCTCTTACTACAACCTTCAGCCATTATTTTCTTTAAAAATCAAATGCTATAGCCTTAAGCTATGATTTTTCCTAAAATTTCCAAGAAATAATTTTCTTTAAATTCCCTTACTAAACCTTAAACCATGATTATATATAAAACTCCCTAACTAAGGCCTTCAGCCATGATTTTTTTTCAAATTCCCTTACTGTACCCTTCAACCCTTTTTTTCTTTCGAATTCTGTTACTATATCCTTTTCCCTCTTTTTTCATTAAGATTCCCGTACTATAGCCTTCAACCATAGTTTTCCTAAAATTCAATTACTATAGCCTTCTGCCATAATTTTTCCTCAAAATCCATTATAGCCTTCAGTTTTGATTTTTATTAAAATTCCCTTATTATACCATTCAGCTCTGATTTTTCCTAAGATATGCTTACTAAAACATTTCGGTAAGTTTTTTTCTTTAAAATCCCTTACTATAGCCTTAAACCATGATTTTTCTTAAAATTTCCTTACAATATCTTTCAACCTTGAGTTTTCTCTAAATTCCATTCCTTTACCCTCTTGAAAAAAAAGTCTTGAAATTCTCTTACCATAGTAATTAGTCATAAATTTTTTTCAAAATTCCCTTACCATAGTAATTTTTTTTCAAAATTCGACCATGATTTCTCTTCAAATTTCATTCTATAGCCTTTGGCCATTATTTTCATTAAAAGTCCCTTATAGCTTATGAACCTTAATTTTTTTTACATTCTCCAACTGAGCCTTTAGCCATAATTTTACTATAAATCTCTTATTATAGTCTTCAATTATGATTTTTCTTTAAATTCCATTACTATAGCCTTAAACAATGATTTTTCTTATAATTCCCTTACTATAGCCATCAACCATGATTTTTCTTCAAATTCTCTTACTATAGAGTTCAGCCATGATTTTTCTTCAAATTCCCATACTATAGCCTTGTGCTACAAATTTCTTCAAATTATCTTAATATATCCTTCAGCCAAATTTTTGGTCAAAAGTCCCTTACTATAGCCTTCAACCATTATTTTTCTTCAAATTTATTTACTATAGACTTTTTCCTGATTTTTGAAAATATTCCTTTAAGATAGCTTTGAACCACAGTTTTCTTCAAATTCTATTATTATAGCCTGCAACAATAATTTTTCTTAAAATTCCCTTACTATAGCATTCAGTTTACATTTTTCTTAAATTTCCTTTAATGTTCTCGTCAACTTAGATTTTTCTTAAAATTATTCTTTCTACAAGCATCAGGCAATTTTTTTATTTAAAATCCCTTACTACAGCCTTAAACCATGATTTTTCATAAAATTTCCTTCCAGTAGCCTTCAGTCATTATTTTTCTTCAAATACCCTATCTATAGCCTTCGGCAACGAATTTCTTCAAATTCTCTTATGATAGCCTTTACTCATTTTTTTCTCAAAATTTCTTTACAATAGCCTTCAACCACGATTTCTCTTCAAATTCCTTAATATATCCTTTAGCCATTATTTTTTTAAAAATTCCTTTAGAATTATCTTGAACCACCTATTTCTTCAATTTGGGCCACCCCACCTTTCAGCCATGATTTTACTACAAATTCCCTTACTATAGCCTGTAATTAAGATTTTTCATAATATTCACTCTCTTTAGCCTTCAACTCTGATTTTTTAAAAATTCTCTTACTACAACCTTCAGCCATTATTTTCTTTAAAAATCCATTATTATAGCCTTAAACTATGAGTTTTACTAAAATTCCCTAGCCATTATTTTCTTAAAATTCCCATACTACAACCTTAAACCATGATTATTCCTAAAATTCCCATACTAAAGCCTTCAGCCATGATTTTTTTCCAAATTCCCTAACTATAGCCTTGTGCCATGAATTTCTTCCAATTCTCTTACAATAGCCTTTAGTTAGATTTTTTATGAGAAGTCCCTTACTGTAGCCTTCGACCAGTTTTTCCTTCAAATTCTCTTACTAAAGCCTTTTTCCATGTTTTTCTTTAAAATTCCCTTACTATAGCCTTTTGTTGGGTGTCTAGCAAGTGCACTAGGTCAGCAAGTAATATAGACTTTAAGAGTCCAAATATCGATCCCACAGAGACCTTGATGAGAGCCTAATCTAAGCAAAATTTTCCTATTGATTGAGATGAAGAAAATTTGGGTTTTTGTTGAAAACTGAAAAGAGAAAACAGAATTTGAAACTTCTGGGAAAATTTATGAAGATGAGATGTTGGGGAAGAATGTCAATCCCTCCTAGTTGTCAACATGTAGAATTCTGATTTTATAGCTCAAATATCCTTGCCTTGACTTAGCTTTTGAAAATCTAGTTACCCATATACAGGACTTAACTTTCACTTATTCTTTAAACTCCTCAACCGGAACATTCAAATCTTAAATGCATAAATATAAAAGCTTGAATATTTACTCTCTCTTATTCAGAACAAGAGTTATAGAAGTCACATCACTTTTCAACTAGTCTCCTTCATAACCAGAACAATCTAGTTTGAAAAACAAGTTGTTTTAGAAAATAAAGAATCATATAACCAACCCAACTCTCTACTGAAATTTAACTTCTCTATTCGAACCTCATTAAACTTCAAATATCAATTCAGATCAGAAATAAGCAATGAACTCAGTTTCTAAAACAAAAGGAGGATATTTTATTGCTATAAACTTCAGAATTCAAACATAAAACAGCTAGGAGTTCATGACTTTCCCAACAAAGAGAGACTACTCCATGCTAATAGAATAAACACACAAAGAGAATTCAATTACAGCCATGAGCATGAAAAGAAAATAAGTATAGAAGACCCCCTTTCAGGACTGCCCTTAGCTTCCACTCTTGCCTTGGCTACAATCTCCTCTCTCTCTCTCTAAAGTACCAAGAGGTCGTGCAAGACTTCATCTGGACTTTCTCTCAACTCCAAACTAACTAAAAGAACAATAAAAACAACTTAAGAACTGAATTTAGAACACTGAAAACTCCTCCCTTTGCTCTCTGCCTCGGACCTCTATTTATACTTATTCTGCTGCCCAGGACTTGTAAATTACTCTCTGTCCAGGGGTATTAATTATGCTTTCCCGATGTCAGAATTAGATGAAATTTAAAAAAAACCTTCCTTCTAAGGTCCTTGCCTTGCTCACGAAATTTGAGTTCAATCTGAGTTGGGAAACTCGAGATATGATGTGAAGAAGTTGCTTGATTCTGCTGCCAATTCCAGCACTGGGTCCACCACTTGGAAAATCTGAAACTTGATAACCACGACTTGGACTTGCCTGAATTTTCGTGATATAATCATTAATATCCTCAGAAATCTTCAGTCCAAATTTGGCTTCAATTGGAACACGGGAACTCCAGATATGTTCTTCACAATTTTCGAATTTAACTTCTCCTTCTGATAGCAGTTTCCTTCTTTGTGTGGAACTTCTCCTTTTTTGATCATTCAATGCACCTAGACTCGAGCAATATACTATAAAATCTTCGTGGATACCTTCCTTAGCCAATTAGGACTTCTTATCCCAAGTTTGGGCTTGATTGGTAGTCAGAATCCCGAGATTTCCGCAAGTCACGTTGCTGAGTCAGCGGCGCAGTCGCGCCGAATTGTTCTTTATTTTGGCGTGGTCGCGCCACTGGAGCAAAAATTTTGTCTAAGTCTGGAACACGGCCTTCGGGTCCCATATGAGGAAAGATTCTTCATGGCGCGGTCGCGCCACTTTATGCTGTTGAACTGGCGCGGTCGCGCCGCTCCTTAGACTCTTCCTTAGACTCTTTGCCAACTTCCCGAAATAGAACTTGACATCTTTGTAAGGAAACAGTGCGGTGCGGCAGCGCCACTGGTAGCGCCATCTTCATGGCGCGGTAGCGCCATCGTAGGGCGCAGTTGCGCCATTTCACATTCACTAACTGTCCTCCTTTCAGCCTTACTAGCCGCTGGGAATTTCCAAGATTTATTTGAATTTCTGCACCTTTTCCCGGCGCGATCGCGCCGTTCCCTTTTTTGGCTCTTTTTTCTCCTTTCTGCTACAATTTCCCTCATAATTCAGACTTTATTCTTCTATCAGGCACCTGAGACACAAAACATGAATTTGAGTTATATAATTCATTTTTATGCTAATAATTAACTCAAAATGGGAGTTTATGCTCATTAAATCATGCATAAATAAGTGTCTTTTGGACACTTATCACCTTCAACCATAGTTTTCTTAAAATTCAATTACTATAGCCATTAGCCATAATTTTTCCTCAAAAAACCTTACTATATAGCATTCAATTTTTATTTTTCTTTAAATTCCCTAACTATACCCTTCTGCTCTGATTTTTCCTTAAATACTCTTACTAAACCTTAAGGCAAGTTTTTTTCTTTAAAATCCCTTACTATAGCCTTAAACCATGATTTTTCTTACAATTCCCTTACACTAGCATTCAACCATGCATTTTCTTCAAATTCCTTTACTATAGCCGTGAGCCAAAAATTTCTTTAAATTCTCTTACCAAACAATTAGTCATAAATTTTGTCAAAATCCCTTTACTATTGCCTTCGACCATGATTTCTCTTCAAATTCATTTCTATCGCCTTTGGCCATGATTTCATTAAAACTCCCTTACTTATAGCCTATGAACAACAAATTTTTTTACATTCTCTTACTATAGCCTTCAGCCATCATTTTACTTCAAATCTCTTATTATAGCCTTCAATTATGATTTTTCTTTAAATTCCATTACTACAACCATAAACCATAATATTTCTTAAAATTTCATTGCTATAGCCTTCAGCCAAGATTTTTCTTCAAATTCCCTTAGTATAGAGTTCAGCCATGATTTTTCTTCAAATTTTGTTACTATAGCCTTCAACCATTATTTTTTTCAAATTAACATACTATAGCCTTTTTTCATGATTTTTGAAAATATTCCCTTAAGATAGCCTTGAACCGTAGTTTTCTTCAAATTCTATTATTATTGACTATGGCAATGATTTTTCTTAAAATTCTCTTACTATAGCATTCAGTTTTGATTTTTCTTAAACTTTTTTTACTTTACCCGTCAACTCTGATTTTTCTTTAAATTCTCATACTAAAAGCATCGGCCAATTTTTTTTATTTCAAATCCCTTACTATAGCCTTAAACCATGATTTTTCTAAAATTCCCTTCCAATAGCATTCAATCATTATTTTTCTTCAAAAACCCTTATAATAGCCTTGTGCTACGAATTTCTTCAAATTATCTAACTATAGCCTTCATTCATTTTTTTTCTCAAAATTCCATTGCTATAGCCTTCAAAAATGATTTCTCTTCAAATTCATTACTATAGCCTTTAGCCATGATTTTTGTTAAAATTCCTTTACTATAGTCTTGAACCACCATTTTCTTCAAATTTTGCGACCACAATTTTCAGCCATGATTTTACTTGAAATTCCTTTACTATAGCCTTCAATTATGATTTTTGATATTATTCCCTCTCTTTAGCCTTCAACTCTGATTTTTTTAAAATTAGTTTACTACAACCTTCAGCCACTATTTTCTTTAAACGTTCATTACTATAGCTTTAAACCATGAGTTTTCCTATAATTCCCAAGCCATTATTTTCTTTAAATTCCCTTACTATAACTTTAAACCATGATTATTCCTAAAATTTCCTTCCTAAGGCCTTCAGCCAAGATTTTTCTTCAAATTCCCTAACTATAGCCTTGTGCCGCGAATTTCTTCAAATTCTCTTACTATACCTTTTAGTCAAATTTTTTGTGTGAAGTCCCTCACTGTAGCCTTCAACCATTTTTTCCGACAAATTCTCTTACTATAGTCTTTTTCCTTGATTTTCTTTAAAATTCCCTTATAATAGCCTTCAACCATAGTTTTCTTAAAATTCAATTTCTATAGCCTTCAACCATGATTTTTCCTCAAAATCCCTTAGTATAGCCTTCAGTTTTGTTTTTTCTTAAACTTCCCTTACTATACCCTTCAGTTTTTTTTTTCTTAAAATTCCCTTACTATACGCTTCAGCTCTTTTTTTTCCTTAAATACGCGTACTAAAACCTTCAGGCAAGTTTTTTTTCTTTAAAATCCCTTACTATAGCCTTAAACCACAAATTTTCATGCAATTCCCTTACAATAGCATTCAACCATGAGTTTTCTTCAAATTCCCTTATTATAGCCTTCAACCATGATTTTTCTTCAAATTCCCTTACTATAGTGTTCCGCCATGATTTTTCTTCAAATTCCCTTACTATAGCATTGTGCCATAAATTTCTTCAAATTATCCTAATATATCCTTCTGTCATAATTTTGGTCAAAAGTCCCTTACTATAGCCTTCCACCATTATTTTTCTTCAAATTCACTTATTATAGCCTTTTTTCATGATTTTTTAAAATATTCCCTTAAGATAGATTTGAACCATAGTTTTCTTCAAATTTTATTATTATAGCCTGCAGCAATGATTTTTCATAAAATTTCTTTACTATAGCATTCAGTTTTGATTTTTCATAAAATTCCTTTACTATAGCATTCAGTTTTGATTTTTCATAAAATTCTTTTACTATAGCATTTAGTTTTGATTTTTCTTAAAATTCCTTACTATACCCGTCAACTCTGATGTTTCTTAAAATTCTCTTACTACAAGCATCGACCAAGTTTTTCTATTTAAAATCCCTTCCTCTAGCCTTAAACCATGATTTTTCTTAAAATTCCCTTCCAATAGCCTTCAGTCATTATTTTTCTTCAAATACCCTTACTATAGCTTTTTGCAACAAATTTCTTCAAATTATCTAACTATAGCCTTCATTCATTTTTTTCTCAAAATTCTTTTACTATAGCCTTCAAACATGATTTCTCTTCAACTTCCTTATTATAGCCTTTAGCCATGTTTTTTGTTAAAATTCCTTTACTATAGTCTTGAACCACCATTTTCTTCAAATCCTCTTACTATAGCTTGCAACCATAATTTTACTTCAAATTCTGTTACTATACCCACGAGTATAACCTTTTGGTGACTATTAACCAACCCTCATATAAAAAAATTTGGAGACTGGCAAAAAGAGCCACTAGAGAGTATTTCTGGCGAATGTCTGCCAGTCTCCAGAAAATACATTTGGCGACTATTTAAACAGTCACCTTGAGATCAATATATGAGATTGTGTTATTTTTGGCAACTGGAAGATAGTTGCCAAAAATAGTTTTCGACGACAGTTCATTTGATCATCAATTGGGGATAATTTAATACAATAGCCAGTTTTATGTATTGGGGACTGGCCAACCATTGCCATTTACTAAATATCATGATTGTTGTTACGAGTCACCAATATTTTTTTTTTCATTGGCTACTGGCTAATAGTTACCATTTGTTTATTTTTATTTAATTTTTTATTTTAAAGATACATTTTCCTATGTGAACACAAATTTGAAGATTGGACAAATGAAATAAATTTCATACATCTATATATGAAACAAAAAATGCTCATTCATATATCAACAAACTATAGGAGTTCAAAAATATATACATCTACATACATCTGACTCTGCTCAAACGAACTAATGTTTACAAAAAAAAAAAAAAATATACATCTGAATAGGAACAAAAACTGCCAAAATACATCAATGTTTGGAGCAACCTCCAGCAAAATGTAGTTGCCAAGCACAATGCCTCAAGCAAAAACCAACTTGCAGCACCCTAGATAAGGCAGTTAATCAATCGAATCTTTATATAAAAAATGGAAAGAAAAAAATTACATTATGTGCATTACTTATAATCACATTCCATCATCTCATTAAACTTTAATGCCTCTAATGTTTGACATTACTCATTACATAATCCTGCAAAATCCCTTGCTCGATCATCACATAAATCACATTCATATTCTACATGACACGGGATCTCTTCTTTCTCTTTGTTTCAAGTACAAACTATATACACAATTCAAATGTACAAATACAAACCATATGCATAATTCACATTTCAACTATGTAGCTAAATGCAACATGATACAACGTATATAGTTAATACTTTACTCTAGAACCATGTTAGCACCTGCAAGCATGGGACTTATACATAAGAAAAAATGAAGTTGGGATAAACCCAGAGAGACTGGTAATAATACACTACCTTGTTCAAAACAAAATGCATATCGGTCTCTAATATGATGCGGCACAGGCACCTACTCCCCTGTGTCTATGGGGTCTATGCAAATACGGGTATTAGTGGGTTTTGTCCCATGAAAATATAAATTATTAAAGAAAGTTAAAAAGACAACTTCTTTCTAACCTTTGGAAGATGAACCATCGAAAGCTGAGAGGGGCATCTTCATGATATCCATGAACCTCTTTGCTTGTGCTTGGAGATTTGCTTTCGCTTAGAGATGTGCCTGCATCCTGGCCTCTAATGAGCATATTTGTTCCTATTGGCCCTCCTTTAATTTCTCAATTTTTTTTCATCATCATCTCTCTCTCTCTCTCTCTCTCTCTCTCTCTCTCTCTCTCTCTCTCTCTCTCTCTCTCTCTCTCTCTCTCTCTCTCTCTCTCTCTCTCTCTCTCTCTCTCTCTCTCTCTCTCTCTCTCTCTCTCTCTCTCTCTCTCTCTCTCTCTCTCTCTCTCTCTCTCTCTCTCTCTCTCTCTCTCTCTCTCTCTCTCTCTCTCTCTCTCTCTCTCTCTCTCTCTCTCTCTCTCTCTCTCTCTCTCTCTCTCTCTCTCTCTCTCTCTCTCTCTCTCTCTCTCTCTCTCTCTCTCTCTCTTTTGCATCTATGCTGAGAGCCTCAACCCTAGCATCCGAGGTCCCGAAGTACTGGTGACTCCTTGACCAACCACTTCCCATTCCTCGCTCGAACTCACCGTGATGGCGGCCAAACACAACATTCAAAACTGGGGGTAAGTCTGTGATCTCTTTGCTTGATTGGAGATGGTTTTTATGAAAAGTCCTTTCAACGTTGAGTTGTATATGCATTGCAAAACTCATGTCAGTTACATTACTCACACATTTTTCATCTCCCAGTCTTTCATGCTGCATAAAAATAAAAAATTTTAATGTAATCAAACATAAGTAAAGTTGAGATAATCTAAAAAAAAAAAAAATCAGCCTTACCTCCTCCGCATAATGTCGTGTAATGGACTTGCTGCCCAAGGTGTGCATCGCCTGCGCATGTGAACGGTTTGCCCTGTTTCTTCTACAAGACTCAATAACATCTTCTCTTTCCTATATTTCACCAATAACTCCCACTTTGCCTGTGTTAGTCTCTAGTATGCTGCCTTTACCACCTCATCAGACACAAAAGACCGATCCTGCACATATATGAAAAAATAAAATTTCTGCAACCAAAACATTCGAATAAGATGTCAAAATGCACAAGTGAACAATAAAATATATGGTAAGTGAGATATATATTTTTCACCTTCACCTCCATAATATCATCAAACACACTTGGTGCTTGTTTGTCCAATGAATGTCAAGCAAGAGTAGCTCCATGTGAGTGCATATACACCTAGTTGGTGGCTCAATGGACTTCTTTCTCCACTCATTTCTGGATCGGGGGGAGGTTGGGGGTTGCAGATCTCCGCAGTTGGCATCTCTTGAGTCTCATCATCATTGTTAATTGTGGAAAAAGCACTAGGTACTCCTCAAATGTCTCCCATGTCTCTAGCCCTGGGTAGAATCACTAATGTTAGTTAATGTCTACATAAAAAGGAATAACAGTCCAAAAAAAAATTATGAAAATACTTACCCGTGTACCATCAGTGCCTGCAAATGGGGCTATCAGCTATGTACATCTTTTTTCCTTCCTTGGCGACATCATCTAAGCAAGAATAGACAAAAAACGGACATTAAATCAAAAACTCACATTAATGGATAAAGCTGAAAAACAGAGTTGTCAAGACAACTATATTAGTACCTATCATCACTTAGTCAGGTAGTTTAAACAAGTTTTCTTCAACAAGCACATCAGGAACCAAATCTTCTGGAACCTAAACAATTTCATTGTGAACATTCTGTAATCCTCCCGTTGTGCTCCCCCAGCTGCATTTCTTAACACATATCCATCATTATTAGTAATGGTTCTACATCCTGTATTGCCCGATACATCATATGAGTCCATTGCTTTCCATTTGCAAACTACACTCCAATCTTCTCTACGTGGATCATCGGAGTAGAACACCAGTTGGGCTTCACTTGAGAAGATGAATGATTCATCTTCAAAATTTTATTTATTTATATTCACTAGTGTGCACCCTAATTCATAAACATCTAAACCACCTCCTATCTTTGGATCAAACCAACGACACTAAAATAGGTAAATCAAATCTAAGCACCCATATGTCATTGCGAGCATGTTATGCCACTCCAATTGTACGACTATGACTCCATTGGGGATGTTGATGTTTCGACTCTATCTTGTCCTCACTACATTTTAGAGTGCATGGTTTAAGGTTAAGGTAGATAATAAGGATAACTGAAAATACAAGGAGTGTGTTGACTTAATCTATGAATCTATGTAAGGCATAACATTTTGGTTATTGAATAGTATAAAACGGTGCATCTGATAGGATTCATCTTTTATGATTTACTTTGGAATTTCACGAGCAATCCTTTTGTTCCGGTTAAGTTTGTCGGCGAGTATATGAATACCAAAAGAAAAAATAATAAATATTTTAAAGAAGCCAGAGATACAAAACAGAAGTCTCTCTTGCAACTTCTTGTTTGGCTATCAATTTATCTTTTTTATCTTTTAGCTGCCCATTTTCCTGCAGAGAAACCTCTACAAAATACAAAAATATTATAGGGAGAAAAAAAATAAAAATAAAAATAAAAATAAAAATAAAAAATACCTACCCTCTTTCTTCTGGCAAAATGGGTAACTAGATAAGTGGCTAAAAAATGGAACAAATAACGAAATAAGGGAGCAGCGAGAGAGTGAGGTAGTGGGGGAGGGAACAGAACAGAGCTCAAATCTATACGGGTTCGAGTTTGTCCCCTTTTAAAACTGAGCTCAAGTTCAGACTTGGTCTTGCCAGGCGATGATGTCTTTGAGCCAGCTCAAACATAGATTGTAACTTCAAAGAGAAGAAAATAGCTTTCTGAAGCAAAAGAAACCAGCAGCATGAAACAGTGTCCAACAAAATGAAGGAACTAGATGAAGATAGAATGAAAAGAAGATGAAAAAAAATTACATGAAGATTGAAACCGAGCTCTTGCAAGATAAAAGCATACATATGCTTTCTGCAGAACAATATTTATCGCTGATTGACAGAAACATATACGCTTTCATGACAATTGAGGGAACTTTTCTATGTGCTTCTAGAGACGGTTCGAGTTGGGTTCATTTCAGCTCATGAACGTTGGTCTATATTTCATTTTGATCTCTAGAACCTTTTTACGCCGAACCAAGTCAAATTTCTTACTTTGAATAGAACATTGCAGCTACATACAGATTTAAAAGGAGACTAAAACTGATTTAATCTAAACGTTTAGGGTCCTAACACATCTCCGGATCACTAAATAGTAAAATACCCTTGGGATTTTTCTTTTCTTCTTTCACTAACTACAAACGTACGTCTACCATGGTATATCCTTCACAAGAAAACAGAATATTAGTACAGCCACAAATCAGGATGGGGCAACAGCAAAACCAGATTCAATGAGTGAGCTACCGCAGCTGGCTGCTTTCTCAGTCTTTCTCCGCATCCTCAATTTCTTCATCCTCCTGCACACCTCTAAGGTAAAGAACGTTGTTGCATCTGCAGACAAACTCAGTGCATATTAGATAGTGGACTATTTTTCTCATAGAAGAAGACCAAAGTAGTAAGAGCATATTCTGCAACAGGACCCTCTTATAGGTAAAAGAGAAACATTTCCATCATACCTTAAGATATGAAGATGAAAAACAACTCGTTTTCCGGGAAAACTAAAGTGTTAAACCAATTATACTCAACCGGAAAAGAACCAAAAGTCACTTTCAAGAACGGAAGAGGGAGAGAAGCGGAAGAGGGAGAGAAGCGGAAGAGGGAGAGAAGCGGAAGAGGGAGAGAAGCGGAAGAGGGAGAGAAGCGGAAGAGGGAGAGAAGCGGAAGAGGGAGAGAAGCGGAAGAGGGAGAGAAGCGGAAGAGGGAGAGAAGCGGAAGAGGGAGAGAAGCGGAAGAGGGAGAGAAGCGGAAGAGGGAGAGAAGGAAGAGGGAGAGAAGCGGAAGAGGGAGAGAAGCGGAAGAGGGAGAGAAGCGGAAGAGGGAGAGAAGCGGAAGAGGGAGAGAAGCTGAAGAGGGAGAGGAACCCACAAACCCACCCTTCCCCTGCATCAGGCCAGGGGCCAACCCAATTGAACAATTTTAAGCCAACCCAATTGAACAATTTTAACCAACCCAATCACTTTTCTGGGTCAAAAACTGGGTCTGGTTTTATAATATTATTGTGGATAATTTCGACAAAACAGCAGGGTATGCAACATGTAAAGAACATAAAAAGAAAATTTCCTGGCCTTCAGAACTCCCATCTTGCAATAGGTGGACGACTAGATGACCGACCTTGGTCTCTGTCCAACAACAGCTCAGACAGCTGCTTCCTTTACCTAAAGTGAGAGCTTCTTCCACTCGTCATCTTGGCCCCCTCAAAATTTAGAAATTGTAAGTTCACCTGTAAATTTTACTAATTATGTTCAAGCCATTGCATCAGTTTCTCCTTGCTACTCTAGCTGTCTCTTTTTTATCTTCCTTGTACTCTCCTCTCTTCGTAGTCTATCCTCTAACATTTTAGCTTTCTAACATCCACCATAAATACAAAATAGATAATGAACAAATTAAAAAATTAATAAGAACATCAACCATTAACAAGCATTTATTGTCTTTTTTCTATATCTGCTGTGACCCTCGGTGTTTTTTCACACATTCATTATTAATTAGGATATTAAAGTTCTAATTTAAGATGATCAAAGTTAACGTTGTACTATAACATAAATGAAGGATCAAACCATATTGAATTACAATGTCTCATTTATTTTCTGTTATACATATTGGGATGATATTTTCTTTTTCTTGAAATGTTATATGGTTAATTTTTTCTTCTTTCCCCTCCCCTCTCCTATATTTTTCATTTTCATTTTCAAAACATAAACTAATTGAGTCTCTTCACCCTAGTGTAAATTTGTCTTCTCCTTTCATACAACTATTGAATGCTCTTTCCATGTCCACACTTATAATATGGACATATCCCATTTAAGGCAAGAGTTTTGCGCAAATTTTGTTTTACCAACTGATATGCAGAACATCTGGTAGACTGGGAAAATTAGACTGAGAAGATCATAACTCTCTCATTGGTCATGACCATGTCAGGAGAGAGGCCATTATAAAAAAGTTAGTTAGAATAGAGACATGATTGCAACACAACTTCAAGTGCAATAAGATGAAACACTTCAACAAATCAGCTCTAGGATAAATGTCCAAATTTGATCCTCAGATTCGATACCCATGAACAATAATCAGTCCTACAATTGAACCAAAGGCAGTGTCTGATAACTTTGATCATTTGATGTTTACCATGTCTTGTTATCATGCCATATCTAACAGTTCAAGAAGTACTTTTCGTTATTTTCTAGTCGCAAGCTTTGCGGTAGAAATCACATAAAAAGTCAAGAAATTCGCAAAATTCATGGAGACTACTCTCAGATACCTTTCCAGAATTAATACCCTCTTTTATATACTAAACATGTGTGTTTGATCCACCTCTCTTTTCACTTCCATCTGATAATCAATCCAACTACCAAGTAACTTGAGTTTGCCGTAAGAGGATCATGTACCACTCTCAGACAAGCTCATCTCCCAATCTTTTAGATACGATAGATGAATAGTAAGGTCTTCATTCAACAACTATAATCTTAGGGCACCTACTATGTTCATAAATGAAATTTTTTCTTTAAACGCCAATTTCATTGGGAGCAAAAAACAAGGCTGATTGAGGAGCAGGCATCATATCAACAAGAAGCTGATGAAATAGTACATCCTTAACTTATTTGTCCGTGAGCCCATTGGCACTTTTGTTTACATGAACTCGTTTACGAGCAACGCTTGCATCAAAAATATATAAAAGAACATTTCAGTGTCTTGAAAGCATAGTTTTGTGACTCAGAGTCAGGATCCAAGACAGATATTTGGAAATCCGAGTCAAATCATGCCAAGTCGAGTTGGGTTGACCTCGGACTCAGCCAGCCTCGCTCGGCCTGAATCGGAGGAAACTTGTCTCTTAATAGAAGATGTGAGTATGACCTCAAATCAAACCAGTAAACATGAAATCCGAGTCCACACTTGGCCAAGTACTCAACCACGCTACAAGGAGAATTTGAGCACCAATTGACAACAGCCATGGGTGACAATGATAAAGCTTAACCCTTAAAGAACTGAACCAATTTCAGTAGAATTGAAGTAATATTTCCTACAGGACAGAACCTAAACAATTGAACCGCCAGATCCAACAAAATGCCAACACCTGACACTCTAGGATTACCCCTGAAGTAACCATAAAATTTTACTTGATATGGCCTAGTAGCAAGGAGGACCATAAACTTGTGTCTTTAGCAGGGATAACAAGTGGCCAACTAAGAAACTATTGCTTTGAATCAGATCCCCTTGAAATGCCTTCAGAAGTAGAAAGTGTACATGAAGAAGCCACAATTTGCTTTCCCATCCTCAATCAAATTCTAGATGGAAGTGACCTTTACCTAAAAGTGACCCCTGTTTTCCTCATTCCAGATATCTAGGAAACATGGATGAAACAGGCCTTCAAAAGCAATTGGCCTAGGAGGACAGAGTTGCATGACATCACCTGCTGGATTAACTCTACAAAGATGCATGAAAAAAGATCATGTGGCCATAAGTGATCAAAATTGTAACCTGGGCTCCATCTTTTTTCTAATAATAGCTCCAAGACCTTAATTTGATTACAACCATTGATTGAGATACAACATATGAAGGAAGCTCTCTTTTGATTGGATAATTGAATGCTTTGATTTGGATGGGCCCTAGAACTTCTATATGGTAAAGCTGAGCAATACAGTTAGCAAGTTTATCACTAACCATCAAATTGTTATTTGGGTAATTGAATGCTTTGATTTGGGTAGCCACAAGTAATACTTGTGTGGTTATGTTGAACAATACAGTTCGCAACTTTGTCTTTGAACATCTAACAGTTATTTAACTTGATTCTTTGGCAATACAAACTTTTTTCACTCAACAAAGTAAATTACCTCAACCAGGGGACCTACCTTGTCTGCTCAACGCTTACCTGAAGATAGTAGCATGGTTTAATGACTTGACCAACTCAGAGGCAACTTGGCAAAGTCAGATCTTTTTTTTGAGTTTCCAGATCAAATTGGAGGGTAGACTCGTCTCTTCCACAAACCCTTCCATTTCAGGCCAATCCAAATGACTCCAGAGGTCAAGCTGATTCAACCAATTCCAAAGGTGAAGCCAAACCCACTCAAATTTTTTTTTTTTTTTTTTTAAAGAAGAAACCCACTCAGATTTTCAGGTGTCCGAGTAAAAAAACACGGATAGTAGAGCCAGGTCTTACACCAACTTACACTATCAAGGAACTTGTTCCCACCTTAAGATGATCAAAATCGCACAATAATATCATATTTTGCAGATTTGATGAAATTATACACCTTGAGCAACACATTTATACAATGAAAGCAAAGACTACTTCTAACTCTTTTTCTTTGACATGGTTATTTCTAGCTCTAACCCACAAGAAAAGCTTGTCCTTTGACTAAAGGCACAAAGGTAAGTAATTGGTGATGGCATTTATGGAGGCAAATCTCATAATAAAACTTCTTGAAGCCAGGTATTTGACAAAGTAATAATAAGATATTACATTACACTTTTCAAGTCATAACAGGATTAAACACTAGGACCAAAGGCCAGATTCACATTCCTGATCTACCCACTGCAAAAGGATGAATAGAAGAACCATTGCCAAGGTCTAACTGGGTTTACGAAAATGGAGAACAACTATTCATTTGAAGAAATCCATGGCCACTAATAAGTGTTCAAAATCAGGATAATGCAACAATTCTTATAAGGCTGCAGCCATGTCTCATCTCATGGAGTAGGTCAGAGCATTCAGTTTCCACCATATATAAAATTTTAGAGGGTTAGAGACAAGACATTGTGTTAGTACTGTTCATTTGAAAGGGGAAAAGATTATGGAAGGAGCCAATTACCTTATCAAAATCTCTCCAAGGTTTCCAGTGAATTGCCCATCAACGTACTCTTCAGTGTTGGCCAACTGCAAAAACAAGAGGATTTGCTGGTAATCACGTTTCACAAATATGACTCAAATAAAGTTGGTCTTTCTCACTCCTCACACAATAAACAAGCCTATTAGTTCAGGTTCTAAAACTCAGAAGCAGCACCTGCAAGTTCATGTATGAATCCACTGACACTAGATATCCTGAAATAAGAAAAAAATCAATTATCTTTTAATATTGTAGCCAGACAAACCACCTGCAATATCTGCTAGAGCACACCAAAATGAATAAATACCTTTGTACTCCATTCCCCACTTGAGTTTCACAATAACAGGCTCCCCCGTAAGATTGTTCAGAAAAGGTTTTGGGTTAACAGGTGTCTGCAACAACAATAAACATACCATGAAAATCAGGAACTGTATAAATAAAAAAGATTTGCATTATCATGAACCGGTTTATGACATCCTTCAGGTATGTTTCTCCCTTTCAATAGGTATGATAGCTCTCTACTTTTTGAAAGATGAGAAAATTTTATTCAAGAAAAGAAAAATACACATCCCACGGACTGAAAGATACAACTCAATCAGGGAAAGGGGATAAAAAGGAATTAGGGCATCACTGGTTGCAACTATGTGCAAAATTAACCATGAGAATTTGTTGCATCCAGAGTTTCATGACAAAATAAGAACACATCAATTTCTAAATTCATGATTCTTTTGATGAGAGTTTCATGATTCTAAATTCGTCCAAAAGATAGAAAGGGTAGAAGAACCAATCTCACTAACAATTTGTGAATAGGACAAGGAGAAGCAGTCCAAACATAGGAAGGGGCATTGCAACTAAATAAATCATTCATTTTGAAGAGAAAACAAAGTAACTGAATTAAGTATTGAAAGAAACAAACTACTTCATATATATCAATATTGCAACCTAAACTATTCCTGAAGAAAACATAGTCAAGGAGTTTATTCTTCAATCTGCTACAAGAAGAAATGGTATTAGATACCTAATACACAATGCAGAAACTCACCGCCATTGCAGCGCCAGATACTTTTTCGTCTGCTGCTATCAGTTTCTCTCTCTTCAAGCCTGGTCTTTAAGTTTCCGGGTTTAGTTTCGTAAGTGAAGAAGGAGCTGCAGGGGTGGAATCGACACGAGCCGAGCCCGAACATGCCTAGGATCGGTTCGGCTCGGCCTCTGAATTACATGCTCGGGCTCTGGCTCATCAATGGGCTCGGGCTAGGGTTCGGGCTTAGGCTAGGGTTCGGGCTCGGGCTCGGGTTCGGGCTCGGGCTGGGGCTCTGGCTCGGGCTGGGGCTCAAATTCGGGCTCTGGCTCAGATTCGGACTCTGGCTCGGGTTTGGGCTCTGTCACGGGCTAGTCATCGGGCTCGGGCTCATCATCGGACTCGAGCTCTTCATCGGGCTTGGGCTCGGGCTCGTCATCGAGCTCCAAAATGTGCTCGAACTCGAGGTCGTCCAGAAAAGTCGAGCTCGAAGCCCATTTACCTCTTCTTTCTTACCATGAACGGGTAATATATATATTAAGAGGAGATGAAACCTATGCAAATAGGATTAGCTTGAGTATCTTAGAAACATAAAAGAGATTGGAGGATTATTTTTTATTTTTAAAAAAAAGTGATGTACAGTACCTCCAATGCTGCAGTTGATGCTAGAGTAAACAAACATAAAAAGTTGAACATGAAGAAACAAATGAAAAAGAATAATAAATATAATATTAACAAAAAAATAAAACTGCTAAAAAAATAAAGAAATAATTAGACAACATTAGCAAAGAAAGCACACAAAATTTATAAAGCAAGCAATATTGAGAAAAACTTAAGTGCATATGAAGAGTGAAAGAAATAACCATTACATGAGAGAAACCCAAATAAGTACTTACCTCTTTTGTTATCTGATTAGCTGTTGTTTGCATTTCATTTTCTGACCTATATATGCAAATAAAATACAGGCAAAAAATAAGAGGGGCTAACAAATAGTGAGGAAAATATAGGGGTTAAAAAGAAAAGACTCAAAATGAATAGAAGACAATGAGTAGAAAATATATCTACAAAGAAATAGATTTAAAAGAGAGATAGAAGATGATACCTCAATGAAAAACACCCTTTGAGGAGATCGAACACAGTCAGATTGAGATTTGCAAGAAAGAAAAAAATTTGACTTTATAGTGTCCTTGACTTTTGTTTAAAATTTGAGCTCCATCTGAGTTAGGAATCTTTGGATCTGAAGTCTAGGTTGGTTCTATTGCCAAACACAGAGCTGGGTCCCACCTCTTGGAAACTTTATAACATAAAAAATATTAATTAACTTACTCTAAATTTATGTATACTGATTCTCCATACTCTTGGCGTGATTTGGTCCAAATTTGGGCTCAATTTGAAGTCAGAATCCTGAGATATTCATTGTTACTGAGTCTTTGGCGTGACAACGCCAGATTTGACCTTGGAATGGCGCGGCAACGCCTGTTGAAAGGAAACATGCCTAAGTTCATAAACAAAAGCTTTGGCCAGTGTATTTAGGCAAATCATTGGTGCAGTAGCGGATTTTTTGGTGATGGGAATTTTTGTGGAATTATTTGAATTCATGGCACTTCTTTCAGTGCGGTAGTAGGGTTTCTGGCACAATAGCACTAGTCACTCTTTTGGCTTGTTTTGGTTATTGCTTCCCCATTCTGGCTCCGAATTAAGTGATTCTTGTTTCATTGGATGCCTGAGAGAAAAATGAACAATTTGAATCAAGTTTCATAATTTTATGATAAATATTGACTCAAAAATAAATTTTCTAAGACATTTTTTAACCTAAAAACAATGTCTTTTAGACACTTATAAGATGGTAAGCTTTTGAAGATAAGAGTGAAATTGTGTTGAACTTAGTTGAGCTGAAAACATCTATTTTGGCATGGTGTTGATAGTTATGGAGGATATATATATATAACGAGAACTTAATTAGGAAGTAAAATTGATTGATTATCCCAGGTGTGGCTTCACTGCAAGCAGAGCTTTCACTGGTACAAGCACAATAGATTATCTCAGGTCTGGATGGGTCAAGTACGTCAAGCTTGATTATAATTTCATCTGTAACGAGTCACAACTAGTTACATTTGGGTTCAATATATTCCAACTCAAGAGCAAGTCGCAAACATATTTACTAAACGTCTCTCTTGTACACAATTTGTTCGTCTCTTGTCCAAGCTTTAAGTCTTGCCAAAGCCGTTCAGCAAGTGAGTGAATGTTAAGAAAGTTTCCCTTCCAAACTCGAACTCTTCATCTCCATATCATATTTTGATTCAATACTATCACACATGTAATTTAATTATATTATATTACACCATGTACCCTAGGAAGGTTTCCTTGTTGGCTCATGCGTGTTGTCTACATGCATTCATTCATTCATTCAATTCAAACATAGTGAAATTACCACTCTTACATATTTCACTCATATAACTGCCTCATAACCAGTTGTCTTTGTTGAAGATGATGCCAAAACATCAGAGAGTTCATGATTGATTTTAATGTTTTCTAGTGTTCAAAGTGCAAAACTTCTTCCCAAAAAGTCTTTCCCAAGTGTTAATTGCTCATTAAGAAAAGATAAATGGCAAAGAAACATCGTCGGATTTCATCAAGGATTATCAATCATTCAATCTCCACAGGCAACTAAGCTATTACAGTTTCTGTCAGTCATCTTTCAAAATAACCTTTTCTTCCTTTAAAACACCCCTAATTACTCTGCAACCAGCTTAATTAATGAGATTTTTGTTCGAGAGGTGGCTTACCTCCATGATGTTCCCTGAAGTATTTTTTCAGGGAAAGTATCTACAACCCTCACATTTTTTTGTATTTAAACATATGTGCTCACTAGGTGTAGGCACGTTTCTTCGGCGATAATGGCAGTTCTCTCATTGACACTCATGCATTGACAAACAACACCTTCTATGCTCATTTGGGGGTCCTAATAAAAGAGAAAATTAAACGAAATAACCCATGCACATATATTATATTCTGTGGATTCATGTCTTGAGG
This sequence comes from Aristolochia fimbriata, assembly GCA_019845555.1. Lineage (NCBI taxonomy): Eukaryota > Viridiplantae > Streptophyta > Magnoliopsida > Piperales > Aristolochiaceae > Aristolochia > Aristolochia fimbriata. Next base: position 27,152,042 of record CM034083.1, on the reverse strand, counting down.
TGATCGAAGCGCAGCATGTGCTATCAAGTAAGTGACAAACAGTTATAAATAACGACAAACAGAAACTGCTTCTTCAGTTCTCTCTCGCATAAGAAATCGGCTAACAGCAATGTTCTTTTCCGGATTAAAAGTAGGAACTTGCATCAGCCACTGAAAGTACTCTTCTTTCTTCTTTTTTTTAACAAAACGTTAACACTGGCCTCCTTATCTTGTTCCCTGTCGTATATAATATGAAAAGCTGCTGAAAACTAAGTTTCCTTATCCGAAAATTTAAGAGAGCAATACATGGACATTAATATATTAGCTCGATCAATTTGTTACCTTATCTAACTTGTAGTACTGACATTTCGATATATCACATGGGACCTGTATCGACCTCGTAACTGGCTCCCGGCTTTCAGGGCAGAACTCCTCAACCAACTCGATCAAAACTAACGACCCATCACATGCTCTACCTTCGACGTCCATCATTCCACACAGAAGATTTCCTATATAAATGACAGTACCCAACTCTACCTCTACTCAACTCACCATAAGAGAACACTTGTATCGATCCTTCATCCTTCCTCTTCCATAGTTCCTTTTTTACCAATGGCCAAGTACTCTGCAAGGATAGGCTGCTTCTTTGGGTTCCTCTCCCTTTTGTTTTTCATAAGTGAGGCTCGGAATGCACCACTAGGTGGATTTGTGAGAACAAGAGGCACCGAGTTTATACTTGATGGTTCCCCCTTTCTCTTTAATGGGTTTAATTCATATTGGATGATGCATGTAGCAGCTGATCCAGCAGAGAGGCCTAAGGTTTCTACTGTCTTTCGAGACGCAGCCGCTGCCGGTCTCACGGTTTGCCGGACGTGGGCATTCGGTGATGGAGGCTACAATGCACTCCAAATTTCACCTGGAGTTTATGATGAAAGAGTCTTCCAGGTTAGCAATTAATTAAGTTTTAGAGTACTTATATATATATATTTGAGCTAATATTCTAAATTGGATGGCTACTACCTGTTGCAGGCACTTGATTTTGTGGTTTCAGAAGCTAACAAGTATGGCATTCGGCTCATTTTGAGCTTTGTAAACAATTTCGGTGACTTTGGAGGTAGACCACAATATGTGAAATGGGCACAAAACGCTGGAGTGCAAGTCAATGGAGATGATGACTTCTACACTAATCCTGTCGTCAAGGATTACTACAAGAACCATATCAAGGTACGTACTTTTGTTTTATATATATATCGTCATGACCATCTAAAGATATAATAGAAACTTGCTGCTCAACTGATTTTATGCACTGAACTGGATATATTTTTTATTTTCGTTGCATGTAGAGTGTTGTTACAAGGTTCAATACCATCACTAGAACCATGTACAAAGATGACCCAACAATCATGGCATGGGAGCTGATCAATGAACCTCGGTGCCAGGCTGACTACTCTGGTAACACAGTTGATGTAAGTTCCCATATTGCAATCCATTTGAACATAATTAATATGCTTCCCCTTAATTATTTAGTGGCTAACTTTATTGTACGTGTTTCCCTAATTTGTACAGGGTTGGGTGAAGGAGATGGCTTCCTATGTAAAGTCACTTGATTCAAAACACTTGCTTGAGATTGGCATGGAAGGTTTTATGGTGATTCAGTGCCAGAGAGGAAGCAGTTTAATCCAGGGTACCAAGTTGGAACTGATTACATTAAGAGCAATCAGCTGCAGGAAATCGACTTCACCACGATACATGCATACCCAGATATATGGTTTGTATAACATGATTTTAATTCATATTTAATTAGCTACTACTCTTTATATTATTGTTCGACATGATATCAACTCCAAAAAAATTCTCAGAGAAGTTAATTCTTAATTAATTACTTAATTTGATTGAAAACAGGTTATCTGGACAAAGTGATGAAGCACAAATTGAATTTATGCAAAGGTGGATGATGAGCCACTCTACAGATTCGAGGACAGTCGTGAACAAGCCACTGGTTTTCACCGAGTTTGGAAAATCAAAGAAAGATCCTGGATTCAGCATAAATGGCCGAGATACTTACCTGGGTGCAGTTTACAGGAACATCTACAATGCTGCAAGAGTTACTGGAGCAGTGGGTGGTGGCTTGGTTTGGCAATTGATGGCGGAGGGAATGGAGTCATATTATGATGGTTACGAGATCATTTTGTCACAACAACCATCTACAAATGGTGTAATTGCCCAACAATCTCACCAGATGTCGACACTGAGTCGGAGTCTGAGCAAGCCTCATGCCAACACACTCAGGAGTTAGATTCTAGTACTTAATTAGTATGAATGCTTTATGTTATCCCACCATGAGAAAGATAGTAGTCCTTCGGACTAAATACTGAAGTATGTATACTAGTCATTTTCTCCCACGAAATTATATATTCATGGTATTATTTGAAATATTGGTCAGCAAATTGTTGTACTTTCTATGGTTCTATCTATCATTTATATAAGCGTTAAATTAAATTGAAAAATGAAAATACTAGCACAAAATATTCACCAATTTTTATGATAAATTTTCTTCTTATGTTGCTTTCTTGGAAATCTTGTTGATTACTATGTCGGGCTTCAATCCATTCCAAGTTGGAATGCAAGTGTCTCAAGTTAGAAAGTGAGTGTTTTGAGCAAGTTATGTGTTGGAGATACTAATTAAGAGAGAGAATGGCTGAAGATGTTGAGATGTATCATGTGTGACAAATGTATTGGTTACTAGAATATTTGATGTTGGAAAAATTGAGTATATACAAATTACATTATCACCAACGGTTATAAACCATAGCTAGTGATGGAAAAAACGGTAAGTAATAGTTTTACTAACGAATGACCCTTGTTTAAATAGTGTTGGTAGTAATCCCCTTACTAAAAATAATACCAACGATTGATAGACCATAGCTAAAGATGTTTTAATTACCAACAGGAAAAGCCCATTGATAAAGTAGGACAGGCTGCCCATAGGCCAGAGCTGTGAGTATCAAGTTATTAAAACCTACGGTAGAAGCCTATGGATGAAAGAACTCATCGCCAACAATTTCAGCCCATTGGTAAAAGAACCCATAACTAACAGTTTCAGCCCGTGGGTGTTACTGTTCTCTACCTCATCGGGCTCCTGTTGTGGATGACGAATATGTGAACGAAGGTATTCCACACCTCCGTTGGTCAGAGCAAGAGAAGCGGCCCACCCAGGTGAAGAGATTTATATGTGTCTATTTTATACTCTTTTTAGGGTCCATTTTAGTTTAAATTACATTCTAGAGTCAATATTTATCAGAAAATCGTGAAATATAATTCAAATTGTTCCTCTCTCTCTCTCTCTCTCTCTCTCTCTCACTCACTCACTCTCGCTCACTCTTGCTCTCTCTCTCTCTCTCTCTCTCTCTCTCTCTCTCTCGCTATTGCTCTCTCTTGCCCTCTCTCTCTCTCTCTTTCTCTTTTTAGGGTCCATTTTAGTTTAAATTACATTCTAGAGTCAATATTTATCAGAAAATCGTGAAATATAATTCAAATTGTTCCTCTCTCTCTCTCTCTCTCTCTCTCTCTCTCACTCCTCTCTCTCACTCACTCTTGATCTTTTTTCTTCTCTAATAATAATCTATATATAATATATATATATATATATGTAATAATGAAAGAATTGTAATGAAACGTAATGCGGATATATATATAATATAAAATAATATGTAATAATAATAAATATATAATAATGCCGATAATAATATATATATATATATATATATTATATAAATATATATAATAATAAGAAATAATAATAATAAATATGTTTTAATAATAATATATAATATATATATATAATATTATTAATATATATATGTAAATAATATAATAATAATATATAATAATAATAATAATATGTCTTGCAAAATAATAATAATATATAATATATGGAATAATATATAATGAAAAAAAAATATGGTAATATGTAATAATAATGAAATATTTGGGATATATATCAGACCAATATGTAAATGATAATAGCGAATACCATATAATATATATATGTAATAATAATATTAATATATAATAATATGTATATAATATATGCTTAATAATAAATATATAATAATATATATATAATATATGTAACAATAATATATATATATATAATATATATATATAATAATAATAATAATATAATGTCTGGCGATCATTAATAATAATAAGCGGTATAATAATAATAAGAATATGTAATAATAAATATATATAAATATATGTAAAACCCAATAATAATAATAATCATAATAATAAATAATAATAAAATAAAATAATAATAATAATAATAATATAAATAACAATAAATATGAATATGTAAATAATAATAATATAAATAAATATATAATGTATATATATAATAATAATATGGAGATAATATGTTTGTAATAATGTAATAATGTAATGGCAATATGTTGGGATATGTAGAAATGAATGTGTGTGCGAATAATAATAATAATAATAATAATGCCATGCTATTGATGTGTAAAGGAATATAATAATAATAGCCGGAGCAAGACCAATAATAATAATAATAATAATTAATATGTTTTACGCGTCTCGTCAATAAATAATGTAATAATATGTAATAATATGTATGAAATAATAATAATATTAATAAATAATATGGAATAATATGTAATTAATATGTAAAGGCAAACGGCCAATAATGTTGGGACTTAATATAAATATGTATTTTAATAATGATACATGTGAATAATGTAATAAATATGTAAATATGTAAATTAATAGTAATATGTATAAGATAATAATATTTAACGATGTAATAATAAGACCATGTCTCACGATCTAATAAGCAATGTAATAATGAATCTCTAATAATGTAATGAATATCTCACTAATACTCAGACACTCTCTCTCTCTATGAAAAGAGTAATAACCCGATAATAAGATAATAATAATAATATCAATAATATTAATAATATTATTCTCTCTCTAATAATCTCTCTCTCTCTCCAAATAACCTTGTATCTCTCTCTCTCTAAGACTCTCTAATAATAATAATATCTCTCTCACTCTCTATCTCTCTCACTCTCTCTCTCTCAAATATGTGTGACTCTCCATCTCTCTCTCATAATATGAATAATATGTAGACTCTCTCTCTAAAAGGATCGACTCTCCAAAAATTATTAAAATCTCTCTGAAAAGTGGAACAATAGAATCTGGTTTAAAAATAACGGTAGAAAATGCAAAAATTCTCTTTAAAATCTCACGGTAGAAAATGTGCAAAAATTCATTTAAAATCACAAAAATGCCCCTAGGCCCACCGGACAACAGAAAACACAATTTGGGATGTTGGTTTGGCGTTACAGTTCCAAAATATGGTGCTATAGTGCTAGAAGTTTCCGATTTTAAAACCGAAAAAGTGCCTAAGTATTGGCTCTATAGCGCCACTCCAAAGCAAATTTTGGCACAATGGTGCTAGAAACCCAGCTGGACTAAAATTGCCATATTTTGGGATTTCGATGTCAGATTGAGCTAAAATTTGGATCATAGACTGCGAAGAGGATGGAAAATCATTTCCCAAAAAATCAGAGTAAATCATATTGTGATTTCTTAGTTATGAATTTTCCAAGTCGTGGGCCCTTGCTATGGACTTGGCAGCATAACCTACTCATTTTGCAGACTTCATATCCAAACATTCGCAACTCAGAATGATCTCAAATTTTATACACCAGTTAAGGACCCTCTGATAAATGTCTGGATGGAATTTCATGAAATTATGAGCACGGGAAGATCTGATTTTAATAACAAAACAGATGCCAAATTTCCGAGAGCCTGGACAAGCAAAACATTATAAATAGGGGTTCAAGAGGAAGGCTTGACATCCAGTTCTAAACCAATTTTCCAAGTTTTCACTTTATTATTTTTTTTAGTAAGAGTCTTGAGAGGCTAGAGAAGTCTTGAGACATTCTCTTGGTGCTTTGAAATCAAGGTGGAGAATCAACCATTGGAAGTCATCTTCAACAAAGTGGATTCTTCTTAAGAGGGGTGTGTACTTAGTTTATATTTTTTTGTTCTTCATGGCTGTATTTAAGACCTCAATTGTGTTTTAAGTTCTAGTATGGAGTAGTAATTTATGTTGGGAGTCCATGACTCCCTAATTATGTAATGAGATTGATGTCTTAATTCAATAAATTAGAATGCAAATTTATGTGTGAATGAGTGTTGAATGTTGTTTATTCCTAGATTTTATGCTTGTTGTCTTACTGATATACTATATTGGAGAAGTTAGGACTTAAGGCATGCAATAGATGATAGGATGTACAAGTTATTTCAGAGTTCATTCAATAGGTGTTTCAAGCATGTTTGAGGATTAATTCCAGGTTTGTATGGTAACATCCTCTAACTTGTTTTGATTCGTCTATGGCATAAGACCGATTCCCAATTATAAGGTAAGGTCATTGTGCTTCATGTTTATGCTGCCAAATAGAGTTGATCATGCTGTCTGGTTGTCTCTAGGAGGTAGAAGGTGATGCCGGTTATAGGCTTTAGCCATTGATTTAACAAGTTCATCAGATTTGTCTTCTAATACCTTTTCTTAATTCAGTCTATGAACTAACTATGGAGGAAATGGATACCTAATGCTTTTTAATTACTGATTTCTATCAAAAACCATCAGCCATCTCTTGAACTCTATATGTTTGATTAGGATTACTTTAGTTTATGTTTTCGAAACTCTTTTTCAAATAAGTTTCTCAAACTTTGGTTTTTAAACTAGAAAATCAATTATCTATCAACTTGGTCCTAATGACGATATTAGGACTTCTAGAGTCTACATTACTTTGATTAGTCTACTTGCTAGTGATAGTTGCAATCTCAACCTAAGAGTGTTTTCGGAGGACGAGCCTTCATTGGAAAGAGCACAGTAAAGGGGAGCCTTGGTGTGGGGGGTGTTGAAGAACTTTCTGTTGGTGTAACACAACTGAAGTATAAAAAAGTGTTGTTGTAAAGTTCAAATCCTGCCGGAGGAGAGCTTCTGCTTGAAGTGTAAGTCGTATAAGTTATGTAATCTCTTTGAATAGTGGATTCTTCACCCTAGGATGAGTGCCCCACAGAGTATGAACGGTTGGTTCCAAACTGCGACAACATGTTTGCTGTCTTGAAGTTTCTTAATTGTTAGCCTATCATTGTGCATCTCGAAGTGTAACTACATTGACGACTAAGTGTAATTACAGTTATATGTACACCTACGAAGGACACAACAATTACACTTTGAGAACATATATATGATGCTTTTCTAAAGATGAAACGAACAGAAAATTATTCTTCCAGGACACATATATGTATGTCTTCTAAATGAAAACTTGAACAATATTTTGTGAAAGTATTAATGGCCTTTGACTTAGTTTTACTAAATGGCGGATTGATCCACAAAAGTAAAAGTCATATGTTGGTATTGGTCCCAAAAATTATCTCCAATTATTAAAGGAACACAACATCACTATCCTCTCTTGGTCCATAGGATTGCATAAAGATAATTACAATGGTCCATAATCTAAATCTTGAGTCTAGCCATGAGGCTTGGTCAAACTCTGAGTCAATGTTGACATTTGATGAGATTGTTGGGAAATTACGCCATTAGTAGATGATTGCTGAGATAAAACAATCTCGTAACCATCATAATATGGTCCCATTCCCTCCGCCATCAGTTGCCAGACCAAGCCACCACCCACTGCTTCAGTAACCCTGGCAGCATTGTAGATGTTCGTGTAAACTGCACCCAGGTAAGTATCTCGGCCATTTATGGTGAATCCCGGGTCTTTGTTTGATTTTCCAAACTCAGTGAAAACCAGTGGCTTGTTTATGATGGTCCTCGAATCGGTAGAAAGGCTGATACCTTTGCATAAACTCAATTTCGGCTTTATCACTTTGTCCAGATAGCCTGTTCGATCAAATTATGTAATTAATAAGCTAGAACTTATTTGATAATTAATTTGGAGTTGATATATATGTTGAACAATAATATAAGAAGTACTAGTAATATATGAAATAAATTGTGTTCTACTAACCATATATCGGGGTATGCATGTATTGTGGTATAGTCGATTTCTTGCAATTGGTTGCTCTTAATGAAATCAGTTCCAACTTGGTAACCTGGGTTAAATTGCTTCCTTTCTGGCACCGAATCACCATAAAAACCTTCCATGCCAATCTCAAGCAAGTGTTTTGAATCAAGTGACTTTACATAGTAAGCCATCTCCTTCACCCAACCCTGTACGAATTAAGGATACAATCAATTAAATGATAGTCACTAAATATTTAAAGGGAAGCATATTAATGTTTAAAAATGGAATATTGCTTTGCTTGAGGTGGATGAGGACGCACTTACATCAACTGTGTTACCAGAGTAGTCAGCCTGGCACCGAGGTTCATTGATCAATTCCCACGCCATGATTGTTGGGTCATCTTTGTACGTGGTTCTAGTGATGGTATTGAACCTTGTAACAACACTCTGCTTGCACAGAAAACAAACATTTAGTTCAGCGAATAAAATAAGTTGATCAGCAAGTGCAGCAAGTGCTTATGATAAAACAAAAGTACGTACCTTGATATGGTTCTTGTAGTAATCCTTGACGACAGGATTAGTGTAGAAGTCATCATCTCCATTGACTTGCACTCCAGAGTTTTGTGCCCATTTCACATATTGTGATCTTCCTCCAAAGTCACCGAAATTGTTTACAAAGCTCAAAATGAGACGAATGTCATACTTGTTAGCTTCTGAAACCACAAAATCAAGTGCCTGCAACAGGTAGTAGCCATCCAATTTAGAATATGAGCTCAAATATATATATATAAGTACTCTAAAACTTAATTAATTGCTAACCTGGAAGACTCTTTCATCATAAACTCCAGGTGAAATTTGGAGTGCATTGTAGCCTCCGCCACCGAATGCCCACGTCCGGCAAACCGTGAGACCGGCAGCGGCTGCGTCTCGAAAGACAGTAGAAACCTTAGGCCTCTCTGCTGGATCAGCTGCTACATGCATCATCCAATATGAATTAAACCCATTAAAGAGAAAGGGGGAACCATCAAGCATAAACTGGGTGCCTCTCGTTCTCACAAATCCACCAAGTGGTGCATTCCGAGCCTCACTAAGAAGAAACAAAAGGTAGAAAACCACAAAGACGCAGCCTAGACTAGCAGAGTTTGCCATAGAATAATGGAAGAGCAACAATATGTTTTTTTTTTTTTTGTTCTGGTGATCAGTTTTGTAGTGGTACGACTAGTGGGTTTTGATTTATATATATAGGAAACTTATTCATGCCTGAAAGGAGGCCTTGATCAGTTTAAGAATCCCAACATTTAGTTCTGCTTTTGGTATATTAAATGGTTGTTGGTGACGATGGAAGATAGAGCATGTGATTGGTAGCTTTGAGTTTTTTGAGAAGTTCTGCCTAAATTAAAGCAGGGAGCCAATTCTGAAATATATATATGGATAAAGAAGGCTGCATGCGAAGCTTTTAGAAGCAGATGGATAACTAACCTTACGAAAGAGCTGAAGCCTCTGTTTTATTTTCAGATCTGATAAGGAAACTGACTTTTCAGCAGCTTTTAATTCATTTATATATGCGACACAGAAATGGTGACACTTGTTTCTGGGAAAAAAGAGAGAAAGAAAAGGCTGCATGTATGCATGCGAAACGCTGAAGACTTCTGGGTACGTACCTGTTTCACGTTCCAGCTTTACCTGTGTATGGGGCAGATAATCCGGAAAAAGGAAGAAGACAGTTAGCCGATTTCTACTGCCACAAATGAAGAACTAGGTTCTCTGTGTCGTTATTTCTAAATGGTCCTGATCAGTTATTACTCGCATTATCTCATTACATATATGTATGTGTGTAAGTTCTCTCATACACGGAAACATGGGTTTATCGTTCTGGATTGCCCGTCTACTTCAATTTTTTTTTTTTTTTGCGAACAAAAAAAAAAAAAAAGGAAATAGATATTTTATGGGACTCATTTCTTAATATTCTCTTGCTTTAACATTCAGTTATGATTTTTCACAAAATTCCTTACTACACCTTCTGCTTTTATTTTTCTTAAAATTCTCTTACAACAAGTATCAGCAAAGTTTTTTATTTAAAAACCCTTACTATAGCCACAAACCATGATTTTTCATTAACTTCTTTTCCGATAGCCTTCAATAATTATTTTTCTTCAAATATCCTTGCTGAAGCCTTGTCCCACTAATTTATCCAACTTATCTTACTATAGCCTTCAGTCATTTATTTGTCAAAATTCCCTTACTATAGCCTTCAACCATGATTTTTCTTCAAATTCCTTACTATAGCTTTTAGCCACAATTTTTGTTAAAATTCTTACTTTAGCCTTAAACCATGATTTTTCCTAAAATTCCCTTACAATAGCCTTCAACCATGATTTTTTTTTCAAATTCCCTAACTATAGCCTTGTACCACAAATTTTTTCAAATTCACTTACGTACTAAAGCCCTTAGTCATAATTTGGGTCAAAAGTCCCTTAGTATAGATTTCTACCTTTATTTTCCTTGAAATTCTCATACTAAAGCCTTTTTCCATGATTTTTTAAAAAATTCCCATACTATTATGTTCAGTTTCGATTTTTATTAAAATTCTCTTACTATACCCTTAGGCTCTGATTTTTCTTAAAATGCGCTTACTAAAACATTCAACCACGTTTTTTCTTTAAAATTTTTTACGGGAGCTTTAAACCATGATTTTCCTTAAAATTCCCTTACAATAGCATTCAACCATAAGTTTTCTTAAAATTCCCTTACTATAGCCTTGTGCCAAAAATTTTTTCAAATTCTCTTACAATAACATTTACTCAAAAATTTTAACAAAATTCCCTTACAATAGCCTTCGACCATGATTTCTCTTCAAATTCCTTTCTGTAGCCTTTAGCCATTATTTTTTTAAAATTCCCTTACTAGAGCCTCAAACAACAGTTTTATTTAAATTCACTTACTATAGCCTTCAACCATGATTTTACTTCAATTATGATTTTTCTTAAAATTCCCTTAGTAAATCCATCAGCTCTGATTTTTCTTAAAATTCTATTAGTAAAATCTTTAGCCATAATTTTCTATAATATCCATTACTATAGCCTTAAATCATAATTTTTCTAAAATTCCCTTACTCTAGCCTTCACCCATGATTTTTTTTCAAATTCCCTAACAATTGCCTTGTACCATGAATTTTTTTAAATTCTCTTACTATATCCTTCAGTCATAATTTTGGTCAAAAGACCCTTAGGCTTCAACCATTATTTTTCCTCAGATTCTCTTACTATATGCTTCAATCAAGCATGATTTTTATTAAACTTCTTTTCTGATATCCTTCAATCATTATTTTTCCTCAAATATCCTTACTAAAGCCTTGTCCCACTAATTTATCCAAATTCTCTTACTATAGCCTTCAATCATTTTTTTGTCAAAATTCCCTTACTATAGCCTTCACCCATGATTTCTCTTCAAATTCCTTACAATTGGCTTTAGCCATGTTTTTTGTTAAAATTCTTTACTATAGCCTTGAACCACCATTTTCTTAAAATTCTCTTACTATAGCTTTCAGCCATGATTTTACTTCAAATTCCCTTACTGTAGCCTTCAATTAATCTTTTTAATATAATTCACTCACTATATTCTTCATCTCTGATTATTAAAATATTATCTTACTACAACCTTCAGCCATAATTTTTTACAAATTCCATTACTATAGCCTTAAACCATGAGTTTCCCTCAAACTCCCTACCCATTATTTTCTTTAAATTCCCTTACTTTAGCCTTAAACCATGATTTTTTTAAAAATTCCCTTTTAGCCTTCAGCCATAATTTTTTTTCAGATTCTCTAACTATAGCCTCGTACCACAATTTTCTTCAAATTCTCTTACTATAGCCCTTTGTCATAATTTTGGTGAAAAGTCCCTTAGTATAGATTTCTACCATTATTTTCCTTGAAATTCTCATAGTAAAGCCTTTTTCCATGTTTTTTTTTAAAATTCCCTTGCTATAATGTTTAGTTTTGATTTTTATTAAAAATCCCTTACTCTACCCTACAACCCTGATTTTTCTTAAAATACTCTTACAAAAATTTTCAGCCATGTTTTTTCTTTAAAATTTGTTACTAGAGCTTTAAACCATGATTTTTCTTAAAATTCCCTTACAATAGCATTCAACCATAAGTTTTCTTAAAATTCCCTTACTATAGCCTTGTGCCAAAACTTTCTTCAAATTCTCTTACAATAACAATTAGTCAAAAATTTTAACAAAATTCCCTTACAACAGCCTTCGACCATGATTTCTTTTCAAATTCCTTCCTGTAGCCTTTAGCCATTATTTTTGTTAAAATTCCCTTACTATAGCCTCGAACAACAGTTTTATTTAAATTTACTTACTTAGCCTTCAACCATGATTTGACTTCAATAATGATTTTTCTTAAAATTCCTTTAGCAAAGCCTTCAGCTCTGATTTTTCTAATAATTCTATTAGTAAAATCTACTGCCATAATTTTCTATAATATCCATTAGTATAGCCTGAAACCATAATTTTTCTAAAATTCCCTTACTATAGCCTCCACCCATGATTTTTCTTCAAATTCCCAATCTATTGCCTTGTACCATGAATTTTTTCAAATTCTCTTACTACATGCTTCAGTCATACTTTTGGTCAAAAGTCCCTTAGCCTTCAACCATTATTTTTCTTCAGATTCTCTTACTATAGCCTTTTTCCAAGATTTTTTTAAAAAATCCTTTAAAATAGCCATGTACCAAAATTTTATTCAAATTATATTTTCATTGCTCTAACATTCAGTTTTGATTTTTCATAAAATTCCCTTACTATATCCTTCAGCTTTTATTTTTCTTAAAATTCTCTTACTACTAGTATCTGCCAAGTTTTTTTTATTTAAAAACCCTTACCTTAACCATCAAGTATGATTTTTATTAAACTTCTTTACAGATAGACTTCAATCATTATTTTTCCTCAAATATCCTTACTAAAGCCTTGCCCCATTAATTTATCCAAATTCTCTTACAATAGTCTTTAATCATTTTTTTGTCAAAATTCCATTACTATAGCCTTCAACCATGAATTTTCTTCAATTTCCTTACAATAGCCTTTAGCCATGATTTTTGTTAAAATTCTTTTTCATAACTGTGAATCACCATTTTCTTCAAATTCTCTTACTATAGATTTCAACCACAATTTTACTTCAAATTCCCTTACTATAGCCTTCAATTAAGATTTTTAATATAATTCACTCACTAAATATTTCATCTCAGATTATTAAATAATTCTCTGACTACAATCTTCAGCCATAATTTTCTTCAAATTCCATTACTATAGCCTTAAACCATGAGTTTTCTTCAAATTCCCTCGCCATTATTTTCTTTAAATTCCCTTACTTTTGCTTTAAACCATGATTATTTATAAAATTCCCTTACTATAGCCTTCAGCCATGATTTTTTTTTATATTCCCTAACTATAGCCTTGTACCAGAAATTTATTCAAATTCTCTTACTATAGCCCTTAGTCATAATTTTGGTAAAAAGTCCCTTAGTATAGATTTCTACCTTTATTTTCCTACAGATTCTCATGCTATAGCCTTTTTTTATGATTTTTTTTTAAATTCCCTTACTAGAACGTTTTGTTTTGATTTTTATTAAAAATCCCTTACAATACCCTACAATCCTGATTTTTCTTAAAAAACGCTTACTAAAACATTCTGCCATGTTTTTTCTTTATAATTTCTTACTAGAGCTTTAAACCATGATTTTTCTTTAAATTCCCTTACAACAGCATTCAACCATAAGTTTTCTAAAAATTCTCTTACTATAGCCTTGTGCCAAAAATTTCTTCAAATTCACTGACAATAACAATTAGTCAAAAATTTTAACAAAATTCCCTTAAAATAGCCTTTGACCATGATTTCTCTTCAAATTCCTTTTTATAGCCTTTAGGCATTATTTATGTTAAAATTCCCTTACTATAGTCTTGAACAATAGTTTTATTTAAATTAACTTACTATAGCCATCAACCATGATTTTACTTCAATTATGATTTTTCTTTTTCCCTTAGTAAGGCCATCTACTATGATTTTTCTTAAAATTCTATTTGTAAAATCTTTAGCCTTAATTTTCTATAATATCCATTACTATAGCCATAAATCATAATTTGTCTAAAATTCCCTTACTATAGCCTTCACCCAAGATTTTTCTTCAAATTCCCTAACTATAGCCTTGTACCATGATTTTTTTCAAATTCTCCTACTATATCCTTCTGTCAAAATTTTGGTTAAAAGTCCCTTAGCCTTCAACCATTATTTTTCTTTCGATTCTCTTACTATAGCCGTTTTCCATGTTTTTTTAAAAAAATACCTTAAAATAGCCTTGTGCCATAATTTTATTCAAATTCTATTTCCATTGCCTAAACATTCAGTTTTTATTTTTCTTAAAATTCCCTTATTATATCCTTCAGGTTTTATTTTTCTTAAAATTCTCTTACAACAAGTATCAGCCATGTTTTTTTTATTTAAAAATCCTTACAGAGGCCATCAAGTATAATTTTTATTAAACTTCTTCTCTGCTAGCCTTCAATCATTATTTTTCCTCAAATATCCATACTAAGGCCTTGTCCCACTAATTTATCCAAATTCTCTTACTCTTGCCTTCAATCATTTTTTAGTCAAAATTCCCTTACTATATAGCCTTCTACCATGATTTCTCTTCAAATTTCTTAGCCTTAAGCCATGATTTTGTTAAAATTCTTTAGTATAGCCTTGAACCGCCATTTTCTTCAAATTCTCTTACTATAGCTTTCAACCATGATTTTACTTTAAATTCCCTTACTATAGCCTTCAATTAATATTTTTAATATAATTCACTCACTATATATTAAATCTCTGATTATTAAAAAATTCTCTCACTTCAACCTTCAATCATAATTTTCTACAAATTCCATTACCATAGCCTTAAACCATGAGTTTTCCTCAAATTCCCTAGCCATTATTTTCTTTAAATTCCCTTACTTTAGCCTTAAACAGTGATTTTTCATAAGATTCCCTTTGTATAGCCTTCAGCCATGAGTTTTTTTCAAATTCCCTAACTATAGCCTCATACCACAAATTTCTTCTTATTCTCTTACTATAGCCCTTAGTCATAATTTTAATCAAAAGTCCCTTAGTATAGATTTCGACCTTTATTTTCCTTGAAATTCTCATAGTAAAGCATTTTTCCTTGATTTTTTTACAAATTCCCTTGCTATAATGTTTAGTTTTGATATTTATTAAAAATCCCTTACTATACCCTACAACCCTGATTTTTCTTAAAATACGCTTACTAAAATTATCTGCCATGTTTTTTTGTTTAAAATTTTTTACTAGAGCTTTAAACCATGATTTTTCTTAAAATTCCCTTACAATAGCGTTCGACCATAAGTTTTCTTAAAATTCCCTTACAATAGCCTTCGACCATGATTTCACTTCAAATTCCTTCCATAGCCTTTAGCCATTATTTTTGTTAAAATTCCCTTACTATAGCCTCGAACAACAGTTTTATTTAAATTCACTTACTAAAACCTTCAACCTGGATTTTACTTCAATTATGATTTATCTTAAAATTCCCTTTGTAAAGCCTTCTGCTATGATTTTTCGTAAAATTCTTTTAGGAAAATCTTCAGCCATAATTTTCAATAATATCGATTAGTATAGCCTTAAACCATAATTTTACTAAAATTCCCTTACTATAGCCTTCACCCCCGATTTTTCTTAAAATTCCCTAACTATAGCGTTGTACCATGAATTTTTTCTAATTCTCTTACTATTTCCTTTAGTCATAATTTTGGTGAAAAGTCCCTTAGCCTTCTACCATTATTTTTCTACAGATTATCTTACTATAGCCTTTTTCCACGATTTTTAAAAAAAATCCCTTAAAATAGCCTTGTACCATTATTTTATTCAAATTCCATTTCCATTGCTTTAACATTCAGTTTTGATTTTAAATAAAATTCCCTTACTATATCCTTCAGCTTTTATTTTTCTTAAAATTCTCTTACTACAAGTATCAGCCAAGTTTTTTTCATTTAAAAACCCTTACCATAGCCATCAGGCATGATTTTTATTAAACTTCATTTCTGATAGCCTTCAATCATTATTTTTCCTCAAATATCCTTACTAAAGGCTTGACCCACTAATTTATCCAAATTCTCTTACTATAGCCTCCAATCATTTTTTTGTCAAAATTCCATTACTATAGCCTTCAACCATGATTTCTCTTCAAATTCCTTACAATATAGCCTTTAGCCATGATTTTTGTTAAAATTCTTTACTATAGCCTTGAACCATCATTTTCTTCAAATTCTCTTACTATAGCTTTCATCCAAGATTTTTCTTCAAAATCCCTAACTATAGCCTTCAATTAAGATTTTTAATATAATTCACTCACTATATATCTCATCTCTAATTATTAAAAAATTCTCTTACTACAACCTTCAGCTATAATTTTGTACAAATTCCATTACTATAGCCTTAAACCAAGAGTTTTACTCAAATTCCCTATCCATTATTTTCTTTAAATTCCATTACTTTAGCCTTAAACCATGATTTTTCTTAAAATTCTGTTAGCCTTCAACCATGATTTTTTGTCAAGTTCCCTAACTATAGCCTTGTACCACAAATTTCTTCAAATTCTCTTACTATATCCCTTAGTCATAATTTTGGTCAAAAGTCCCTTAGTATAGATTTCTACCTTTATTTTCCTTAAAATTCTCATTCTATAGCCTTTTTCCATGATTTTTTAAAAAATTCCCTTGCTATAGCGTTTAGTTTTGATTTTTATTAAAATTCCATTACCATACCCTACATCACTGAATTTTCTTAAAATACACTTATTAAAACCTTTAGCCATGTTTTTTCTTTAAAACTTCTTACTAGAGCTTTAAACCATGATTTTTCTTAAAATTCCCTTACAATAGCATTCAACCATAAGTTTTTTAAAAATTCCCTTACTATTGCCTTGTGCCAAAAATTTCTTCAAAATATTTTACAATAACAATTAGTAAAAAATTTAAAAAAAATTCCCTTACAAAAGCCTTTGACCATGATATATCTTCAAATTCCTTTCTATAGCCTTTAGCCATTAATTTTGTTAAAATTTCCTTACTATAGCCTTGAACAACAGTTTTATTTAAATTCACTTACTATAGCTTTCAACCATGATTTTTCTTAAAATTCCCTTAGTAAAGCCTTCTGCTCTGATTTTTCTCAAAATTCTGTTAGTAAAATCTTCTGCCATAATTTTCTATTATATCCATTACTATAGCCTTAAATCATAATTTTTCTAAAATTCCCTTACTATAGCCTTCACCCATGATTTTTCTTCAAAATCCCTAACTATAGCCTTGTACCATGAATTTTTTCAAATTCTCTTACCATATCCTTCAATCATAATTTTGGTCAATAGTCCCTTAGCCTTATACCATTATTTTTCTTCAGATTCCCTTACTATATACTTTTTCCAAGATTTTTGAAAAAAAGCCCCAAAAATAGCCTTGTACCATTATTTTATTCAAAATCTATTTTCATTGCTTTAACATTCAGTTTTAATTTTTCTTAAAATTATCTTACTACAAGTATCAGCCAAGTTTTTTTTATTTAAAAACCCTTACCGGAGCCATCAGGCATGATTTTTATTAAACTTCTTTTCTGATAGCCTTCAATCATTTTTTTCCTCAAATATCGTTACTAAAGCCTTGTCCCATTCATTTAACCAAATTCTCTTACTATAGCCTTCAATCATTTTTTTGTCAAAATTCCCTTACTATAGCCTTCTACCATATTTTCTTTTCAAATTCTTTACAATAACCTTTAGCCATGATTTTTGTTAAAATTCTTTACTATAGCCTTGAACTACCATTTTCTTCAAATTCTCTTACTATAGCTTTCATCCACGACTTTTCTTCAAAATCCCATACTGTAGCCTTCAATTAAGATTTTTAATATAATTCTCTCACTAAATATTTTATCTCTGATTATTGAAAAATTCTATTACTACAACCTTCAGCCATAATTTTCTACAAATTCCATTACTATAGCCTTAAATCATGAGTTTTCCTCAATTTCCCTAGCCATTATTTTCTTTAAATTCCCTTACTTTAGCCTAAAACCATGATTTTTCATAAAATTCTTTTTCTATAGCCTTCAGCCCTGATTTTTTTTTCAAATTCCCTAACTATAGCCTTGTACCACAAATTTCTTCAAAATCTCTTACTATAGCCCTTAGTCATATTTTTAATCAAAAGTCCCTTAGTATAGATTTCTACCTTTATTTTCCTTGAAATTCTCATAGTAAAGCCTTTTTCCATGATTTTTTTACAAATTCTCTTGCTATAATGTTTAGTTTTGATTTTTATAAAAAATCCCTTACTTTACCCTACAACCCTTATTTTTCTTAAAATACGCTTACTAAAATCTTCTGCCACGTTTTTTTGTCTAAAATTTTTTACTAGAGCTTTAAACCGTGATATTTCTTAAAATTCCCTTACAATAGCATTTCATCCATAAGTTTTCTTAAAATCCCCTTACTATAGCGTTGTGCCAAAAATTTCTTCAAATTCTCTTACTATAACGACTACTAAAAAATTTTAAAAAATTTCCCTTACAATAGCCTTCGACCATGATTTCACTTCAAATTCCTTTCCATAGCCTTTAGCCATTAAATTTTTTAAAATTCCCTTACTATACCCCCAACAACAGTTTTACTTAAATTCACTTACAATAGCCTTCAACCATGTTTTTACTTCAATTATGATTTTTCTTAAAATTCCGTTAGGAAAGACTTCAGCTCTGATTTTTTGTAAAATTCTTTTAGTAAAAACTTCTGCCATATTTTTCTTTAATATCCATTAGTATAGCCTTAAACCGTAATTTTACTAAAATTCCCTTACTATAGCCTTCACCCAAGATCTTTCTTAAAATTCCCTAACTATAGCCTTGTACCTTGAATTTTTTCGAATTCTTTTACTTTATCCTTCAATCATAATTTTGGTGAAAAGTCCCTTAGCCTTCAACCATTATCTTTCTTTAAATTATCTTACTACAACCTTTTTCCATGATTTTTGAAAAAAATCCCTTAAAATAGCCTTGTACCATTATTTTGTTCAAATTCTATTTCCATTGCTTTAACATTCAGTTTTGATTTTTCATACATTCCCCTACTGTAGCCTTCAGCCATGATTGTTTTTCAAATTCCGTATCTATAGCCTTGTACCACAAATTTTTTCAAATTCTCTTACTATAACCGTTAGTCATAAGTTTGGTCAAAAGTCCCTTACAATAGATTTCCTCCTATATTTTCCTTCAAATTCTCATACTATAGCCTTTTTCCATGATTTTTTTAAAAATTCCCTTACTTTAACGTTGAGTTTTGATTTTTATTAAAATTCCATTACTATACCCTAAACCTCTGATTTTTCTTAAAATATGCTTACAAAAACCTTCAGCCATGTTTTTTCTTTAAAATTTCTTACTAGAGCTTTAAACCATGATTTTTCTTAAAATTCCCTTACAATAGCATTCAACCAAAAGTTTTTTTAAAATTCCCTTACTATAGACTTGTGCCAAAAATTTCTTCAAATTCTTTTACAATAACATTTAGTAAAAAATTTAAACAAAATTCCCTTACAAAAGCCTTTGACCATGATATCTCTTCAAATTCCTTTCTATAGCCTTTAGCCATTAGATTTGGTAAAAGTTCCTTACTATACCTCGAACAACAGTTTTATTTAAATTCACTTACTATAGCCTTCAACCATGATTTTACTTCAATTATGATTTTTCTTAAAATTCCCTTAATAAAGCCATGAGCTCTGATTTTTCTTAAAATTCTATTAGTAAAATATTCAGCCATAATTTTCTATAATATCCATTACTATTGCCTTAAATCATAATTTTTCTACAATTCCCTTCGTATAGCCTTGTACCATGAATTTTTTCTTATTCTCTTACTATATCCTTCAGTCATAATTTTGGTCAAAAGTCCCTTAGCCTTCAACAATTATTTCTCTTTAGATTCTCTTACTATTGCCTTTTTCCATGATTTTTGAAAAAAATCCCTTAAAATAGCCTTGTACCATTATTTGAATTAAATTCTATTTCCATAGCTTTAACATTCAGTTTTGATTTTTCACAAAATTTTGTTACTATATCCTTCAGCTTTTATTTTTCTTAAAATTCTCTTACTACAAGTATTAGCCAAGTTTTTTTTATTTAAAAACACTTACCGTAGCCATCAATCATGATTTTTATTGAACTTCTTTACTGATAGCCTTCAATCATTATTTTTCCTCAAATATCCTTACTAAAGCCTTGTCCCACTAATTTATCCAAATTCTCTTACTATAGCCTTCAATCATTTTTTTGTCAAAATTCCCTTTCTATAGCCTTCAACCATGATTTCTCTTCAAATTCCTTACAATTGCCTTTAGCCATGATTTTTGTTAAAATTCTTTACTATAGCCTTGAACCACCATTTTCTTCAACTTCTCTTACTACAGATTTCAGCCATGATTTTACTTCAAATTTCCTTACAATATTCTTCAATTAAGATTTTTAATATAATTCACTCACTATATATTTCATCTCTGATTATTAAAAAATTCTCTTACTACAACCTTCACCCACAATTTTCAACAAATTCCTTGACTATAGCCATCAACCACGAGTTTTCCTCAAATGCCGTAGCCATTATTTTCTTTAAATTCCCTTACTTTACCCTTAAACCATGATTTTTCTTAAAATTCCCTTAGCCTTCAACCATTATTTTTTTTCAAGTTCTCTAACTATAGCCATGTACCACAAATTTCTTCAAATTCTATTACTATAGCCCTTAGTCATAATTTTTTTCAAAAGTTCCTTAGTATAGATTTCTACCTTTATTTTCCTTCAAATTCGCATTCTATATCCTTTTTCCATGATTTTTTTAAAAATTCCCTAACTATAGCGTTGAGTTTTGATTTTTATTAAAATTCCCTAACTATAGCGTTGAGCTCTGATTTTTATTAAAATTCCCTTACTAAAATTCCCTTTCTATACCCTACAACTCTGATTTTTCTTAAAATACGCTTACTAATACCTTCCGCCATGTTTTTTCTTTAAAATTTATTACTAGAGCTTTAAACCAGGATTTTTATTCAAATTCCCTTACAATAGCATTCAACTATAAGTTTTTGTAAAATTCTCTTACCATAGCCTTGTGCCAAAAAATTTTCCAAATACTTTTACAAAAACAATAAGTCAAAACTTTAAACGAAATTCCCTATCAAAAGCCTTTGACCATGATTTCTCTTCAAATTCCTTTCTACAGCTTTTAGCCATTATTTTTGTTAAATTCCCTTACTATAGCCTCAAACAACAGTTTTATTTAAATTCACTTACTATAGCCTTCAACCATGATTTTACTTTAATTTTAATTTTTCTTAAAATTCCCTTAGTAAAGGCTTCAGCTCTGATTTTTCTTAAAATTCTATTAGTAAAATCTACAGACATAATTTTCTATAATATCCTTTACTATAGCCATAAATCATAATTTTTCTAAAATTCTCTTTAAATAACCTTCACCCATGATTTTTCTTCAAATTCCCCAACTATAGCCTTGTACCTTGAATTTTTTCAGATTCTCCTACGATATCCTTCAGTCAAAATTTTGGTCAAAAGTCCCTTAGCATTCAACCATTATTTTTTTTAGATTCTCTTGCAATAGACTTTTTCCATGATTTTTTAAAAAAATACCTTAAAATAGCCTAGTACCTTTATTTTATTCAAAATCTATTTCCATTGCTTAAACATTCAATTTTGATTTTAAATGAAATTCCCTAACTGTATCCTTCAGCTTTTATTTTTCTTAAAATTCACTTACTACAGGTATCAACCAAGTTTTTTTTATTTTAAAACCCTTACCGTAGCGATCAGGCATGATTTTTATAAAACTTCTTTTCTGATAGCCTTCAATCATTATTTTTCCTCAAATATCCTTACTGAAGCCTTGACCCACTAATTTATCCAAAGTCTCTTCCTATAACCTTCAATCATTTTTTTGTCAAAATTACCTTACTATAGCCTTCTACCATGATTTCTCTTCAAATTCCTTACAATAGCCTTTAGCCATAATTTTTGTTAAAATTCTTTACTACTGCCTTGAACCGCCATTTTCTTAAAATTCTCTTACTATAACTTGTAGCCATGATTTTACTTCAAATTCCTTTACTGTAGCCTTCGATTAAGATTTTTAATATAATTCACTCGCTAAATATTTCATCTCTGATTATTAAAAAATTCTCTTACTAAAACCTTCACCCATAATTTTCTACAAATTCCATTACTATAGCCTTAAACCATGAGTTTTCCTCAAATTCCCTAGCCATTATTTTCTTTAAATTCCCTTACATTAGCCTAAAACAAAGATTTTTCATAAAATTCCCTTTCTATAGCTTTCAGCCATTATTTTTTTTTCAAATTCCCTAACTATAGCCTTGTACCACAAATATCTTCAAATTCTATAGCCCTTGGTCATAATTTTAATCCAAAGCCTTTAGTATAGATTTCTACCTTTATTTTCCTTGAAATTCTCATAGTAAAGCCTTTTTCCATGATTTTTTTACAAATTCCCTTTCTTTAATGTTTAGTTTTGATTTTTATTAAAAGTCCCTTACTATACCCTACAACCCTGATTTTTCCTAAAATACGCTTACTAAAATCTTCTGCCATGTTTTTTCTTTAAAATTTGTTACTAGAGCTTTAAACCATGATTTTTTTTTAAATTCCCTTACAATAGCATTCAACCATAAGTTTTCTTAAAATTCCTTTACTATAGCCTTGTGCCAAAAAATTTCTTCAAATTCTCTTACAATAACAATTACTCAAAAATTTTAACAAAATTCCCTTACAATAGCCTTTGAGCATGATTTCTCTTCAAATTCCTTTCTATAGCCTTTAGCCATTATTTATGTTAAAATTCCTTTACTATAGTCTTGAACAATAGTTTTATTTAAATTAACTTACTATAGCCATCAACCATGATTTTACTTCAATTATGATTTTTCTTTTTCCCTTAGTAAGACCATCTGCTCTGATTTTTCTTAAAATTCTATTTGTAAAATCTTCTGCCTTAATTTTCTATAATATCCATTACTATAGCCATAAATCATAATTTTTATAAAATTCCCTTACTAGCCTTCACCCAATATTTTTCTTCAAATTCCCTAACTATAGCCTTCTACCATAATTTTTTTCAAATTCTCTTCCGATATCATTCAATCATAATTTTGGTCAAAGTCCCTTAGCCTTCAACCATTATTTTTCTTCATTTTCTCTTATTATAGCATTTTTAAAAAAAAAATCCCTTAAAATAGCCTTGTACCATTATTTTATTGAAATTATATTTCCATTGCTTTAACATTCAATTTTTATTTTTCATAAAATTCCCTTACTATATCCTTTAGCATTTATTTTGCTTAAAATTCGCTTACTACAAGTATGAGCCAAGTTTTTTTTATTTAAAAACCCTTATCGTAGCCTTCAAGCATGATTTTTATTAAACTTCTTTTCTGATAGATTTTTCCTCAAATATCCTTACTAAAGACTTATCCCACTAATTTATCCAAATTTTCTTACTCTAGCCGGCAATCATTTTTTTGTCAAAATTCCCTTAATATAGCCTTCTACCATGATTTCTCTTCAAATTCCTTAGCCTTTAGCCATGATTTTGTTAAAATTCTTTAGTATAGCCTTGAACCACCATTTTATTCAAATTCTCATACTATAGCTTTCAGCCATGATTTTACTTCAAATTCCCTTACTATAGCCTTCAATTAATATTTTTAATATAATTCACTCACTATATATTAAATCTCTGATTATTAAAAAATTCTCTCACTACAACCTTCAACCATAATTTTCTAAAAATTCCATTACTATAGCCTTAAACCATGACTTTTCCTCAAATTCCCTAGCCAATATTTTCTTTAAATTCCCTTACTTTAGCCTTAAACCGTGATTTTTCATAAAATTCCCTTTGTATAGCCTTCATCCATGAGTTTTTTTCAAATTTTCTAACTATAGTCTCGTACCACAAATTTCTTCAAATTCTCTTACTCGAAGGCTATACATGGGTACGAAAAAAAAAAAAAGGAAAACGAAAAAATGAGGGATCAATGCAAAAGAATAAGTTTGGGGTGGAAGAGCTTGGAGGAAAAGTCACAAATCTGATTCTTGCTCAGGAAAATGGAATATGGATATGAGGAAGAGAATTAAACCCAAAAGAAATAACCAAAAAAAAAAATCTTCATCATACCCATTACCCCTGCCTCATTACAACGCATAAAGACCTATTGATCAGAATTGAGAAATCTTTTAGGTTAGTGGAGAGTGGACAGAGGGTTGGCTTATGGAGTTGAATTGAGACTTTTCACTAGTATGAAAGTTAGATCTTTGAAAAATTTGAAGAAAATTCAAAATCCGTTTTGACTAAGCAAGAATAACCATCATTAGGAAAGGAGTGAATCATCTATTTTGAAAACTTTAGAAGGGCGGATCACTGAATTTTTTAGTCTTTACAAGATCAATCTGGTATTTATTTCAGAGTTTTATTCCCTTAGTATAGCCTTCAACCATGATTTCTTTTCAAATTCCTTACTATAGCCTTTTGCCCTGATTTTTGTTAAAATTTTTAAACTTATAGCATTGAACCACCATTTTCTTCAAATTCTCTTACTATAACTTTCAGCCATGATTTTACTTCAAATTCCCTTACTATAGCCTTCAATTAAGATTTTTAATATAATTCACTTACTATAGCCTTCAACCGTGATATTACTTTAATTATGATTTTTCTTAAAATTTTCTTATTTCCGCCTTCAGCTCTGACTTTTCTTAATATTCTATTAGTAAAATCTTCAGCCATAATTTTTATAATATCCATTACTATAGCCTTAAATCATAATTTTTCTAAAATTCCCTTACTATAGCCTTCACCCATTGTTTTTCTTCAAATTCTCTTACTATATCTTTTCGTCATAATTTTGGTCAAGAGTCTCTTAGCCTTCAACCGTTATTTTTCTTCAGATTCACTTACTGTATCCTTTTTCATGATTTTTGAAAAAATCCCTTAAAATAGCCTTGTACCATTGTTTTATTCAATTTTTGTTACGATAGCCTTCAGCCATCATTGTTCTTAACATTCCCTTGCCTTAACATTCAGTTCTGATTTTTCATAAAATTCCCTTACTGTATCCTTCTGCTTTTATATTTCTTAAAATTCTTCTACAACAATTAACAGCCAAGTTTTCTTTTATTTAAAAACCCTTAACGTTGCCATAAAGCATGATTTTAATTAAACTTCCTTTTTGATAGCCATCAATTATTATTTTTCCTCAAATACCCTTGCTAAAGCCTTGTCCCACTATTTTATCCAAATTGTCTTACTATAGCCTTCAATCATTTTTTTATCAAAATTCCCTTACTATAGCCTTCAACCATGATTTCTTTTCAAATTCCTTACTATAGCCTTTTGCCCTGATTTTTGTTAAAATTTTTTAACATATAGCATTGAACCACCATTTTCTTCAAATTCTCTTAGTATAAATTTCGGCCATGATTTTACTTTAAATTCCCTTACTATACCCTTCAATTAAGATTTTTAATATAATTAACTTACAATAGCCTTCAACCATGATATTACTTTAATTATGATTTTCTTAAAATTCCCTGAGTACAAACTTCTGCTCTGACTGTTCTTAAAATTCTATTAGTAAAATCTTCAGCCATAATTTTCTATATTATCCTTTACTATAGCCTTAAACCATAATTTTTCTAAAATTCCCTTACTATAGCCTTCACCCATTGTTTTTCTTCAAATTCTCTTACTATAGCCTTATACCATGAATTTCTTCGAATTCTCTTAATATATCTTTCCGTCATAATTTTGGTCAAGAGTCTCTTAGCCTTTAACCGTTATTTTTCTTCAGATTCACTTACTGTATCCTTTTTCCATGATTTTTGAAAAAAATCCCTTAAAATAGCCTTGTACCATTGTTTTATTATATTTTTGTTACGATATCCTTCAGCCATCATTTTTCTTAACATTCCCTTGCCTTAACATTCAGTTCTGATTTTTCATAAAATTCCATTTCTGTATCCTTCTGCTTTTATATTTCTTAAAATTCTTCTACAACAATTAACAGCCAAGTTTTCTTTTATTTAAAAACCCATCACGTTGTCATAAAGCATGATTTTTATTAAACTTCCTTTCTGATAGCCATCAATTATTATTTTTCCTCAAATACCCTTGCTAAAGCCTTGTCCCACTATTTTATCCAAATTGTCTTACTATAGCCATCAATCATTTTTTAATCAAAATTCCCTTACTATAGCCTTCAACCATGATTTCTTTTCAAATTCCATACTATAGCCTTTTGCCCTGATTTTTTTTAAAATTTTTTAACTTATAGCATTGAACCACCATTTTCTTCAAATTCTCTTACTATAACTTTCAGCCATGATTTTACTTCAAATTCCCTTACTATAGCCTTCAATTAACATTTTTAATATAATTCACTTACTATAGCCTTCGACCGTGATATTACTTTAATTATGATTTTTCTTAAAATTCCCTAAGTACAAACTTCAGATATGACATTTCTTAAAATTCTATTAGTAAAATCTTCTGCCATAATTTTCTATTATATCCATTACTATAGCCTTAAACCTTAATTTTGCTAAAATTCCCTTACTATAGCCTTCACCCATTGTTTTTCTTCAAATTCTCTTACTATATCTTTTCGTCATAATTTTGGTCAAGAGTCTCTTAGCCTTCAACCGTTATTTTTCTTCAAATTCACTTAGTGTATACTTTTTCCATGATTTTTGAAAAAAATCCCTTAAAATAGCCTTGTACCATTGTTTTATTCAATTTTTATTACGATAGCCTTCAGCCATCATTGTTCTTAACATTTCCTTGCCTTAACATTCAGTTCTGGATTTTCATAAAATTCCCTTACTATATCCTTCTACTTTTATATTTCTTAAAATTCTTCTACAACAATTAACAGCCAAGTTTTCTTTTATTTAAAAACCCATAACGTTGCCATAAAGCATGATTTTTATTAAACTTCCTTGCTGATAGCCGTCAATTATTATTTTTCCTCAAATACCCTTGCTAAAGCCTTGTCCCACTATTTTATCCAAATTGTCTTACTATAGCCTTCAATTATTTTTTTATCAAAATTCCCTTACTATAGCCTTCAACCATGATTTCTTTTCAAATTCCTTACTATAGCTTTTTGCCCTGATTTTTGTTAAAAATTTTTAACTTATAGCATTGAACCACCATTTTCTTCAAATTCTCTTACTATAACTTTCAGCCATGATTTTACTTTAAATTCCCTTACTATAGCCTTCAATTAAGATTTTTAATATAATTCACTTACGATAGCCTTCAACCGTGATATTACTTTAATTATGATTTTTCTTAAAATTCCCGTAGTCCAAACTTCAGATATGACAATTCTTAAAATTCTATTAGTAAAATCTTCAGCCATAATTTTCTATTATATCCATTACTATAGCCTTAAACCATAATTTTTCTAAAATTCCCATACTACAGCCTTCACCCATTGTTTTTTTTCAAATTCTCTTACTATATCTTTTCGTCATAATTTTGGTCAAGAGTCTCTTAGCCTTCAACCGTTATTTTTTTTTAGATTCACTTACTGTATCCTTTTTCCATGATTTTTGAAAAAAATCCCTTAAAATAGCCTTGTACCATTATTTTATTCAATTTTTGTTACGATAACCTTCAGCCATCATTGTTCTTAACATTCCCTTGCCTTAACATTCAGTTCTGATTTTTCATAAAATTCCCTTACTGTATCCTTCTGCTTTTATATTTCTTAAAATTCTTCTACAACAATTAACAGCCAAGTTTTCTTTTATTTAAAAACCCATAACGTTGCCATAAAGCATGATTTTTATTAAACTTCCTTTCTGATAGCCGTCAATTATTATTTTTCCTCAAATACCCTTGCTAAAGCCTTGTCCCACTATTTTATCCAAATTGTCTTACTATAGCCTTCAATCATTTTTTTATCAAAATTCCCTTACTATAGCCTTCAACCATGATTTCGTTTCAAATTCCTTACTATAGCCTTTTGCCCTGATTTTTGTAAAAATTTTTTAACTTATAGCATTGAACCACCATTTTCTTCAAATTCTCTTACTATAAATTTTGGCCATGATTTTACTTTAAATTCCCTTACTATACCCTTCAATTAAGATTTTTAATATAATTAACTTACAATAGCCTTCAACCGTGATATTACTTTAATTATGATTTTTCTTAAAATTCCCTTAGAACAAACTTCAGCTCTGACTGTTCTTAAAATTCTATTAGTAAAATCTTCAGCCATAATTTTCTATATTATCCTTTACTATACCCTTAAACCATAATTTTTCTAAAATTCCCTTACTACAGCCTTCACCCATTGTTTTTCTTCAAATACTCTAACAATAGCCTTATACCATGAATTTCTTCAAATTCTCTTAATATATCTTTCCGTCATAATTTTTGTCAAGAGTCTCTTAGCCATCAACCGTTATTTTTCTTCAGATTCTCTTACTGTATCCTTTTTCCATGATTTTGGAAAAAAATCCCTTAAAATAGCCTTGTACCAATGTTTTATTCAATTTTTGTTATGATAGCCTTCAGCCATCATTTTTCTTAACATTCCCATGCCTTAACATTGAGTTCTGATTTTTCATAAAATTCCCTTACTGTATCCTTCTGCTTTTATATTTCTGAAAATTCTATTACAACAATTAACTTCCAAGTTTTTTTTATTTAAAAACCCTTAACATTGCCATAAAGCATGATTTTTATTAAATTTCTTTTCTGATAGCCTTCAATTATTATTTTTCCTCAAATACCATTGCTAAAGCCATGTCCCACTCTTTTATCCAAATTGTCTTATTATAGCCTTCAATCAGTTTTTTAATTAAAATTTCCTTACTATAGCCTTCAACCATGATTTCTTTTCAAATTCCACACTATAGCCTTTTGCCCTGATTTTTGTTAAAATTTTTTAACTTATAGCATTGAACCACCATTTTCTTCAAATTCTCTTACTATAACTTTCAGCCATGATTTTACTTCAAATTCCCTTACTATAGCCTTCAATTAAGATTTTTTATATAATTCACTTACTATAGCCTTCAACCGTGATATTACTTTAATTATGATTTTTCTTAAAATTTTCTTATTTCCGCCTTCAGCTCTGACTTTTCTTAAAATTCTATTAGTAAAATCTTCTGCCATAATTTTCTATAATATCCATTACTATAGCCTTAAACCATAATTTTTCTAAAATTCCCTAACTATAGCCTTCACCCATTGTTTTTCTTCAAATTCTCTTACTATATCTTTTCGTCATAATTTTGGTCAAGAGGCTCTTAGTCTTCAACCGTTATTTTTCTTCAGATTCACTTACTGTATCCTTTTTCATGATTTTTGAAAAAAATCCCTTAAAATAGCCTTGTACCATTGTTTTATTCAATTTTTGTTACGATAGCCTTCAGCCATCATTGTTCTTAACATTCCCTTCCCTTAACATTCAGTTCTGATTTTTCATAAAATTCCTTTTCTGTATCCTTCTGCTTTTATATTTCTTAAAATTCTTCTACAACAATTAACAGCCAAGTTTTCTTTTATTTAAAAACCTTTAACGTTGCCATAAAGCATGATTTTTATTAAACTTCCTTTCTGATAGCCGTCAATTATTATTTTTCCTCAAATACCCTTGCTAAAGCCTTGTCCCACTATTTTATCCAAATTGTCTTACTATAGCCTTCAATTATTTTTTTATCAAAATTCCCTTACTATAGCCCTCAACCATGATTTCTTTTCAAATTCCTTACTAAAGCATTTTGCCCTGATTTTTGTTAAAATTTTTTAACTTACAACATTGAACCACCATTTTCTTCAAATTTTCTTACTATAACTTTCAGCCATGATTTTACTTTAAATTCCCTAACTATAGTCTTCAATTAAGATTTTTAATATAATTCACTTACTATAGCCTTCAACCATGATATTACTTTAATTATGATTTTTCTTAAAATTCCCTTAGTACAAACTTCAGAAATGACATTTCTTAAAATTATATTAGTAAAATCTTCTGCCATAATTTTCTATTATATCCATTACTATAGTCTTAAACCATAATTTTTCTAAAATTCCCTTACTATAGCCTTCACCCATGATTTTTCTTCAAATTCTCTAACTGTAGACTTATTCCATGAATTTCTTCAAATTCTCTTACAATATCTTTTAGTCATAATTTTGTTCAAGAGTCTCTTAGCCATCAACCGTTATTTTTCTTCAGATTCTCGTACTGTATCCTTTTTCCATTATTTTGGAAAAAAATCCCTTAAAATAGCCTTGTACCAATGTTTTATTCAATATTTGTTATGATAGCCTTCAGCCATCATTTTTCTTAACATTCCCATGCCTTAACATTCAGTTCTGATTTTTCATAAAATTGCCTTACTGTATCCTTCTTCTTTTATATTTCTTAAAATTCTTTTACAACAATTAACAGCCAAGTGTTTTTTAATTTAAAAACCCTTAACGTTGCGATAAAGCGGGATTTTTATTAAACTTCTTTTCTGATAGCCTTCAATTATTATTTTTCCTCAAATACCCTTGCTAAAGCCTTGTCCCACTATTTTATCCAAATTGTCTTACTATAGCCTTCAATCATTTTTTTATCAAAATTCCCTTACTATAGCCTTCAACCATGATTTCTTTTCAAATTTCTTACTGTAGCACTTTGCCCTGATTTTTATTAAAAATTTTTAATTTATAGCATTGAACCACCATTTTCTTCAAATTCTCTTGCAATAACTTTCAGCCATGATTTTACTTTAAATTCCCTTACTATAGCCTTCAATTAATATTTTAAATATAGTTCACTTACTATAGCCTTCAACCGTGATATTACTTTAATTATGATTTTTTTTAAAATTCCCTTAGAACAAACTTCAGATATGACATTTTTTAAAATTCTATTAGTAAAATCTTCAGCCTTAATTTTCTATTATATCCATTACTATAGCCTTAAGCCATAATTTTTCTAAAATTCCCTTACTTTAGCCTTCACCCATGATTTTTCTTCAAATTCTCTAACTATAGACTTATTCCATGAATTTCTTCAAATTCTCTTACTATATCTTTCAGTCATAATTTTGGTCAAGAGTCTCTTATCCTTCAATCGTTATTTTTCTTCAGATTCTCTTACTGTATCCTTTTTCCATGATTTTGGAAAAAAATCCCTTAAAATAGCCTTGTACCAATATTTTATTCATTTTTTGTTACGATAGCCTTCAGCCGTCATTTTTCTTAACATTCCCTTGCTTTAACTTAAAGTTCTGACTTTTCATAAAATTCTGTTACTATATCCTTCTGCTTTTATATTTCTTAAAATTCTTTTACAACAATTAACAGCCAAGTTTTTTTTTTTTAAAAAACCCTTAACATTGCCATAAAGAATGATTTTTATTAAATTTCTTTTCTGATAGCCATCAATTATTATTTTTCCTCAAATTCCATTGCAAAAGCCTTGTCCCACTATTTTATCCAAATTGTCTTACTATAGCCTTCAATCATTTTTTTATCAAAATTCCCTTACTATTGCCTTCGACAATGATTTCTTTTCAAATTCCTTACTATAGCCTTTTGCCCTGATTTTTGTAAAATTTCTTTAACTTATAGCATTGAACCACCATTTTCTTCAAATTCTCTTACTATAAATTTCGGTCATGATTTTACTTTAATTCCCTTACTATAGCCTTCAATTAAGCTTTTTAACATAAGTAACTTAAAATAGCCTTCAACCGTGATATTACTTTAATTATGATTTTCCTAAAAATTCCCTTAGTACAAACTTCAGCTCTGACTGTTCTTAAAATTCTATTAGTAAAATCTTCATCCATAATTTTCTATATTATCCTTTACTATAGCCTAAACCATAATTTTTCTAAAATTCCCTTACTATAGCCTTCACCCATTGTTTTTCTTCAAATTCTCTAACTATAGCCTTATACCATGAATTTCTTCAAATTCTCTTAATATAAATTTCCGTCATAATTTTGGTCAAGAGTCTCTTAGCCTTTAACCGTTATTTTTCTTCAGATTCACTTACTGTATCCTTTTTCCATGATTTTTGAAAAAAATCCCTTAAAAAGCCTTGTACCATTGTTTTATTCAATTTTTGTTACGATAGCCTTCAGCCATCATTTTTCTTAACATTCCCTTGGCTTAACATTAAGTTCTGATTTTTCATAAAATTTCCTTACTGTATCCTTCTGCTTTTATATTTCTTAAAATTCTATTACAACAATTAACTACCAAGTTTTTTTTATTTAAAAACCCTTAACATTGCCATAAAGCATGATTTTTATTAAATTTCTTTTCTGATAGCCTTCAATTATTATTTTTTGTAAGATACCATTGCTAAAGCCATGTCCCACTATTTTATCCAAATTGTCTTACTATAGCCATCAATCAGTTTTTAATCAAAATTCCCTTACTATAGCCTTCAACCATGATTTCTTTTCAAATTCCATACTATAGCCTTTTGCCCTGATTTTTGTTAAAATTTTTTAACTTATAGCATTGAACCACCATTTTCTTCAAATTTTCTTACTATAACTTTCAGCCATGATTTTACTTCAAATTCCCTTACTATAGCCTTCAATTAAGATTTTTAATATAATTCACTTACTATAGCCTTCAACCGTGATATTACTTTAATTATGATTTTTCTTAAAATTTTTCTTTTTTTTCCTTCAGCTCTGACTTTTCTTAAAATTCTATTAGTAAAATCTTCTGCCATAATTTTCTATAATATCCATTACTATAGCCTTAAACCATAATTTTTCTAAAATTCCCTGACAATAGCCTTCACCCATTGTTTTTCTTCAAATTCTCTTACTATATCTTTTCGTCATAATTTTGGTCAAGAGGCTCTTAGCTTTCAACCGTTATTTTTCTTCAGATTCACTTACTGTATCCTTTTTCATGATTTTTGAAAAAAATCCCTTAAAATAGCCTTGTACCATTGTTTTATTCAATTTTTGTTACGATAGCCTTCAGCCATCATTGTTCTTAACATTCCCTTGCCTTAACATTCAGTTCTGATTTTTCATAAAATTTCCTTACTGTATCCTTCTGCTTTTATATTTCTTAAAATTCTTCTACAACAATTAAAAGCCATCTTTTCTTTTATTTAAAAACCCTTAACGTTGCCATTAAGCATGATTTTTATTAAACTTCCTTTCTGATAGCCACAATTATTATTTTTCCTCAAATACCCTTGCTAAAGCCCTGTCCCACTATTTTATCCAAATTGTCTTACTATAGCCTTCAATCATTTTTTTATCAAAATTCCCTTACTATTGCCTTCGACAATGATTTCTTTTCAAATTCCTTACTATAGCCTTTTGCCCTGATTTTTGTAAAATTTCTTTAACTTATAGCATTGAACCACCATTTTCTTCAAATTCTCTTACTATAAATTTTGGTCATGATTTTACTTTAATTCCCTTACTATAGCCTTCAATTAAGATTTTTAACATAAGTAACTTACAATAGCCTTCAACCGTGATATTACTTTAATTATGATTTTCCTTAAAATTCCCTTAGTACAAACTTCAGCTCTGACTGTTCTTAAACTTCTATTAGTAAAATCTTCATCCATAATTTTCTATATTATCCTTTACTATAGCCTTAAACCATAATTTTTCTAAAATTCCTTTCCTATAGCCTTCACCCTTTGTTTTTCTTCAAATTCTCTAACTATAGCCTTATACCATGAATTTCTTCAAATTCTCTTAATATATCTTTCCGTCATAATTTTGGTCAAGAGTCTCTTAGCCTTTAACCGTTATTTTTCTTCAGATTCACTTACTGTATCCTTTTTCCTTGATTTTTTTGAAAAAATCCCTTAAAAATAGCCTTGTACCATTGTTTTATTCAATTTTTGTTACTGAAAGCCTTCAACTATCATTTTTCTTAACATTCCCTTGCCTTTACATTAGTTCTGATTTTTCATAAAATTCCCTTTCTATATCCTTCTGCTTTTATATTTCTTAAAATTCTTCTACAACAATTAACAGCGAAGTTTTCTTTTATTTAAAAACCCATAACGTTGCCATATAGCATGATTTTTATTAAACTTCCTTTCTGATAGCTTATTTTTCCTCAAATACCCTTGCTAAAGCCTTGTCCCACTATTTTATCCAAATTGTCTTACTATAGCCATCAATCATTTTTTAATCAAAATTCCCATGCTATAGCCTTCAACCATGATTTCTTTTCAAATTCCATACTATAGCCTTTTGCCCTGATTTTTGTTAAAATTTTTTAACTTATAGCATTGAACCACCATTTTCTTCAAATTTTCTTACTATAACTTTCAGCCATGATTTTACTTCAAATTCCCTTACTATAGCCTTCAATTAAGATTTTTAATATAATTCACTTACTATAGCCTTCAACCGTGATATTACTTTAATTATGATTTTTCTTAAAATTTTCTTATTTCCGCCTTCAGCTCTGACTTTTCTTAAAATTCTATTAGTAAAATCTTCTGCCATAATTTTCTATAATATCCATTACTATAGCCTTAAACCATAATTTTTCTAAAATTCCCTGACAATAGCCTTCACCCATTGTTTTTCTTCAAATTCTCTTACTATATCTTTTCGTCATAATTTTGGTCAAGAGGCTCTTAGCTTTCAACCGTTAGTTTTCTTCAGATTCACTTACTGTATCCTTTTTCATGATTTTTGAAAAAAATCCCTTAAAATAGCCTTGTACCATTGTTTTATTCAATTTTTGTTACGATAGCCTTCAGCCATCATTGTTCTTAACATTCCCTTGCCTTAACATTCAGTTCTGATTTTTCATAAAATTTCCTTACTGTATCCTTCTGCTTTTATATTTCTTAAAATTCTTCTACAACAATTAACAGCCATGTTTTCTTTTATTTAAAAACCCTTAACGTTGCCATTAAGCATGATTTTTATTAAACTTCCGTTCTGATAGCCGTCAATTATTATTTTTCCTCAAATACCCTTGCTAAAGCCCTGTCCCACTATTTTATCCAAATTGTCTTACTATAGCC
Source organism: Aristolochia fimbriata (assembly GCA_019845555.1). Taxonomy (NCBI): domain Eukaryota; kingdom Viridiplantae; phylum Streptophyta; class Magnoliopsida; order Piperales; family Aristolochiaceae; genus Aristolochia; species Aristolochia fimbriata. The sequence continues at coordinate 27,116,794 of CM034083.1, read as the reverse complement.
TTCAATCATTTTTTTATCAAAATTCCCTTACTATTGCCTTCGACAATGATTTCTTTTCAAATTCCTTACTATAGCCTTTTGCCCTGATTTTTGTAAAATTTCTTTAACTTATAGCATTGAACCACCATTTTCTTCGAATTCTCTTACTATAAATTTTGGTCATGATTTTACTTTAATTCCCTTACTATAGCCTTCAATTAAGATTTTTAACATAAGTAACTTACAATTGCCTTCAACCGTGATATTACTTTAATTATGATTTTCCTTAAAATTCCCTTAGTACAAACTTCAGCTCTGACTGTTCTTAAACTTCTATTAGTAAAATCTTCATCCATAATTTTCTATATTATCCTTTACTATAGCCTTAAACCATAATTTTTCTAAAATTCCTTTCCTATAGCCTTCACCCATTGTTTTTCTTCAAATTCTCTAACTATAGCCTTATACCATGAATTTCTTCAAATTCTCTTAATATATCTTTCCGTCATAATTTTGGTCAAGAGTCTCTTAGCCTTTAACCGTTATTTTTCTTCAGATTCACTTACTGTATCCTTTTTCCATGATTTTTGAAAAAAATCCCTTAAAATAGCCTTGTACCATTGTTTTATTCAATTTTTGTTACGAAAGCCTTCAACCATCATTTTTCTTAACATTCCCTTGCCTTTACATTAGTTCTGATTTTTCATAAAATTCCCTTTCTATATCCTTCTGCTTTTATATTTCTTAAAATTCTTCTACAACAATTAACAGCGAAGTTTTCTTTTATTTAAAAACCCATAACGTTGCTATATAGCATGATTTTTATTAAACTTCCTTTCTGATAGCTTATTTTTCCTCAAATACCCTTGCTAAAGCCTTGTCCCACTATTTTATCCAAATTGTCTTACTATAGCCATCAATCATTTTTTAATCAAAATTCCCTTACTATAGCCTTCAACCATGATTTCTTTTCAAATTCCATACTATAGCCTTTTGCCCTGATTTTTTTTAAAATTTTTTAACTTATAGCATTGAACCACCATTTTCTTCAAATTCTCTTACTATAACTTTCAGCCATGATTTTATTTCAAATTCCCTTACTATAGCCTTCAATTAACATTTTTAATATAATTCACTTACTATAGCCTTCAACCGTGATATTACTTTAATTATGATTTTTCTTAAAATTCCCTAAGTACAAACTTCAGATATGACATTTCTTAAAATTCTATTAGTAAAATCTTCAGCCATAATTTTCTATTATATCCATTACTATAGCCTTAAACCATAATTTTGCTAAAATTCCCTTACTATAGCCTTCACCCATTGTTTTTCTTCAAATTCTATTACTATATCTTTTCGTCATAATTTTGGTCAAGAGTCTCTTAGCCTTCAACCGTTATTTTTCTTCAAATTCACTTAGTGTATACTTTTTCCATGATTTTTGAAAAAAATCCCTTAAAATAGCCTTGTACCATTTTTTTATTCAATTTTTATTACTATAGCCTTCAGCCATCATTGTTCTTAACATTTCCTTGCCATAACATTCAGTTCTGATTTTTCATAAAATTCCGTTACTATATCTTTCTGCTTTTATATTTCTTAAAATTCTTCTACAACAATTAACAGCCAAGTTTTCTTTTATTTAAAAACCCATAACGTTGCCATAAAGCATGATTTTTATTAAACTTCCTTGCTGATAGCCATCAATTATTATTTTTCCTCAAATACCCTTGCTAAAGCCTTGTCCCACTATTTTATCCAAATTATCTTACTATAGCCTTCAATTATTTTTTTATCAAAATTCCCTTACTATAGCCTTCAACCATGATTTCTTTTCAAATTCCTTACTATAGCTTTTTGCCCTGATTTTTGTTAAAATTTTTTAACTTATAGCATTGAACCACCATTTTCTTCAAATTCTCTTACTATAACTTTCAGCCATGATTTTACTTTAAATTCCCTTACTATAGCCTTCAATTAAGATTTTTAATATAATTCACTTACTATAGCCTTCAACCGTGATATTGCTTTAATTATGATTTTTCTTAAAATTCCCTTAGTCCAAACTTCAGATATGACAATTCTTAAAATTCTATTAGTAAAATCTTCAGCCATAATTTTCTATTATATCCATTACTATAGCCTTAAACCATAATTTTTCTAAAATTCCCTTACTATTGCCTTCACCCATTGTTTTTTTTCAAATTCTCTTACTATATCTTTTCGTCATAATTTTGGTCAAGAGTCTCTTAGCCTTCAACCGTTATTTTTCTTCAGATTCACTTACTGTATCCTTTTTTCATGATTTTTGAAAAAAATCCCTTAAAATAGCCTTTGTACCATTATTTTATTCAATTTTTGTTACGATAACCTTCAGCCATCATTGTTCTTAACATTCCCTTGCCTTAACATTCAGTTCTGATTTTTTCATAAAATTCCCTTACTGTATCCTTCTGCTTTTATATTTCTTAAAATTCTTCTACAACAATTAACAGCCAAGTTTTCTTTTATTTAAAAACCCATAACGTTGCCATAAAGCATGATTTTTATTAAACTTCCTTTCTGATAGCCATCAATTATTATTTTTCCTCAAATACCCTTGCTAAAGCCTTGTCCCACTATTTTATCCAAATTGTCTTACTATAGCCTTCAATCATTTTTTTATCAAAATTTCCTTACTATAGCCTTCAACCATGATTTCGTTTCAAATTCCTTACTATAGCCTTTTGCCCTGATTTTTGTAAAATTTTTTAACTTATAGCATTGAACCACCATTTTCTTCAAATTCTCTTACTATAAATTTCGGCCATGATTTTACTTTAAATTCCCTTACTATACCCTTCAATTAAGATTTTTAATATAATTCACTTACAATAGCCTTCAACCGTGATATTACTTTAATTATGATTTTTCTTAAAATTCCCTTAGAACAAACTTCAGCTCTGACTGTTCTTAAAATTCTATTAGTAAAATCTTCAGCCGTAATTTTCTATATTATCCTTTACTATACCCTTAAACCATAATTTTTCTAAAATTCCCTTACTATAGCCTTCACCCATTGTTTTTCTTCAAATACTCTAACTATAGCCTTATACCATGAATTTCTTCAAATTCTCTTAATATATCTTTCCGTCATAATTTTGGTCAAGAGTCTCTTAGCCTTTAACCGTTATTTTTCTTCAAATTCACTTACTGTATCTTTTTTCCTTGATTTTTGAAAAAAATCCCTTAAAATAGCCTTGTACCATTGTTTTATTCAATTTTTGTTACGATAGCCTTCAGCCATCATTTTTCTTAACATTACCTTGCCTTAACATTCAGTTCTGATTTTTCATAAAATTCCCTTACTGTATCCTTCTGCTTTTATATTTCTTAAAATTCTATTACAACAATTAACTACCAAGTTTTTTTTTTATTTAAAAACCCTTAACATTGCCATAAAGCATGATTTTTTTTAAATTTCTTTTCTGATAGCCTTCAATTATTATTTTTCCTCAAATACCATTGCTAAAGACATGTCCCACTATTTTATCCAAATTGTCTTACTATAGCCTTCAATCATTTTTTTCTCAAAATTCCCTTACAATAGCCTTCAACCATGATTTCTTTTCAAATTCCTCACAATAGCCTTTTGCCCTGATTTTTGTTAAAATTTTTTGAACTTATAGCATTGAACCACCATTTTCTTCAAATTCTCTTAATATAACTTTCAGCCATGATTTTACTTCAAATTCCCTTACTATAGCCTTCAATTAACATTTTTAATATAATTCACTTACTATAGCCTTCAACCGTGATATTACTTTAATTATGATTTTTCTTAAAATTCCCTTAGTACAAACTTCAGATTTGACATTTCTTAAAATTCTATTAGTAAAATCTTCAGCCATAATTTTCTATTATATCTATTACTATAGCCTTAAACCATAATTTTTCTAAAATTCCCTTACTATTGCCATCACCCATTATTTTTCTTCAAATTCTCTAACTATAGACTTATTCCATGAATTTCATCAAATTCTCTTACTATATCATTCAGTCAGAATTTTGGTCAAGAGTCTCTTATCCTTCAACCGTTATTTTTCTTCAGATTCTCTTACCGTATCCTTTTTCCATGATTTTGGAAAAAAATCCCTTAAAATTGCCTTGTACCAATGTTTTATTCAATTTTTGTTATGATAGCCTTCAGCCGTCATTTTCCTTAACCTTCCCTTGCTTTAACTTTCAGTTCTGACTTTTCATAAAATTCCCTTACTATATCCTTCTGCTTTTATATTTCTTAAAATTCTTCTACAACAATTAACAACCAAGTTTTCTTTTATTTAAAAACCCTTAACGTTGCCATAAAGCATGATTTTTATTAAACTTCCTCGCTGATAGCCGTCAATTATTATTTTTCCTCAAATGCCCTTGATAAAGCCTTGTCCCACTATTTTATCCAAATTGTCTTACTATAGCCTTCAATTATTTTTTTATCAAAATTCCCTTACTATAGCCTTCTACCATGATTTCTTTTCAAATTCCTTACTATTGCATTTTGCCCTGATTTTTGTTAAAAAATTTTAACTTACAGCATTGAACCACCATTTTCTTCAAATTCTCTTACTATAACTTTCAGCCATGATTTTAATTTAAATTCCCTTACTATAGTCTTCAATTAAGATTTTTAATATAATTCACTTACTATAGCCTTCAACCATGATATTACTTTAATTATGATTTTTCTTAAAATTCCCTTAGTACAAACTTCAGAAATGACATTTCTTAAAATTATATTAGTAAAATCTTCAGCTATAATTTTCTATTATATCCATTACTATAGTCTTAAACCATAATTTTTCTAAAATTCCCGTTCTATAGCCTTCACCCATGATTTTTCTTCAAATTCTCTAACTGTAGACTTATTCCATGAATTTCTTCAAATTCTCTTAGAATATCTTTTAGTCATAATTTTGTTCAAGAGTCTCTTAGCCATCAACCGTTATTTTTCTTCAGATTCTCGTACTGTATCCTTTTTCCATGATTTTGGAAAAAAATCCCTTAAAATAGCCTTGTACCAATGTTTTATTCAATTTTTGTTATGATAGCCTTCAGCCATCATTTTTCTTAACATTCCCATGCCTTAACATTCAGTTCTGATTTTTCATAAAATTGCCTTACTGTATCCTTCTTCTTTTATATTTCTTAAAATTCTTTTACAACAATTAACAGCCAAGTGTTTTTTAATTTAAAAACCCATAACGTTGCCATAAAGCGGGATTTTTATTAAACTTTTTTTCTGATAGCCTTCAATTATTATTTTTCCTCAAATACCCTTGCTAAAGCCTTGTCCCACTATTTTATCCAAATTGTCTTACTATAGCCTTCAATCATTTTTTTATCAAAATTCCCTTACTATAGCCTTCAACCATGATTTCTTTTCAAATTTCTTACTGTAGCACTTTGCCCTGATTTTTATAAAAAATTTTTAATTTATAGCATTGAACCACCATTTTCTTCAAATTCTCTTGCAATAACTTTCAGCCATGATTTTACTTTAAATTCCCTTACTACAGCCTTCAATTAATATTTTTAATATAGTTCACTTACTATAGCCTTCAACCGTGATATTACTTTAATTATGATTTTTCTTAAAATTCCATTTAAACAAACTTCAGATATGACATTTTTTAAAATTCTATTAGTAAAATCTTCAGCCATAATTTTGTATTATATCTATTACTATAGCCTTAAACCATAATTTTTCTAAAATTCCCTTACTATTGCCTTCACCCATGATTTTTCTTCAAATTCTCTAACTATAGACTTATTCCATGAATTTCTTCAAATTCTCTTACTATATCATTCAGTCAGAATTTTGGTCAAGAGTCTCTTATCCTTCAACCGTTATTTTTCTTCAGATTCTCTTACCGTATCCTTTTTCCATGATTTTGGAAAAAAATCCCTTAAAATAGCCTTGTACCAATATTTTATTCATTTTTTGTTACGATAGCCTTCAGCCGTCATTTTCCTTAACCTTCCCTTGCTTTAACTTTCAGTTCTGACTTTTCATAAAATTCCCTTACTATATCCTTCTGCTTTTATATTTCTTAAAATTCTTTTACAACAATTAACAGCCAAGTTTTTTTTTATTAAAAAACCCTTAACGTTGCCATAAAGAATGATTTTTATTAAATTTCTTTTCTAATAGCCATCAATTATTATTTTTCCTCAAATACCATTGCTAAAGCCTTGTCCCACTATTTTATCCAAATTATCTTACTATAGCCTTCAATCATTTTTTTATCAAAATTCCCTTACTATGGCCTTCGACCATGATTTCTTTTCAAATTCCTTACTATAGCCTTTTGCCCTGATTTTTGTAAAATTTCTTTAACTTATAGCATTGAACCACCATTTTCTTCAAATTCTCTTACTATAAATTTCGGCCATGATTTTACTTTAATTCCCTTACTATAGCCTTCAATTAAGATTTTTAACATAATTAACTTACAATAGCCTTCAACCGTGATATTACTTTAATTATGATTTTTCTTAAAGTTCCCTTAGAACAAACTTTAGCTCTGACTGTTCTTAAAATTCTATTAGTAAAATCTTCATCCATAATTTTCTATATTATCCTTTACTATAGCCTTAAACTATAATTTTTCTAAAATTCCCTTACTATAGCCTTCACCCATTGTTTTTCTTCAAATTCTCTAACTATAGCCTTATACCATGAATTTCTTCAAATTCTCTTAATATATCTTTCTGTCATAATTTTGGTCAAGAGTCTCTTAGCCTTTAACCGTTATTTTTCATCAAATTGACTTACTATATCCTTTTTACATGATTTTTGGAAAAAATCCCTTAAAATAGCCTTGTACCATTGTTTTATTCAATTTTTGTTACGATAGCCTTCAGCCATCATTTTTCTTAACATTCCCTTGCCTTAATATTAAGTTCGGATTTTTCATAAAATTCCCTTACTGTATCCTTCTGCTTTTATATTTCTTAAAATTCAATTACAACAATTAACTACCAAGTTTTTTTTTATTTAAAACCCTTAACATTGCCTTAAAGCATGATTTTTATTAAATTTCTTTTCTGATAGCCTTCAATTATTATTTTTTCGTCAGATACCATTGCTAAAACCATGTCCCACTATTTTATCCAAATTGTCTTACTATAGCCATCATTCAGTTTTTTTTAATCAAAATTCCCTTACTATAGCCTTCAACCATGATTTCTTTTCAAATTCCATTCTATAGCCTTTTGCCCTGATTTTTGTTAAATTTTTTTTTTACTTATAGCATTGAACCACCATTTTTTCTTCAAATTCTCTTACTATAACTTTCAGCCATGATTTTACTTCAAATTCCCTTACTATAGCCTTCAATTAAGATTTTAATATAATTCACTTACTATAGCCTTCAACCGTGATATTACTTTAATTATGATTTTTCTTAAAATTTTCTTATTTCCGCCTTCAGCTCTGACTTTTCTTAAAATTCTATTAGTAAAATCTTCTGCCATAATTTTCTATAATATCCATTACTATAGCATTAAACCATAATTTTTCTAAAATTCCCTAACTATAGCCTTCACCAATTGTTTTTCTTCAAATTCTCTTACTATATCTTTTCGTCATAATTTTGGTCAAGAGGCTCTTAGCTTTCAACCGTTATTTTTCTTCAGATTCACTTACTGTTTCCTTTTTCATGATTTTTGAAAAAAATCCCTTAAAATAGCCTTGTACCATTGTTTTATTCAATTTTTTGTTCACGATAGCCTTCAGCCATCATTGTTCCTAACATTCCCTTGGCTTAACATTCAGTTCTGATTTTTCATAAAATTTCCTTACTGTATCGTTCTGCTTTTATATTTCTTAAAATTCTTCTACAACAATTAACAGCCATGTTTTCTTTTATTTAAAAACCCTTAACGTTGCCATTAAGCATGATTTTTATTAAACTTCCTTTCTGATAGCCATCAATTATTATTTTTCCTCAAATACCCTTGCTAAAGCCTTGTCCCACTATTTTATCCAAATTGTCTTACTATAGCCTTCAATTATTTTTTTATCAAAATTCCCTTACTATAGCCTTCAACCATGATTTCTTTTCAAATTTCTTACTATAGCTTTTTGCCCTGATTTTTGTTAAAATTTTTTAACTTATAGCGTTGAACCACCAGTTTCATCAAATTCTCTTACTATAACTTTCAGCCATGATTTTACTTTAAATTCCCTTACTATAACCTTCAATTAAGATTTTTAATATAATTCACTTACTATAAGCCGTCAACCGTGATATTACTTTAATTATGATTTTTCTTAAAATTCCCTTAGTACAAACTTCAGATATGACATTTCTTAAAATTCTATTAGTAAAATCTCCAGCCATAATTTTCTATTATATCCATTACTATAGCCTTAAACCATAATTTTTCTAAAATTCCCTTACTATAGCCTTCACCCATGATTTTTCCTCAAATTCTCTAACTATAGGCTTATACCATGAATTTCTTCAAATTCTCATACCATATCTTTTCAACATAATTTTGGTCAAGAGTCTCTTACCCTTCAACTGTTATTTTTCTTCAGATTCACTAACTGTATCCTTTTTCCATGATTTTTGAAAAAAATCCCTTAAAATAGCCTAGTATCATTGTTTTATTCAATTTTTGTTATGATAGCCTTCAGCTATCATTTTTCTTCACATTCCCATGGCTTAACATTCAGTTCTGATTTTTCATAAAATTCCCTTACTGTATCCTTCTTCTTTTATATTTCTTAAAATTCTTTTACAACAATTAACCGCCTAGTTTTTTATTATTTAAAAACCCATAACTTTGCCATAAAGCAGGATTTTTATTTAACTGCTTTTCTGATAGCCTTCAATTATTATTTTTCCTCAAATACCCTTGCTAAAGCCTTGTCCCACTATTTTATCCAAATTGTCTTACTATAGCCTTCAATCATTTTTTTATCAAAATTCCCTTACTATAACCTTCAACCATGATTTCTTTTCAAATTTCTTACTATAGCATTTTGCCCTGATTTTTGTTAAAAATTTTTAACTTATAGCATTGAACCACCATTTTCTTCAAATTCTCTTGCAATAACTTTCAGCCATGATTTTACTTTAAATTCCCTTACTATAGCCTTCAATTAAGATTTTTAATATAATTCACATACTATAGCCTTCAACCGTGATATTACTTTAATTATGATTTTTCTTAAAATTCCATTTGAACAAACTTCAGATATGACATTTCTTAAAATTCTATTAGTAAAATCTTCGGCCATAATTTTGTATTATATCTATTACTATAGCCTTAAACCATAATTTTTCTAAAATTCCCTTACTTAGCCTTCACCCATGATTTTTCTTCAAATTCTCTAACTATAGACATATTCCATGAATTTCTTCAAATTCTCTTACTGTATCATTCAGTCAGAATTTTGGTCAAGAGTCTCTTATCCTTCAACCGTTATTTTTCTTCAGATTCTCTTACCGTATCCTTTTTCCATGATTTTGGAAAAAAATCCCTTAAAATAGCCTTGTACCAATGTTTTATTCAATTTTTGTTACGATAGCCTTCAGCCGTCATTTTCCATAACCTTCCCTTGCTTTAACTTTCAGTTCTGACTTTTCATAAAATTCCCTTACTATATCCTTCTGCTTTTATATTTCTTAAAATTCTTTTACAACAATTAACAGCCAAGTTTTTTTTTATTAAAAAACCCTTAACGTTGCCATAAAGAATGATTTTTATTAAATTTCTTTTCTAATAGCCGTCAATTATTATTTTTCCTCAAATACCATTGCTAAAGCCTTGTCCCACTATTTTATCCAAATTATCTTACTATAGCCTTCAATCATTTTTTTATCAAAATTCCCTTACTATGGCCTTCGACCATGATTTCTTTTCAAATTCCTTACTATAGCCTTTTGCCCTGATTTTTTTTGTAAAATTTCTTTAACTTATAGCATTGAACCACCATTTTCTTCAAATTCTCTTACTATAAATTTCGGCCATGATTTTACTTTAATTCCCTTACTATAGCCTTCAATTAAGATTTTTAACATAATTAACTTACAATAGCCTTCAACCGTGATATTACTTTAATTATGATTTTTCTTAAAGTTCCCTTAGAACAAACTTTAGCTCTGACTGTTCTTAAAATTCTATTAGTAAAATCTTCATCCATAATTTTCTATATTATCCTTTACTATAGCCTTAAACTATAATTTTTCTAAAATTCCCTTACTATAGCCTTCACCCATTGTTTTTCTTCAAATTCTCTAACTATAGCCTTATACCATGAATTTCTTCAAATTCTCTTAATATATCTTTCTGTCATAATTTTGGTCAAGAGTCTCTTAGCCTTTAACCGTTATTTTTCATCAAATTGACTTACTATATCCTTTTTTCATGATTTTTGGAAAAAATCCCTTAAAATAGCCTTGTACCATTGTTTTATTCAATTTTTGTTACGATAGCCTTCAGCCATCATTTTTCTTAACATTCCCTTGCCTTAATATTAAGTTCGGATTTTTCATAAAATTCCCTTACTGTATCCTTCTGCTTTTATATTTCTTAAAATTCAATTACAACAATTAACTACCAAGTTTTTTTATTTAAAAACCCTTAACATTGCCTTAAAGCATGATTTTTATTAAATTTCTTTTCTGATAGCCTTCAATTATTATTTTTCGTCAGATACCATTGCTAAAGCCATGTCCCACTATTTTATCCAAATTGTCTTACTATAGCCATCATTCAGTTTTTAATCAAAATTCCCTTACTATAGCCTTCAACCATGATTTCTTTTCAAATTCCATTCTATAGCCTTTTGCCCTGATTTTTGTTAAATTTTTTAACTTATAGCATTGAACCACCATTTTCTTCAAATTCTCTTACTATAACTTTCAGCCATGATTTTACTTCAAATTCCCTTACTATAGCCTTCAATTAAGATTTTTAATATAATTCACTTACTATAGCCTTCAACCGTGATATTACTTTAATTATGATTTTTCTTAAAATTTTCTTATTTCCGCCTTCAGCTCTGACTTTTCTTAAAATTCTATTAGTAAAATCTTCTGCCATAATTTTCTATAATATCCATTACTATAGCATTAAACCATAATTTTTCTAAAATTCCCTAACTATAGCCTTCACCAATTGTTTTTCTTCAAATTCTCTTACTATATCTTTTCGTCATAATTTTGGTCAAGAGGCTCTTAGCTTTCAACCGTTATTTTTCTTCAGATTCACTTACTGTTTCCTTTTTCATGATTTTTGAAAAAAATCCCTTAAAATAGCCTTGTACCATTGTTTTATTCAATTTTTGTTACGATAGCCTTCAGCCATCATTGTTCCTAACATTCCCTTGGCTTAACATTCAGTTCTGATTTTTCATAAAATTTCCTTACTGTATCGTTCTGCTTTTATATTTCTTAAAATTCTTCTACAACAATTAACAGCCATGTTTTCTTTTATTTAAAAACCCTTAACGTTGCCATTAAGCATGATTTTTATTAAACTTCCTTTCTGATAGCCGTCAATTATTATTTTTCCTCAAATACCCTTGCTAAAGCCTTGTCCCACTATTTTATCCAAATTGTCTTACTATAGCCTTCAATTATTTTTTTATCAAAATTCCCTTACTATAGCCTTCAACCATGATTTCTTTTCAAATTTCTTACTATAGCTTTTTGCCCTGATTTTTGTTAAAATTTTTTAACTTATAGCGTTGAACCACCAGTTTCATCAAATTCTCTTACTATAACTTTCAGCCATGATTTTACTTTAAATTCCCTTACTATAACCTTCAATTAAGATTTTTAATATAATTCACTTACTATAAGCCGTCAACCGTGATATTACTTTAATTATGATTTTTCTTAAAATTCCCTTAGTACAAACTTCAGATATGACATTTCTTAAAATTCTATTAGTAAAATCTCCAGCCATAATTTTCTATTATATCCATTACTATAGCCTTAAACCATAATTTTTCTAAAATTCCCTTACTATAGCCTTCACCCATGATTTTTCCTCAAATTCTCTAACTATAGGCTTATACCATGAATTTCTTCAAATTCTCATACCATATCTTTTCAACATAATTTTGGTCAAGAGTCTCTTACCCTTCAACTGTTATTTTTCTTCAGATTCACTAACTGTATCCTTTTTCCATGATTTTTGAAAAAAATCCCTTAAAATAGCCTAGTATCATTGTTTTATTCAATTTTTTGTTATGATAGCCTTCAGCTATCATTTTTCTTTTACATTCCCATGGCTTAACATTCAGTTCTGATTTTTCATAAAATTCCCTTTACTGTATCCTTCTTCTTTTTATATTTCTTAAAATTCTTTTTTACAACAATTAACCGCCTAGTTTTTTTTTTTATTATTTAAAACCCATAACTTTGCCATAAAGCAGGATTTTTTATTTAACTGCTTTTCTGATAGCCTTCAATTATTATTTTTCCTCAAATACCCTTGCTAAAGCCTTGTCCCACTATTTTATCCAAATTGTCTTACTATAGCCTTCAATCATTTTTTTATCAAAATTCCCTTACTATAACCTTCAACCATGATTTCTTTTCAAATTTCTTACTATAGCATTTTGCCCTGATTTTTGTTAAAAATTTTTAACTTATAGCATTGAACCACCATTTTCTTCAAATTCTCTTGCAATAACTTTCAGCCATGATTTTACTTTAAATTCCCTTACTATAGCCTTCAATTAAGATTTTTAATATAATTCACATACTATAGCCTTCAACCGTGATATTACTTTAATTATGATTTTTCTTAAAATTCCATTTGAACAAACTTCAGATATGACATTTCTTAAAATTCTATTAGTAAAATCTTCGGCCATAATTTTGTATTATATCTATTACTATAGCCTTAAACCATAATTTTTCTAAAATTCCCTTACTTAGCCTTCACCCATGATTTTTCTTCAAATTCTCTAACTATAGACATATTCCATGAATTTCTTCAAATTCTCTTACTGTATCATTCAGTCAGAATTTTGGTCAAGAGTCTCTTATCCTTCAACCGTTATTTTTCTTCAGATTCTCTTACCATTATCCTTTTTCCATGATTTTGGAAAAAATCCCTTAAAATAAAATAGCCTTGTACCAATGTTTTATTCAATTTTTTTTACGATAGCCTTCAGCCATCATTTTCCATAACCTTCCCTTGCTTTAACTTTCAGTTCTGACTTTTCATAAAATTCCCTTACTATATCCTTCTGCTTTTATATTTCTTAAAATTCTTTTACAACAATTAACAGCCAAGTTTTTTTTTAAAAACCCTTAACGTTATATAAAGAATGATTTTTATTAAATTTCTTTTCTAATAGCCACAATTATTATTTTTCCTCAAATACCATTGCTAAAGCCTTGTCCCACTATTTTATCCAAATTATCTTACTATAGCCTTCAATCATTTTTTTTTATCAAAATTCCCTTACTATGGCCTTCGACCATGATTTCTTTTCAAATTCCTTACTATAGCCTTTTGCCCTGATTTTTGTAAAATTTCTTTAACTTATAGCATTGAACCACCATTTTCTTCAAATTCTCTTACTATAAATTTCGGCCATGATTTTACTTTAATTCCCTTACTATAGCCTTCAATTAAGATTTTTAACATAATTAACTTACAATAGCCTTCAACCGTGATATTACTTTAATTATGATTTTTCTTAAAGTTCCCTTAGAACAAACTTTAGCTCTGACTGTTCTTAAAATTCTATTAGTAAAATCTTCATCCATAATTTTCTATATTATCCTTTACTATAGCCTTAAACTATAATTTTTCTAAAATTCCCTTACTATAGCCTTCACCCATTGTTTTTCTTCAAATTCTCTAACTATAGCCTTATACCATGAATTTCTTCAAATTCTCTTAATATATCTTTCCGTCATAATTTTGGTCAAGAGTCTCTTAGCCTTTAACCGTTATTTTTCATCAGATTGACTTACTATATCCTTTTTACATGATTTTTGGAAAAAATCCCTTAAAATAGCCTTGTACCATTGTTTTATTCAATTTTTGTTACGATAGCCTTCAGCCATCATTTTTCTTAACATTCCCTCGCCTTAACATTAAGTTCTGATTTTTCCTAAAATTCCCTTACTGTATCCTTCTGCTTTTATATTTCTTAAAATTCAATTACAACAATTAACTACCAAGTTTTTTTATTTAAAAACCCTTAACATTGCCATAAAGCATGATTTTTATTAAATTTCTTTTCTGATAGCCTTCAATTATTATTTTTCGTCAGATACCATTGCTAAAGCCATGTCCCACTATTTTATCCAAATTGACTTACTTTAGCCATCAATCATTTTTTAATCAAAATTCCCTTACTATAGCCTTTAACCATGATTTCTTTTCAAATTCCATACTATAGCCTTTTGCCCTGATTTTTGTTCAAATTTTTTAACTTATAGCATTGAACCACCATTTTCTTCAAATTCTCTTACTATAACTTTCAGCCATGATTTTACATCAAATTCCCTAACTATTGCCTTCAATTAAGATTTTTAATATAATTCACTTACTATAGCCTTCAACCGTGATATTACTTTAATTATGATTTTTATTAAAATTTTCTTATTTCCGCCTTCAGGTCTGACTTTTCTTAAAATTCTATTAGTAAAATCTTCTGCCATAATTTTCTAAAATATCCATTACTACAGCCTTAAACCATAATTTTTCAAAAATTCCCTTAATATAGCCTTCACCCATTGTTTTTCTTCAAATTCTCTTATTATATCTTTTCGTCATAATTTTGGTCAAGAGTCTCTTAGCCTTCAACCGTTAATTTTCTTTAGATTCACTTACTGTATCCTTTTTCATGATTTTTGAAAAAAATCCCTTAAAATAGCCTTGTACCATTGTTTTATTCAATTTTTGTTACGATAGCCTTCAGCCATCATTGTTCTTAACATTCCCTTGCCTTAACATTCAGTTCTGATTTTTCATAAAATTCCCTTACTGTATCCTTCTGCTTTTATATTTCTTAAAATTCTATTACAACAATTACATTCCAAGTTTTTTTTATTTAAAAACCCTTAACATTGCCATAAAGCACAATTTTTATTAAATATCTTTTTTGATAGCCTTCAATTATTATTTTTCCTCAAATACCATTGCTAAAGCCATGTCCCACTCTTTTACCCAAATTGTCTTACTATAGCCTTCAATCATTTTTTAATCAAAATTCCCTTAGCCTTCAACCATGATTTCTTTTCAAATTCCTTACTATAGCCTTTTGCCCTAATTTTTGTTAAAATTTTTTAACTTATAGCATTGAACCACCATTTTCTTCAAATTCTCTTACTATAACTTTCAGCCATGATTTTACTTCAAATTCCCGTATGATAGCCTTCAATTAAGATTTTTAATATAATTCACTTACTATAGCCTTCAACCGTGATATTACTTTAATTATGATTTTTCTTAAAATTTTCTTATTTCCGCCTTCAGCTCTGACTTTGCTTAAAATTCTATTAGTAAAATCTTCTGCCATAATTTTCTATAATATCCATTACTATAGCCTTAAACCATAATTTTTCTAAAATTCCATTACTATAGCCTTCACCCATTGTTTTTCTTCAAATTCTCTTACTATATCTTTTCGTTATTATTTTCGTCAAGAGTCTCTTAGCCTTCAACCGTTATTTTTCTTTAGATTCACTTACTATATCCTTTTTCATGATTTTTGAAAAAAATCCCTTAAAATAGCCTTGTACCATTGTTTTATTCAATTTTTGTTACGATAGCCTTCAGCCATCATTGTTCTTAACATTTCCTTCCCTTAACATTGAGTTCTGATTTTTCATAAAATTCCCTTACTGTATCCTTCTGCTTTTATATTTCTTAAAATTCTTCTACAACAAATAACAGCCAAGTTTTCTTTTATTTAAAAACCTTTAACGTTGCCATAAAGCATGATTTTTATTAAACTTCCTTTCTGATAGCCATCAATTATTATTTTTCCTCAAATACCCTTGCTAAAGCCTTGTCCCACTATTTTATCCAAAATGTCTTACTATAGCCTTCAATTATTTTTTTATCAAAATTCCCTTACTATAGCCTTCAACCATGATTTCTTTTCAAATTCCTTACTATAGCATTTTGCCCTGATTTTTGTTAAAAATTTTTGACTTACAGCATAGAACCACCATTTTCTTCAAATTCTTTTACTATAACTTTCAGCCATGATTTTACTTTAAATTCCCTTACTATAGTCTTCAATTAAGATTTTTAATATAATTCACTTACTATAGCCTTCAACCATGATATTACTTTAATTGTGATTTTTCTTAAAATTCCCTTAGTACAAACTTCAGAAATGACATTTCTTAAAATTATATTAGTAAAATCTTCAGCCATAATTTTCTATTATATCCAACACTATAGCCTTAAACCATAATTTTTCTAAAATTCCCTTACTATAGCCTTCACCCATAATTTTTCTTCAAATTCTCTAACTATAGACTTATTCCATGAATTTCTTCAAATTCTCTTACTATATCTTTCAGTCATAATTTTGGTCAAGAGTCTCTTAGCCATCAACCGTTATTTTTCTTCAGATTCTCTTACAGTATCCTTTTTCCATGATTTTGGAAAAAAATCCCTTAAAATAGCCTTGTACCAATGTTTTATTCAATTTTTGTTATGATAGCCTTCTGCCATCATTTTTCTTAACATTCCCATGCCTTATCATTCAGTTCTGATTTTTCATAAAATTCCCTTTCTGTATCCTTCTTCTTTTATATTTCTTAAAATTCTTTTACAACAATTAACAACCAAGTTTTTTTTAATTTAAAAACCCTTAACGTTGCCATAAAGCATGATTTTTATTAAACTTCTTTTCTGATAGCCTTCAATTATTATTTTTCCTCAAATACCCTTGCTAAAGCCTTGTCCCACTATTTTATCCAAATTGTCTTACTATAGCCTTCAATCATTTTTTAATCAAAATTCCCTTACTATAGCCTTCAACCATGATTTCTTTTCAAATTTCTTACTATAGCATTTTGCCCTAATTTTTGTTAAAAATTTTTACCTTATAGCATTGAACCACCATTTTCTTCAAATTCTCTGGCAATAACTTTCAGCCATGATTTTACTTTAAATTCCCTAACTATAGCCTTCAATTAAGATTTTTAATATAATTCACTTACTATAGCCTTCATCCGTGATATTACTTTAATTATGATTTTTCTTAAAATTCCATTTGAACAAACTTCAGATATGACATTTCTTAAAATTCTATTAGTAAAATCTTCAGCCATAATTTTCTATTATATCCATTACTATAGCCGTAAACCATAATTTTTCTAAAATTCCCTTACTATAGCCTTCACCCTTGATTTTTCTTCAAATTCTCTAACTATAGACTTATTCCATGAATTTCTTAAAATTCTCTTACTATATCTTTCAGTCATAATTTTGGCCAAGAATCTCTTAAACTTCAACCGTTATTTTTCTTCAGATTCTCTTACTGTATCCTTTTTCCATGATTTTGGAAAAAAATCCCTTAAAATAGCCTTGTACCAATGTTTTATTCAATTTTTGTTACGATAGCCTTCAGCCGTCATTTTTCTTAACATTCCCTTGCTTTAACTTTCAGGTCTGACTTTTCATAAAATTCCCTTACTATATCCTTCTGCTTTTATATTTCTTAAAATTCTTTTACAACAATTAACAGCCAAGTTTTTTTTTATTTAAAAACCCTTAACGTTGCCATAAAGAATGATTTTTATTAAATTTATTTTCTGATAGCCGTCAATTATTATTTTTCCTCAAATACCATTGCTAAAGCCTTGTCCCACTATTTTATCCAAATTGTCTTACTATAGCCTTCAATTATTTTTTTATCAAAATTCCCTTACTATTGCCTTCGACCATGATTTCTTTTCAAATTCCTTACTATAGCCTTTTGCCCTGATTTTAGTAAAAATTTTTTAACTTATAGCATTGAACCACCATTTTCTTCAAATTCTCTTACTATAAATTTCGGCCATGATTTTACTTTAAATTCCCTTACTATAGCCTTCAATTAAGATTTTTAATATAATTAACTTACAATAGCCTTCCACCGTGATATTACTTTAATTATTATTTTTCTTAAAATTCCCTTAGTACAAACGTTAGCTCTGACTGTTCTTAAACTTCTATTAGTAAAATCTTCATCCATAATTTTCTATATTATCCTTTACTATAGCCTTAAACCATAATTTTTCTAAAATTCCCTTACTATAGCCTTCACCCATTGTTTTTATTCAAATTCTCTAACTATAGCCTTATACCATGAATTTCTTCAAATTCTCTTAATATATCTTTCCGTCATAATTTTGGTCAAGAGTCTCTTAGCCTTTAACCGTTATTTTTCTTCAGATTCACTTACTGTATCCTTTTTCCATGATTTTTGAAAAAAATCCCTTAAAATAGCCTTGTACCATTGTTTTATTCAATTTTTGTTACGATAGCCTTCAGCCATCATTTTTCTTAACATTCCCTTGCCTTAACATTAAGTTCTGATTTTTCATAAAATTCCCTTACTGTATCCTTCTGCTTTTATATTTCTTAAAATTCTATTACAACAATTAACTACCAAGTTTTTTTATTTAAAAACCCTTAACATTGCCATAAAGCATGATTTTTATTAAATTTCTTTTCTGATAGCCTTCAATTATTATTTTTTGTCAGACACCATTGCTAAAGCTATGTCCCACTATTTTATCCAAATTGTCTTACTATAGCCATCAATCATTTTTTAATCAAAATTCCCTTACTATAGCCTTCAACCATGATTTCTTTTCAAATTCCATACTATAGCCTTTTGCCCTGATTTTTGTTAAAATTTTTTAACTTATAGCATTGAACCACCATTTTCTTCAAATTCTCTGGCAATAACTTTCAGCCATGATTTTACTTTAAACTCCCTTACTATAGCCTTCAATTAAGATTTTTAATATAATTCACTAACTATAGCCTTCAACCGTGATATTACTTTAATTATGATTTTTCTTAAAATTCCCTTAGTACAAACTTCAGATATGACATTTCTTAAAATTCTATTAGTAAAATCTTCTGCCATAATTTTCTATTATATCCGTTACTATAGCCTTAAACCATAATTTTGCTAAAATTCCCTTGCTATAGCCTTCACCCATTGTTTTTCTTCAAATTCTCTTATTATATCTTTTCGTCATAATTTTGGTCAAGAGTCTCTTTGCCTTCAACCGTTATTTTTCTTCAAATTCACTTAGTGTATAAATTTTCCATGATTTTTGAAAAAAATCCCTTAAAATAGCCTTGTACCATTGTTTTATTCAATTTTTATTACGATAGCCTTCAGCCATCATTGTTCTTAACATTTCCTTTCCTTAACATTCAGTTCTGATTTTTCATAAAATTCCCTTACTATATCCTTCTGCTTTTATATTTCTTAAAATTCTTCTACAACAATTAACAGCCAAGTTTTATTTTATTTAAAAACCCTTAATGTTGCCATAAAGCATGATTTTAATTAAACTTCCTTGCTGATAGCCGTCAATTATTATTTTTCCTCAAATACCCTTGCTAAAGCGTTGTCCCACTATTTTATCCAAATTGTCTTACTATAGCCTTCAATTATTTTTTTATCAAAATTCCCTTACTATAGCCTTCAACCATGATTTCTTTTCAAATTCCTTACTATAGCTTTTTGCCCTGATTTTTGTTAAAATTTTTTAACTTATAGCATTGAACCACCATTTTCTTCAAATTCTCTTACTATAACTTTCAGCCATGATTTTACTTCAAATTCCCTTATTATAGCCTTCAATTAAGATTTTTAATATAATTCACTTACTATAGCCTTCAACCGTGATATTACTTTAATTATGATTTTTCTTAAAATTTTCTTATTTCCGCCTTCAGCTCTGACTTTTCTTAAAATTCTATTAGTAAAATCTTCTTCCATAATTTTCTATAATATCCATTACTATAGCCTTAAACCATAATTTTTCTAAAATTCCCTTACTATAGCCTTCACCCATTGTTTTTCTTCAAATTCTCTTACTATATCTTTTCGTTATTATTTTGGTCAAGTGTCTCTTAGCCTTCAACCGTTATTTTTCTTCAGATTCACTTACTGTATCCTTTTTCATGATTTTTGAAAAAAATCCCTTAAAATAGCCTTGTACCATTGTTTTATTCAATTTTTGTTATGATAGCCTTCAGCCATCATTGTTCTTAACATTCCCTTCCCTTAACATTCAGTTCTGATTTTTCATAAAATTCCCTTTCTGTATCCTTCTGCTTTTATATTCCTGAAAATTCCTCTACAACAATTAACAGCCAAGTTTTCTTTTATTTAAAAACCTTTAACGTTGCCATAAAGCATGATTTTTATTAAACTTCCTTTCTGATAGCCGTCAATTATTATTTTTCCTCAAATACCCTTGCTAAAGCCTTGTCCCACTATTTTATCCAAATTGTCTTATTATAGCCTTCAATTATGTTTTTATCAAAATTCCCTTACTATAGCCTTCAACCATGATTTCTTTTCAAATTCCTTACTATAGCATTTTTCCCTGATTTTTGTTAAAAATTTTTAACTTACAGCATAGAACCACCATTTTCTTCAAATTCTTTTACTATAACTTTCAGCCATGATTTTACTTTAAATTCCCTTACTATTGTCTTCAATTAAGGATTTTAATATAATTCACTTACTATAGCCTTCAACCAAGATATTACTTTAATTATGATTTTTCTTAAAATTCCATTAGTACAAACTTCAGAAATGACATTTCTTAAAATTATACTAGTAAAATCTTCAGCCATAATTTTCTATTATATCCGTTACTATAGCCTTAAACCATAATTTTTCTAAAATTCCCTTACTATAGCCTTCACCCATGATTTTTCTTCAAATTCTCTTACTATAGACTTATTCCATGAATTTCTTCAAATTCTCTTACTATTTCTTTCAGTCATAATTTTGGTCAAGAGTCTCTTAGCCATCAACCGTTATTTTTCTTCAGATTCTCTTACAGTATCCTTTTACCATGATTTTGGAAAAAAATCCCTTAAAATAGCCTTGTACCAATGTTTTATTCAATTTTTGTTATGATAGCATTCATCCATCATTTTTCTTAACATTCCCATGCCTTAACATTCAGTTCTGATTTTTCATAAAATTCCCTTTCTGTATCCTTCTTCTTTTATATTTCTTAAAATTCTTTTACAACAATTAACAGCCAAGTTTTTTTTAATTTAAAAACCCTTAACGTTGCCACAAAGCGGGATTTTTATTAAACTTCTTTTCTGATAGCCTTCAATTATTATTTTTCCTCAAATACCCTTGCTAAAGCCTTGTCCCACTATTTTATCCAAATTGTCTTACTATAGCCTTCAATCATTTTTTTATCAAAATTCCCTTACTATAGCCTTCAACCATGATTTCTTTTCAAATTTCTTACAATAGCATTTTGCCCTGATTTTTGTTAAAAATTTTTAACTTATAGCATTGAACCACCATTTTCTTCAAATTCTCTTACTATAACTTTCTGCCATGATTTTACTTCAAATTCCCTTACTATAGCCTTCAATTAACATTTTTAATATAATTCACTAACTATAGCCTTCAACCGTGATATTACTTTAATTATGATTTTTCTTAAAATTCCCTTAGTACAAACTTCAGATATGACATTTCTTAAAATTCTATTAGTAAAATCTTCAGCCATAATTTTCTATTATATCCGTTACTATAGCCTTAAACCATAATTTTGCTAAAATTCCCTTACTATAGCCTTCACCCATTGTTTTTCTTCAAATTCTCTTACTATATCTTCTATTCTCTTTTATCTTTCAGTCATAATTTTGGTCAAGAGTCTCTTTGCCTTCAACCGTTATTTTTCTTCAAATTCACTTAGTATATAAATTTTCCATGATTTTTGAAAAAAATCCCTTAAAATAGCCTTGTACCATTGTTTTATTCAATTTTTATTACGATAGCCTTCAGCCATCATTGTTCTTAACATTTCCTTGCCTTAACATTCAGTTCTGATTTTTCATAAAATTCCCTTACTATATCCTTCTGCTTTTATATTTCTTAAAATTCTTCTACAACAATTAACAGCCAAGTTTTCTTTTATTTAAAAACCCTTAACGTTGGCATAAAGCATGATTTTTATAAAACTTCCTTGCTGATAGCCGTCAATTATTATTTTTCCTCAAATACCCTTGCTAAAGCCTTGTCCCACTATTTTATCCAAATTGTCTTACTATAGCCTTCAATTATTTTTTTATCAAAATTCCCTTACTATAGCCTTCAATCATGATTTCTTTTCAAATTCCTTACTATAGCTTTTTGCCCTGATTTTTGTTAAAATTTTTTAACTTATAGCATTGAACCACCATTTTCTTCAAATTCTCTTACTATAACTTTCAGCCATGATTTTACTTCAAATTCCCTTATTATAGCCTTCAATTAAGATTTTTAATATAATTCACTTACTATTGCCTTCAACCGTGATATTACTTTAATTATGATTTTTCTTAAAATTTTCTTATTTCCACCTTCAGCTCTGACTTTTCTTAAAATTCTATTAGTAAAATCTTCTGCCATAATTTTCTTTAATATCCATTACTATAGCCTTAAACCATAATTTTTCTAAAATTCCCTTACTATAGCCTTCACCCATTGTTTTTCTTCAAATTCTCTTACTATATCTTTTCATTATTATTTTGGTCAAGTGTCTCTTAGCCTTCAACCGTTATTTTTCTTCAGATTCACTTACTGTATCCTTTTTTCATGATTTTTGAAAAAATACCTTAAAATAAAACTTGTACCATTGTTTTATTCAATTTTTTGTTATGATAGCCTTCAGCCATCATTGTTCTTAACATTCCCCTCCCTTAACATTCAGTTCTGATTTTTCATAAAATTCCCTTTCTGTATCCTTCTGCTTTTATATTTCTTAAAATTCCTCTACAACAATTAACAGCCAAGTTTTCTTTTATTTAAAAACCTTTAACGTTGCCATAAAGCATGATTTTTATTAAACTTCCTTTCTGATAGCCGTCAATTATTATTTTTCCTCAAATACCCTTGCTAAAGCCTTCTCCCACTATTTTATCCAAATTGTCTTATTATAGCCTTCAATTATTTTTTTATCAAAATTCCCTTACTATAGCCTTCAACCATGATTTCTTTTCAAATTCCTTACTATAGCATTTTGCCCTGATTTTTGTTAAAAATTTTTAACTTACAGCATAGAACCACCATTTTCTTCAAATTCTTTTACTATACCTTTCAGCCATGATTTTACTTTAAATTCCCTTACTATAGTCTTCAATTAAGATTTTTAATATAATTCACTTACTATAGCCTTCAACCAAGATATTACTTTAATTATGATTTTTCTTAAAATTCCCTTAGTACAAACTTCAGAAATGACATTTCTTAAAATTATACTAATAAAATCTTCAGCCATAATTTTCTATTATATCCATTACTATAGCCTTAAACCATAATTTTTCTAAAATACCCTTACTATAGCCTTCACCCATGATTTTTCTTCAAATTCTCTAACTATAGACTTATTCCATGAATTTCTTCAAATTCTCTTACTAATTCTTTCAGTCATAATTTTGGTCAAGAGTCTCTTAGCCATCAACCGTTATTTTTCTTCAGATTCTCTTACAGTATCCTTTTTCCATGATTTTGGAAAAAAATCCCTTAAAATAGCCAAGTACCAATGTTTTATTCAATTTTTGTTATGATAGCATTCAGCCATCATTTTTCTTAACATTCCCATGCCTTAACATTCAGTTCTGATTTTTCATAAAATTCCCTTTCTGTATCCTTCTTCTTTTATATTTCTTAAAATTCTTTTACATCAATTAACAGCCAAGTTTTTTTTAATTTAAAAACCCTTAACGTTGCCACAAAGCGGGATTTTTATTAAACTTCTTTTCTGATAGCCTTCAATTATTATTTTTCCTCAAATACCCTTGCTAAAGCCTTGTCCCACTATTTTATCCAAATTGTCTTACTATAGCCTTCAATCATTTTGTTATCAAAATTCCCTTACTATAGCCTTAAACCATGATTTCTTTTCAAATTTCTTACAATAGCATTTTGCCCTGATTTTTGTTAAAAAATTTTAACATATAGCATTGAACCACCATTTTCTTCAAATTCTCTGGCAATAACTTTCAGCCATGATTTTACTTTAAATTCCCTTACTATAGCCTTCAATTAAGATTTTTAATATAATTCACTTACAATAGCCTTCAACCGTGATATTACTTTAATTATGATTTTTCTTAAAATTCCATTTGAACAAACTTCAGATATGACATTTCTTAAAATTCTATTAGTAAAATCTTCAGCCATAATTTTCTATTATATCCATTACTATAGCCGTAAACCATAATTTTTCTAAAATTCCCTTACTATAGCCTTCACCCATGATTTTTCTTCAAATTCTCTAACTATAGACTTATTCCATGAATTTCTTCAAATTCTCTTACTATATCTTTCAGTCATAATTTTGGCCAAGAATCTCTTAAACTTCAACCGTTATTTTTCTTCAGATTCTCTTACTGTATCCTTTTTCCATGATTTTGGAAAAAAATCCCTTAAAATAGCCTTGTACCAATGTTTTATTCAATTTTTGTTACGATAGCCTTCAGCCGTCATTTTTCTTAACATTCCCTTGCTTTAACTTTCAGTTCTGACTTTTCATAAAATTCCCTTACTATATCCTTCTGCTTTTATATTTCTTAAAATTCTTTTACAACAATTAACAGCCAAGTTTTTTTTTATTTAAAAACCCTTAACGTTGCCATAAAGAATGATTTTTATTAAATTTCTTTTCTGATAGGCGTCAATTATTATTTTTCCTCAAATACCATTGCTAAAGCCTTGTCCCACTATTTTATCCAAATTGTCTTACTATAGCCTTCAATTATTTTTTTATCAAAATTCCCTTACTATTGCCTTCGACCATGATTTCTTTTCAAATTCCTTACTATAGCCTTTTGCCCTGATTTTTGTAAAAATTTTTTAACTTATAGCATTGAACCACCATTTTCTTCAAATTCTCTTACTATAAATTTCGGCCATGATTTTACTTTAAATTCCCTTACTATAGCCTTCAATTAGGATTTTTAATATAATTAACTTACAATAGCCTTCAACCGTGATATTACTTTAATTATTATTTTTCTTAAAATTCCCTTAGTACAAACGTTAGCTCTGACTGTTCTTAAACTTCTATTAGTAAAATCTTCATCCATAATTTTCTATATTATCCTTTACTATAGCCTTAAACCATAATTTTTCTAAAATTCCCTTACTATAGCCTTCACCCATTGTTTTTCTTCAAATTCTCTAACTATAGCCTTATACCATAAATTTCTTCAAATTCTCTAACTATAGCCTTATACCATGAATTTCTTCAAATTCTCTTAATATATCTTTCCGTCATAATTTTGGTCAAGAGTCTCTTAGCCTTTAACCGTTATTTTTCTTCAGATTCACTTACTGTATCCTTTTTCCATGATTTTTGAAAAAAATACCTTAAAATAGCCTTGTACCATTGTTTTATTCAATTTTTGTTATGATAGCCTTCAACCATCATTTTTCTTAACATTCCCTTGCCTTAACATTAGTTCTGATTTTTCATAAAATTCCCTTACAATATCCTTCTGTTTTTATATTTCTTAAAATTCTATTACAACAATTAACTACCAAGTTTTTTTTATTTAAAAACCCTTAACAATGCCATAAAGCATGATTTTTATTTAATTTCTTTTTTGATAGCCTTCAATTATTATTTTTTTTTCAGACACCATTGCTAAAGCCATGTCCCACTATTTTATCCAAATTGTCTTACTATAGCCATCAATCATTTTTTAATAAAAATTCCCTTACTATAGCCTTCAACCATGATTTCTTTTCAAATTCCATACTATAGCCTTTTGCCCTTATTTTTGTTAAAATTTTTTAACTTATAGCATTGAACCACCATTTTCTTCATATTCTCTTACTATAACTTTCACCCATAATTTTACTTCAAATTCCCTTACTATAGCCTTCAATTAACATTTTTAATATAATTCACTTACTATAGCCTTCAACCGGGATATTACTTTAATTATTATTTTTCTTAAAATTCTCTAAGTACAAACTTCAGATATGACATTTCTTAAAATTCTATTAGTAAAATCTTCAGCCATAATTTTCTATTATATCCATTACTATAGCCTTAAACCATAATTTTGCTAAAATTCCCTTACTATAGCCTTCACCCATTGTTTTTCATCAAATTCTCTTACTATATCTTTTCGTCATAATTTTGGTCAAGAGTCTCTTAGCCTTCAACCGTTATTTTTCTTCAAATTCACTTAGTGTATAAATTTTCCATGATTTTTGAAAAAAATCCCTTAAAATAGCCTTGTACCATTGTTTTATTCAATTTTTATTACGATAGCCTTCAGCCATCATTGTTCTTAACATTTCCTTGCTTTAACATTCAGTTCTGATTTTTCATAAAATTCCCTTTCTGTATCCTTCTTCTTTTATATTTCTTAAAATTCTTTTACAACAATTAACAGCCAAGTTTTTTTTAATTTAAAAACCCTTAACGTTGCCACAAAGCGGGATTTTTATTAAACTTCTTTTCTGATAGCCTTCAATTATTATTTTTCCTCAAATACCCTTGCTAAAGCCTTGTCCCACTATTTTATCCAAATTGTCTTACTATAGCCTTCAATCATTTTTTTATCAAAATTCCCTTACTATAGCCTTCAACCATGATTTCTTTTCAAATTTCTTACAATAGCATTTTGCCCTGATTTTTGTTAAAAATTTTTAACTTATAGCATTGAACCACCATTTTCTTCAAATTCTCTGGCAATAACTTTCAGCCATGATTTTACTTTAAACTCCCTTACTATAGCCTTCAATTAAGATTTTTAATATAATTCACTTACAATAGCCTTCAACCGTGATATTACTTTAATTATGATTTTTCTTAAAATTCCATTTGAACAAACTTCAGATATGACATTTCTTAAAATTCTATTAGTAAAATCTTCAGCCATAATTTTCTATTATATCCATTACTATAGCCGTAAACCATAATTTTTCTAAAATTCCCTTACTATAGCCTTCACCCTTGATTTTTCTTCAAATTCTCTAACTATAGACTTATTCCATGAATTTCTTAAAATTCTCTTACTATATCTTTCAGTCATAATTTTGGCCAAGAATCTCTTAAACTTCAACCGTTATTTTTCTTCAGATTCTCTTACTGTATCCTTTTTCCATGATTTTGGAAAAAAATCCCTTAAAATAACCTTGTACCAATGTTTTATTCAATTTTTGTTACGATAGCCTTCAGCCGTCATTTTTCTTAACATTCCCTTGCTTTAACTTTCAGGTCTGACTTTTCATAAAATTCCCTTACTATATCCTTCTGCTTTTATATTTCTTAAAATTCTTTTACAACAATTAACAGCCAAGTTTTTTTTTATTTAAAAACCCTTAACGTTGCCATAAAGAATGATTTTTATTAAATTTATTTTCTGATAGCCGTCAATTATTATTTTTCCTCAAATACCATTGCTAAAGCCTTGTCCCACTATTTTATCCAAATTGTCTTACTATAGCCTTCAATTATTTTTTTATCAAAATTCCCTTACTATTGCCTTCGACCATGATTTCTTTTCAAATTCCTTACTATAGCCTTTTGCCCTGATTTTTGTAAAATTTTTTTTAACTATAGCATTGAACCACCATTTTCTTCAAATTCTCTTACTATAAATTTCGGCCATGATTTTTTTTTTTAAATTCCCTTACTATAGCCTTCAATTAAGATTTTTAATATAATTAACTTACAATAGCCTTCACCGTGATATTACTTTAATTATTATTTTTCTTAAAATTCCCTTAGTACAAACGTTAGCTCTGACTGTTCTTAAACTTCTATTAGTAAAATCTTCATCCATAATTTTCTATATTATCCTTTACTATAGCCTTAAACCATAATTTTTCTAAAATTCCCTTACTATAGCCTTCACCCATTGTTTTTCTTCAAATTCTCTAACTATAGCCTTATACCATGAATTTCTTCAAATTCTCTTAATATATCTTTCCGTCATAATTTTGGTCAAGAGTCTCTTAGCCTTTAACCGTTATTTTTCTTCAGATTCACTTACTGTATCCTTTTTCCATGATTTTTGAAAAAAATACCTTAAAATAGCCTTGTACCATTGTTTTATTCAATTTTTGTTACGATAGCCTTCAACCATCATTTTTCTTAACATTCCCTTGCCTTAACATTAGTTCTGATTTTTCATAAAATTCCCTTACAGTATCCTTCTGCTTTTATATTTCTTAAAATTCTATTACAACAATTAACTACCAAGTTTTTTTTATTTAAAAACCCTTAACATTGCCATAAAGCATGATTTTTATTTAATTTCTTTTTTGATAGCCTTCAATTATTATTTTTCGTCAGACACCATTGCTAAAGCCATGTCCCACTATTTTATCCAAATTGTCTTACTATAGCCATCAATCATTTTTTAATCAAAATTCCCTTACTATAGCCTTCAACCATGATTTCTTTTCAAATTCCATACTATAGCCTTTTGCCCTGATTTTTGTTAAAATTTTTTAACTTATAGCATTGAACCACCATTTTCTTCAAATTCTCTTACTATAACTTTCAGCCATAATTTTACTTCAAATTCCCTTACTATAGCCTTCAATTAACATTTTTAATATAATTCACTTACTATAGCCTTCAACCGTGATATTACTTTAATTATTATTTTTCTTAAAATTCCCTAAGTACAAACTTCAAATATGACATTTCTTAAAATTCTATTAGTAAAATCTTCAGCCATAATTTTCTATTATATCCATTACTATAGCCTTAAACCATAATTTTGCTAAAATTCCCTTACTATAGCCTTCACCCATTGTTTTTCTTCAAATTCTCTTACTATATCTTTTCGTCATAATTTTGGTCAAGAGTCTCTTAGCCTTCAACCGTTATTTTTCTTCAAATTCACTTAGTGTATAAATTTTCCATGATTTTTGAAAAAAATCCCTTAAAATAGCCTTGTACCATTGTTTTATTCAATTTTTATTACGATAGCCTTCAGCCATCATTGTTCTTAACATTTCCTTGCTTTAACATTCAGTTCTGATTTTTCATAAAATTCCCTTTCTGTATCCTTCTTCTTTTATATTTCTTAAAATTCTTTTACAACAATTAACAGCCAAGTTTTTTTTAATTTAAAAACCCTTAACGTTGCCACAAAGCGGGATTTTTATTAAACTTCTTTTCTGATAGCCTTCAATTATTATTTTTCCTCAAATACCCTTGCTAAAGCCTTGTCCCACTATTTTATCCAAATTGTCTTACTATAGCCTTCAATCATTTTTTTATCAAAATTCCCTTACTATAGCCTTCAACCATGATTTCTTTTCAAATTTCTTACAATTGTATTTTGCCCTGATTTTTGTTAAAAATTTTTAACTTATAGCATTGAACCACCATTTTCTTCAAATTCTCTGGCAATAACTTTCAGCCATGATTTTACTTTAAATTCCCTTACTATAGCCTTCCTTCAATTAAGATTTTTAATATAATTCACTTACAATAGCCTTCAACCGTGATATTACTTTAATTATGATTTTTCTTAAAATTCCATTTGAACAAACTTCAGATATGACATTTCTTAAAATTCTATTAGTAAAATCTTCAGCCATAATTTTCTATTATATCCATTACTATAGCCGTAAACCATAATTTTTTCTAAAATTCCCTTACTATCGCCTTCACCCATGATTTTTCTTCAAATTCTCTAACTATAGACTTATTCCATGAATTTCTTCAAATTCTCTTACTATATCTTTCAGTCATAATTTTGGCCAAGAATCTCTTAAACTTCAACCGTTATTTTTCTTCAGATTCTCTTACTGTATCCTTTTTTTTCCATGATTTTGGAAAAAAAATCCCTTAAAATAGCCTTGTACCAATGTTTTATTCAATTTTTTATTACGATAGCCTTCAGCAGTCATTTTTCTTAACATTCCCTTGCTTTAACTTTCAGGTCTGACTTTTCATAAAATTCCCTTACTATATCCTTCTGCTTTTATATTTTTAAAATTCTTTTACAACAATTAACAGCCAAGTTTTTTTTTTTTTAAAACCCTTAACGTTGCCATAAAGAATGATTTTTATTAAATTTATTTTCTGATAGCCAGATCAATTATTATTTTTCCTCAAATACCATTGCTAAAGCCTTGTCCCACTATTTTATCCAAATTGTCTTACTATAGCCTTCAATTATTTTTTTATCAAAATTCCCTTACTATTGCCTTTGACCATGATTTCTTTTCAAATTCCTTACTATAGCCTTTTGCCCTGATTTTTGTAAAAATTTTTTAACTTATAGCATTGAACCACCATTTTCTTCAAATTCTCTTACTATAAATTTTGGCCATGATTTTACTTTAAATTCCCTTACTATAGCCTTCAATTAAGATTTTTAATATAATTAACTTTCAATAGCCTTCAACCGTGATATTTCTTTAATTATTATTTTTCTTAAAATTCCCTTAGTACAAACGTTAGCTCTGACTGTTCTTAAACTTCTATTAGTAAAATCTTCATCCATAATTTTCTTTTTTATCCTTTACTATAGCCTTAAACCATAATTTTTCTAAAATTCCCTTACTATAGCCTTCACCCATTGTTTTTCTTCAAATTCTCTAACTATAGCCTTATACCATGAATTTCTTCAAATTCTCTTAATATATCTTTCCGTCATAATTTTGGTCAAGAGTCTCTTAGCCTTTAACCGTTATTTTTCTTCAGATTCACTTACTGTATCCTTTTTTTTTCATGATTTTTGAAAAAATACCTTAAAATAGCCTTGTACCATTGTTTTATTCAATTTTTTGTTACGATAGCCTTCAACCATCATTTTTCTTAACATTCCCTTGCCTTAACATTAGTTCTGATTTTTCATAAAATTCCCTTACAGTATCCTTCTGCTTTTTTATATTTCTTAAAATTCTATTACAACAATTAACTACCAAGTTTTTTTTTTTTTAAAACCCTTAACATTGCCATAAAGCATGATTTTTATTTAATTTATTTTTTGATAGCCTTCAATTATTATTTTTTTCGTCAGACACCATTGCTAAAGCCATGTCCCACTATTTTATCCAAATTGTCTTACTATAGCCATCAATCATTTTTTAATCAAAATTCCCTTACTATAGCCTTCAACCATGATTTCTTTTCAAATTCCATACTATAGCCTTTTGCCCTGATTTTTGTTAAAATTTTTTAACTTATAGCATTGAACCACCATTTTCTTCAAATTCTCTTACTATAACTTTCAGCCATAATTTTACTTCAAATTCCCTTACTATAGCCTTCAATTAACATTTTTAATATAATTCACTTACTATAGCCTTCAACCGTGATATTACTTTAATTATTATTTTTCTTAAAATTCCCTAAGTACAAACTTCAGATATGACATTTCTTAAAATTCTATTAGTAAAATCTTCAGCCATAATTTTCTATTATATCCATTACTATAGCCTTAAACCATAATTTTGCTAAAATTCCCTTACTATAGCCTTCACCCATTGTTTTTCTTCAAATTCTCTTACTATATCTTTTCGTCATAATTTTGGTCAAGAGTCTCTTAGCCTTCAACCGTTATTTTTCTTCAAATTCACTTAGTGTATAAATTTTCCATGATTTTTGAAAAAAATCCCTTAAAATAGCCTTGTACCATTGTTTTATTCAATTTTTATTACGATAGCCTTCAGCCATCATTGTTCTTAACATTTCCTTGCTTTAACATTCAGTTCTGATTTTTCATAAAATTCCCTTTCTGTATCCTTCTTCTTTTATATTTCTTAAAATTCTTTTACAACAATTAACAGCCAAGTTTTTTTTAATTTAAAAACCCTTAACGTTGCCACAAAGCGGGATTTTTATTAAACTTCTTTTCTGATAGCCTTCAATTATTATTTTTCCTCAAATACCCTTGCTAAAGCCTTGTCCCACTATTTTATCCAAATTGTCTTACTATAGCCTTCAATCATTTTTTTATCAAAATTCCCTTACTATAGCCTTCAACCATGATTTCTTTTCAAATTTCTTACAATAGCATTTTGCCCTGATTTTTGTTAAAAAATTTTAACTTATAGCATTGAACCACCATTTTCTTCAAATTCTCTGGCAATAACTTTCAGCCATGATTTTACTTTAAATTCCCTTACTATAGCCTTCAATTAAGATTTTTAATATAATTCACTTACAATAGCCTTCAACCGTGATATTACTTTAATTATGATTTTTCTTAAAATTCCATTTGAACAAACTTCGGATATGACATTTCTTAAAATTCTATTAGTAAAATCTTCAGCCATAATTTTCTATTATATCCATTACTATAGCCGTAAACCATAATTTTTCTAAAATTCCCTTACTATAGCCTTCACCCATGATTTTTCTTCAAATTCTCTAACTATAGACTTATTCCATGAATTTCTTCAAATTCTCTTACTATATCTTTCAGTCATAATTTTGGCCAAGAATCTCTTAAACTTCAACCGTTATTTTTTCTTCAGATTCTCTTACTGTATCCTTTTTCCATGATTTTGGAAAAAATCCCTTAAAATAGCCTTGTACCAATGTTTTATTCAATTTTTTGTTACGATAGCCTTCAGCCATCATTTTTCTTAACATTCCCTTGCTTTAACTTTCAGGTCTGACTTTTCATAAAATTCCCTTACTATATCCTTCTGCTTTTTATATTTCTTAAAATTCTTTTACAACAATTAACAGCCAAGTTTTTTTTTTTAAAACCCTTAACGTTGCCATAAAGAATGATTTTTTATTAAATTTATTTTCTGATAGCCACAATTATTATTTTTCCTCAAATACCATTGCTAAAGCCTTGTCCCACTATTTTATCCAAATTGTCTTACTATAGCCTTCAATTATTTTTTTTATCAAAATTCCCTTACTATTGCCTTCAACCATGATTTCTTTTCAAATTCCTTACTATAGCCTTTTGCCCTGATTTTTGTTAAAAATTTTTTTAACTTATAGCATTGAACCACCATTTTCTTCAAATTCTCTTACTATAAATTTTGGCCATGATTTTACTTTAAATTCCCTTACTATAGCCTTCAATTAAGATTTTTTAATATAATTAACTTTCAATAGCCTTCAAACCGTGATATTACTTTAATTATTATTTTTCTTAAAATTCCTTTAGTACAAACTTAGCTCTGACTGTTCTTAAAATTCTATTAGTAAAATCTTCATGCATAATTTTCTATATTATCCTTTACTATAGCCTTAAACCATAATTTTTCTAAAATTCCCTTACTATAGCCTTCACCCATTGTTTTTTCTTCAAATTCTCTAACTATAGCCTTAAACCATGAATTTCTTCAAATTCTCTTAATATATCTTTCTGTCATAATTTTGGTCAAGAGTCTCTTAGCCTTTAACCGTTATTTTCTTCAGATTCACTTACTGTATCCTTTTTCCATGATTTTTGAAAAAATACCTTAAAATAGCCTTGTACCATTGTTTTATTCAATTTTTTTTTTCTGATAGCCTTCAACCATCATTTTTCTTAACATTCCCTTGCCTTAACATTAGTTCTGATTTTTCATAAAATTCCCTTACAGTATCCTTCTGCTTTTATATTTCTTAAAATTCTATTACAACAATTAACTACCAAGTTTTTTTTTTTTAAAACCCTTAACATTGCCATAAAGCATGATTTTTTTATTTAATTTATTTTTGATAGCCTTCAATTATTATTTTTCCTCAAACACCATTGCTAAAGCCATGTCCCACTATTTTATCCAAATTGTCTTACTATAGCCATCAATCATTTTTTTTATCAAAATTCCCTTACTATAGCCTTCAACCATGATTTCTTTTCAAATTCCATACTATAGCCTTTTGCCCTGATTTTTGTTAAAAATTTTTTAACTATAGCATTGAACCACCATTTTCTTCAAATTCTCTTACTATAACTTTCAGCCATAATTTTACTTCAAATTCCCTTACTATAGCCTTCAATTAACATTTTTAATATAATTCACTTACTATAGCCTTCAACCGTGATATTACTTTAATTATTATTTTTCTTAAAATTCCCTAAGTACAAACTTCAAATATGACATTTCTTAAAATTCTATTAGTAAAATCTTCAGCCATAATTTTCTATTATATCCATGACTATAGCCTTAAACCATAATTTTGCTAAAATTCCCTTACTATAGCCTTCACCCATTGTTTTTTTTTCTTCAAATTCTCTTACTATATCTTTTTTTAAGTCATAATTTTGGTCAAGAGTCTCTTAGCCTTCAACCGTTATTTTTCTTCAAATTCACTTAGTGTATAAATTTTCCATGATTTTTGAAAAAATCCT